>JACEFZ010011474.1:0-191211 GCA_014155875.1 Cepaea nemoralis
TACTCTAAGCTATCCTCAAATCTCTCCTAGCGTTCTCACACCGCGATGATAGTCAAACCAGTCACACTTATCGGAACACGTTCTCTAGTACTCTATTTATAATACTCTGACATTCATTTAGCTAATCTTTCACTCCTCCTCCTATTTATCGGGACTCTTTCAGAAACAGCAAACAACACCACATATTACTAACGACAGACCTCACTCCGATTGAGCAAACCATCTTCTCTCATTTCTCAGTATCAGGCCTTCATACTTCGACATGTCCCTGCCAACAATACTAAATCTGTTTTATGAAAAGTCATTCAAAATGTTAACTCTCTTTCTGTCAGCCTGTCATAAAATTTTCATCCATTCCGTCTAAGATCACACATTCCAAACAAAAGACATCACACCTTTCAAATCATGTTCTTTCCACCTCTCAATTTTCGCATACTCATTTACTCTATCCTCCACGTTTTATCAGCGTCACTTATCAGCCACTCTTCTCATATTTGCACGGCGCTCGTATTTATACTTCTCATATACATTGACCATTATGTACAAACAAACTCGTTCTCATCTCACCATTATTCTCGGTATCACGAGAAGCTGACGTACCTATACTATTACTTCTACAACAAACAAATTAAACACCAATTTAACCTTCTGGCAATTACTTACCACAGCCTAAGCGTGTCGATTACTTCCACTCACAGTGAGTGACACAAGATATACCAAACGCCTCGTACATGCATACGCTACTAATCACCTGACATCGTTATATCCATACACTTCCTTCTTCAGCACGACGCATCACACATGTTTGTCTACACTTTTTACTCACGTACAGACAACGCATAACCAGACGAATTATTTCAATACTCAACAGGACTTTCACAATTCAACTGTTTTCTTATTTCTACTTTTCTCAATCATTCACTCCTTTTCAAAGGTCAGAACCTATACATTATCTCTCGCAACTTATATCTCTTTTACACACTAAGCAGCACTAACAACAATCTCTCAGAACACACCTCACTCCGACGAGCTACTAACCTCGTAACCATCATTCTATACTTCTCCACACAACAGCTTTCTCAGATTTAATCACCTCTTCTTTCTCCGCAAGCATCATGTAATTACGTCATCCCCCTCACCAAGAACTCGTATTCTTCAAGCATCATCTTCCACAGTCTTTTACTCTTAATACTCTTGCTCTCCACTGGCTATTTTACACAGGATACTCAATTCCTCCTCAATCTATATCTCCTCATCACTTCATCCCACACTATTAATGAGTCAGCTTCTCTCAACGTATTTCGTCACGTCACTTATCGGTCAAACTATCAAACTTAGCCTCTTCAATATCTGTAAGCGTAAATAAATCAGGTCTGGAAAGCATATATTCTCTAAACTCCCTCTTTCGTTTCTTCTTCTTAATAGTCCATTCGTCCTCAGAATCGTCAGTATCTATAGTTATCCCACCAATCTGGTTTTTATTATAATATGTGGTAGAGGTGGAAATATTCTCTCCATAACCTGAACTCCCACACCTAACATTCATACACCATTTACGGATTAAATTAATGTCTATACCTGAGGAACTTGACATACCTGTCGTCGTACCTCTATTAACTATCATACTATTCATATTTCTTTCTCTAACACTTTTCCTCATCTGTCTTTTGCCGTCGTTGGTTTTCGTCTGTCTACCTTCTTGATTTCAACCGTGTTTCCCTTAGTCACTTTCAAGTGAGTTGGTTTTGATTGAGTTTCTATTAACTCGGTTTGACTTCCCTTCGTTATCTTGCCGGTTGGTTGTACCTGGACTTTTTTCTCTACTGTATCAACCTGTGTCTGTTTGTTCCGTTCTACCACTTCAATCACCTGCGTCTGAGTCTCTTGGTCTATTTTCTTTACTAATACCTGTCTAACGGTCTCATTCGCAAGCACCTTAGGAGCAGTCGAATTTCTACTTATGTGTTCCACTCTGTTTATCGACCCTGACTTCAAATACTGTCTCCGTCTCTGCTCAAACCAATCGTCTCGTCTTTTTCTAGCATTCACACTATAAGAAGGCCAATTCCGTTGTTTACTGGAAAGGTCTCTCTCAGGCCCCTCTCTGTATCTTAGTCTATTATAACTGCTTCTGGACTTAGTCACATCTGGCTCAACATAACTGTCTCTATATACCAGCTTATGTTGTCTTCTGTTTTCATTGGATACTGTCTATCTCCTATTATTCTTTACTATTTCATTGCACTCTACCTTAAATTTATAAGGCTCTTGTCTAGTCGTTCTTCTCTGTAACGTTTCCACAAAATTCTCTACTTCACTAACTGCCACTTTTAACTCTCCCAACCATGCACTGATACGTTTTAATTCTGTATGTAGGTAGTTCATACTAATTTCTCTGTAATTTATCTCAAGCCAAAACAATATACCTACTTCTTCTTCTATATATTTCTTGGTACCTAGTAAGAAAACCTCGTCTTGAGCTTGCTGAAATAATTTTCATTATGCATGTTTCTCCAGCGAAGTGTTGAGTCTAGCCTATTGCACTGTAGCCTACTCCAGTCAAAACTTGTGCTAATGAATCCTGTTCTTCTGCCATATTGCAATGTGCTGAAATATCAATTCATATAAGCAAACTCACATTTATAACAATTTAGCTATATGATCGTATTTAAATTACATTTAAAAAAACATAAGCAACTGTTTTTTTTTTCTAATTATTGAATGTTTGATCAATCAATTGTATCTAACAGTTAAAAGTCTCATGACGGTTAAACTTTAATTAATTACCGTTAGCTATATCTTCCCTTGATCCAAGAGGAAGGTGAATCCACGTACGTCAGCTGAGAATTCTATTTGCCAAGGGTCACGTATAAAACAAACGTCTGGAGTCTGTGTTATCTGAAGCTATCCAAACGACGACGCAATTACAGGTATTTACATCATTCCTCGAACATCTCAGGCTTCTCCAGCGGAATGAATGCTTCTACTTTCACCCTTGGTTGGGCACACCAGCCTTGAGCCTTCTTTTCACCCTAAACAGGGCCCTTCTAGACGACGACTTGAAAACAGCTCTAGCTCGATGAAGCGATTTAATTAGGGTATGTCGGCAACATTTTAATAGGCTAGAGTTCAGTATAACTGCATTGATGAGCAAGCACAAGCACGACTGGTAGTTTCCTCGTAATTTGGGCTAACGATCCAAACACAGGATCAATTGGCTTGATTCAATATAAGCTCTCGTGTTTAAGGATGAACTTCAGGCACCCAAGGTCAGGTTCAATGACTAACGGCTTCTGAGTTCGCCCCAGGCGACCAAGGTTAAGTTCAAGTTTAACGATATGAGGAAGATAACGGCTCTAACGAGTTCTTCAGGCATACTGACGTTTCAAAAAAAAACAAGCCAGGTAGGTACTCAAAGCTGCAGCATGACGATGGCAGTTCAGTTCTGTTTCACCCTTCAGAAGATTGTATTTTGTGTGGCGATTTCAAGTTTTAACGAATATCAGCCAGCTCCATCGTAAAGACTTGCCGATTCTGTTAAGTTCTTAGTAACACGACTTCAAGTTTCCGTGGTTTTCTTTTTGAAAGGTTCTAGCTTCCAGACATCGTTCTGCTTTGTAATGATGACTTTTACTTGTGTCCGCGACAACTCGGATCCTGGTCACGGCACCATTTTCACTCATGTAACGGAGTGAACAGTTGAACGGTAATCTCAAGAGATGACATTGAAGCCTTTGATGAGTGTAAACGGCTTTTATTATCCAGTAATACAAAGTTGATATAACTTCATGAAAACACACCCTGACCGACCACAGGTTAAGTTGGAACTGTTTATATCTTGACGTCACCCGTGAGCTTCCCTAACAATAGTGCTTTCAATAGTGTTCACGGGTGCGACATTTCCTAAACCTTCTCTATTTCCCCCTAACTATCTATAACAGAGATAGAGCTCTGTTATACTGTCCGTGGCTTAATCAATCAATCAGGTGCCGTCTCCACAATGAAGGTTGGCTGCAATGGATTTCCAACACAGTCTGTCTATCGCCCCGAATGTACATTCTGTCAGGCTGATGTTCGTCCATCTCTTGATGTTATCTTCCCATTTGTATCGTTGTCTACCTCTTGCTCGCTAGCCTTCAACCTTGCCCTCCAGTATGATTTTTATAAAAGTATCATGTCTTTTACAGTTGGCCGAAATATTTCACTTGCCTCTTATTTATTTATTTCATCAACTCTCTCTTCAATCCCAGTTTTTCTAGAATCTCTGTATTTGATTGTTTCCATTTTCATGAAATACGAAATATTCGTCTGTATATCCACATCTCCGGGGCCTCTATTCGACTTTCTAGTTGCCTGTTCAATGTCCAATCTTCCGCACCAGACAACAGCGTTAGGTTAGGTTGTCTTTATTAACAATGTTGCCAGAGACGTGACTTTACGGCCTGCACTTTGCTATTTTCAACTGTCCTGGTATGTTTAGCGTACATAACTTGCACACGTGACCTCCTGTTAGTGGTCTTTTTTCGAGAAAGCAAGGTACCCGATCTCCCACTACCCCGCTTCCTGTTTGTCGATTGTGTGAGTATGTAATATTGATAATTCTTGATTATCGAGATGTGTTTATGATAGCTTTAAAATGTTGTCTTTTATGATACATTTGTTTCTTCTTCATGAAGCACTACGTCATGGGTTAGGAAACAGTTACGGGCATCGTCATCATCATCATCATCAAAGTCACCATGGACGGTCATGCGTCTCCGCATCTTGCGATCTCTTACGATATGTATCACTTGGTGTGCTGATACCATTGAGCGCCATGCAAGAATCTTCGATCATTGTCTTCCTCTGTCTCTCTTTCAAAATATATTTTTAATAGTCACAACTTGTTCCAGTTTTGTTCTTCTCATAATGATGGTAAAATATTACGACTGTCTGTTTCTGATACCGACTCAGTGGAGAAGGAGGTACCAATGCAATGTGTAATCCCATATTTTTTTTTTATGTTTCAAATCCCTTGCAGGACGCTGTAGTCAACACCATCATTTTTCAGCTGCTGTTGATGTACTAGGCAAATTTTACGTTCAGTAGTTTGCCAATGCTTTCTGAACGACCGGCTCCCTTACCAACACGTTATAACACAACACGACACGGTCTACTGCACAAATCGGTCGCGGCTGCGTTTCGAACGCCTGGTAAGCGGCTCACGAACCGCGTTCGCAAGCTTTTGGCCACGGAGACCGGTCCCATATACCGTGTTTGAAACACAACTGCGGGCGATTTGGAAGCAGACCGCCTTGCGCTGATTTCCATGCAATAGTATTAATGCTGGTAGTCTACAAAGCATTGGCAAACTACTGAACGCAAACTTCCTTAGGAATCACAAACAGCCAAAAAAATTATGGAGTTGACTGCCCCGTCCTGTAAAGGATATGTGACTAACTTGTTTAACTATTTCTAGTGCTTGTTATCAGTTGTCTTTGAGTCTTAACTTCTTTCTAACTCTTTGGTTTACTCTTTTTGGTTGTCAGTGGAATTTTCTGCATTCTTCTGTAAAATCACACGTTTGAGGCTTCAATGGTTTCTTTACTAATTGTCCAAGATTCGAGACAATTTATTGAAACAATATGAAAGACATTAAAAAAAAGGAATATCGATTGCTCTTGAAAAACTAAAACAACTGAATAAATTGTGGCGTGGGACAGATAGACCTACAAAAAACTAGATATTTAAGAGCATACATCGTTCCCATTGCAACATATGCCTATGAGAACTGGACACTTACTAAACAAGCTGAACAGCGCATAAATGCCTTTGGATATAAATGTTATAGACGAGTTCTAAGAATATCTTGGGTACAGAAAAGAACAAATGCATCTATACCAAAAGACTTGAATAATGAAGAAGTTTGGCTACTAAAGACGATAAAGCAAAGAAAACTGAAATAATTTGGTCACTTTTTTGCGCTCGCTCGTTGCCTTTTTCAGTTAGCCTTGAATGATGTGTGAATGATATAATGTATGAAAGAGAGTGATAGAAGGGCAGAGTGTTAGACGGGCTTGCGTGCCCAATTCTTAACCCTTTGAAAATAAAGTGTTGTTGTCGTTGTTGTTGTTGTTGTTGTTGTTGTTGTTGTTGTTGTTGTTGTTGTTGTTGTTGTTGTTGTTGTTGTTGTTGTTGTTGTTGTTGTTGTTGTTAGCAGTGATGGACTGAATTTTGTGTGTGGATTAGTTTTTCCCTATTAAAGGTGTCCTTCGCCATCAGGCGAACTCACTCCGACTTCATAGTAGTAGGCCTCTTTCAGTCCTGAAGGACTATAGAGTTGTGCCGCTTGGGAGGTGCCTGGCAGCACCGCTGGTGACTGTATAGTCCAATTCGAGAATGACAATCTCTGTCACAGTTTCCGCATCTGTGAGACGAGGCAAGTCCCGCAGTAAGTGACTGCTCTTTGAGCCTGTGCCGTCTCTCCTCAGTTTTTTTGGATCTGATTGCGCTCAAAGAGCACCAGTCCGTTTCGTACATCTCTTCTCCTGGAGCATCTGTCTGTTGCAACTCTCTCCCACGTGTCTGGATCTATTCCAATGGTTTTCATATCTTGTTTACACACATCCCTATATCGCATTTGGGGTCTTCCGGTTGGCCTCTTTCCTGTGGCTAGTTCTCCGTAAAGGAGATCTTTGGGAATACGTTCGTCCTCCATTCGAGATACGTGGCCCAACCACCGGAGGCGTCTCTGCTTGAGGAGGGTGTGCACTGTGGTAATATCTGCTCTTTCAAGCACCCGTTTGTTTGTTATGTGGTCTTTCCATGTTATGCCCAGGATACGTCTCAGACATCTTATGTGGAAGGAATTCAACTTCCTTTCCTGTCTTGAGTACAGGGTCCAGGATTCAGACCCGTAGAGTAGTGTGCTAACAACACAAGCTTTATATACTTGAGCTTTTGTACGCTCTGTTAGTCTATTATTCTCCCAAACTCTTTTAGCTAGCCTGGAAAATGTTGTGGCTTGCCTTTCCAATGCGTCTGTCGATTTCTGTCTCTAATGAAAGATTATCTGATATTGTCGATCCCAGATACACAAAATCGTGGACGACTTTCAATTCATAATTAGAGATTTTGATTGACGGAGGCGCATCAGCATCTTGTTCCATCACCTGTGTTTTATTTAGGCTAATGGTGAGCCCAAAGTCTTTGCAGGCAGCTGCAAAACGATCTATGAGCCTTTGGAGATCTTCTGCTGTATGAGTAGTCAGTGCTGCATCATCTGCAAAAAGTAGTTCTCTTACGCATCTTGGTCTTATTTTGGTCTTTGCCTTGAGTCTTGATGGGTTAAAAAGTTTGCCATCAGATCTTGTGTGGAGGTATATGCCTTCAGTGGCAGTCCCAAATGCTTGCCTTAAGAGAACAGCAAAGAAGATACCAAAGAGTGTAGGAGCAAGCACGCATCCCTGCTTTACTCCGCTGCTGATGCTGAATGACTGGGATGTTGAGCCGTCAAATAAAATGGTCCCCTGCATGTTTTCGTGGAATGATTTCACGAGACTAAGAAGGGTGGGTGGACATCCAACCTTTTCAAGGACCTTAAAAAGGCCGCTTCTGCTCACGAGGTCAAATGCCTTTGTGAGGTCGATGAAGGCTATATATAATGGCTTCCTCTGTTCTCTGCACTTCTCTTGGAGCTGCCGGAGTGAGAAAATCATATCGATGGTGGACCTGTTGGGTCTAAATCCGCACTGCGATTCGGGTAGATTCTTTCAGCAAGAATGTGTAATCTTTTAAGGATTACTCTGGCAAAAATCTTGCCTGTAATGCTGAGAAGGGAAATGCCGCGATAGTTGTTGCAGTCGCTTCTGTCGCCTTTGTTTTTATAAAGGGTAACGATGTTTGCGTCTTTCATATCTTGTGGTATTGATTTTTCTCTCCAGCAGAGCTGTAATATTGCATACAGTTCTGGGATGATTGTTTCTTTGCTACATTTTAAAATTTCAGGTGGAATACTATCTTTTCCAGGTGCCTTGCCGGATTTGAGAGAGTCTAGTGCTTCGCTGATTTCTGTGAGGCAAGGTTCGTTATCCAAGGCATGCGTGGCGGACTGTTGATCGATGGCTTCCAGAGCTTCTTCGCTGACAGTGTTATCCACTGAGTATAGCTCTGAGTAGTGTTCTACCCAGCGATCCATTTGTTTCGCTCGATCTTTTATGATTACCCCCTCAGTTGATCGTAAAGGGGCCATCTTATTTTTGATGGACCGACAGCTTGCTTGATGCCCTCATACATTCCTCTTATATTTCCAGTGTCTGCACAAGTTTGAATTTGAGCAGCGAGCTGTAGCCAGTACCTGTTCGCACATCTTCTTGCCATCTGTTGTACTCTATTTCTGGCCGTTCGCAATGCCTGCAGTGTTTTCTCTGAAGGTGATGTTTTATACATCGAGAATGCATGTCTCTTTATCTCCAGGACTGGGAGCATCTCTTCAGAGTGTGCTTCAAACCAGTCGGTTGACTTAGTTTGCTTCTTGCCAAATGTTGATAGTGCTGTATTGTAGATGGTGTCGCGAAAATGACTCCATCTCTCGGTGGAATCTCCGTCTGTGGGGCCGGGCAGAGTATCCGCTAGAGCCTGCATGAATTTGTTGACCTTCTCTTTATTTTGGGTGCCACTGGTGTCAATGCGTGGTCTTCCTTCTGTTCGGCTTCTGTAGATTCTCTTGGGCTTTATCTTCACCTTGCTGGAGACGAGTGAATGGTCGGTGTCGCAGTCAGCACCATGATAGCTGAGAGTCATCCGTACATTGCGGAGGTTGCTGCGTTTAGTGAGCACCAGGTCGAGTTGGTGCCAGTTCTTTGATCTGGGGTGCCTCCATGACACCTTGTGTTGAGATTTCGTGTCAAAGAAGGTGTTGGTCACGCACAGATTATGGTGGCTGCAGAATTCCAAGAGACGTTGTCCATTGTCATTGATCTTCCCAACGCCAAACTGTCCTAGACATGAAGGCCAAGATTCGTGGTCGGAGCCAACCCTGGCATTGAAATCCCCCAGGATAAAAAGATGTTGTTTCTCTGGTGTTTCACTGACTTCTTTGCTAAGGTCGTCATAGAACTTGTCTTTAGATTCTGATGCTGCAGTTAGTGTTGGGGCGTAAACGCTTATAATACTAACTGGGCCTGCCTCTGTCTGGGGTTGGAGCTTCAATATTCTTTCAGTGCCATCACTTGGTGGTATGATGGAATTGAGCAGCTTGTTTCTGATAGCGAAGCCAACTCCATGCTCCCTGGTCTCTCCGCACGGCTTGCCATGCCAGTAGATAGTGAAGTCCCTCTCCTTGATGCTTCCAGATTCTTGGAGTCTGGTCTCTTGCAGGGCGACAATGTCTATCCCCAGTCTTAGCAGTTCGTTGTTTATCACTGCAGTTTTGCGGGCATCCACAATCTCATTTAGATCGTCTGAGATGCCAGGGGTCATGGTTCTTACGTTCCATGTTCCCAGCCTTAGGGCCGGTTGTTTTGTTTTTTTTCTTGCTGTTAGGTGTATAGATTGCGGTCCATGTGTCAGGATTTCCCCCTAAGCTCCACACACCCTCAGGAGCAGATGAACCGTGGCGAGACAACACCTTATTGACTGGGGGCCGCCCAGCTTAGGCGGGCGGTAGCTGTCTAGTGAGATACGATGATCTCTCCCACCGTCGGAAGTAGCCCCTGGCGCCTTGCTCTACGCCAATCGAGCATTAAGACTTATAACCGGCAAATGCTACTTCCCGTGTTGTGTCACCGCTTTACGCGGTGCTGAAGTGACCTCTTCAGGGCACAAGCCTGGGCAATGGAAATCGGAGAACCAGCTGTTGCCCAGTAGCAGGTTCCCCCTCTCCACGTCGCCGATGTTGACCAAGGGAAAGGCAGTAGCCAATGCAACTTGGCATCGGTGCCGTCGCAGGAGTTGCCAGAACTATGTTGTTTACAACATGGAACTGCCTTAGGGACTCCATCTCCTGATTTGTCCTCAGGGTTTACTCCCGAAGCCTTTCCCATATGGGTATACCCGCAAGGCAGCGGAGGTTTGAGATTTAGAGTTCCCTCTCTTAGAAGAGATACCAACCAAGGCTGACGAGCCTCCTCTGTCCGGGAATCAATAAGGAGGGAAGTCTACCATTCTTCCTTCCTGGCAGTGACCATACTGATCGGATGACCGTAGCCATTGTCTCTACTGAGAGATCCTCTGCCCACATTCATTGACTTGAAACCATAACCAACAACTATCTGTCGGCTGCTCCCAAGTCCAATCCACCACCTGCTCCCATGGCTTCACGTTACCCTGTTGGGGGGGCTAAACGGGTACTCCACCTTGCCCAAGGGTGTCCCGTAGGCTAGCGGAGGGAAGGAGGCACCTTACTTCTCCTTTGATAGGGTATACCCCTACCCCGCTACCCGCTCCGACTTCATAGGTGCTTGTAATTTACGTCCCCAAGTTAAGAAAAATAGGTCAACATTTTAGTCCAACTGTCCAAGGTAGAGGTTGAACTCCTTACCTCGGCATCAGCACACCGGATGTTTAAGAACACGCGTTCTTATCCATTCGGCCATTCTGACCTACATTTGCTCACTTAAGACGTCATGAAAGTTTGGAGAGAGCAATAATGGAGGGGTATATCTCCTCTTCAATATTCAGCCCTTGAAGTATGGATGCATTTGTTCTTTTCTTTACCCAAGATATTCTTAGAATTCGTCTATAACATTTATATTCAAAAGCAGCTCAGCTTGTTTAGTAAGTGTCCAGGTCTCACATGCGAATATTGCAATGGGAACGATGCATGCTCTTAAAATTATAACAATAGGAAATTTTTACAAAACAGATACTTGTAACTCCTGCGAAAAAGTTAGAAAATATAAACATGTTTTATATGGTATTACATTTTCTAATTTCATGTTTTTCTCTAGGTCTGTCTATGTTGTTCCTGAGAAAGATTGTTATACTCGAAACGATGATTCGTTGTGACGTAGTATAATTTATTTTTATATTATTATTTTCTTTTTATTGATTGTTTCCTCTGTGGTTTACATTTGCCGTAGTGGAATTCGTTGTAAGATATTACACTGTGTCTGTGTTTAGAGCTTCATATATTTCAGATTTAAAACTTGATATATTTCATGTTTAGAACATCATGTATTTCAGATTTAAAACTGATATATTTCATGTTTAGAACATCATATATTTCAGATTTAAAACTTGATATATTTCATGTTTAGAACATCATATATTTCAGATTTAAAACTTGATATATTTCATGTTTAGAACATCATATATTAGATTTAGAAGTTCATTCTATAGGTTTCACCCCTTCACTGATCTAAAAACGGATAACAGAATGCTGTGCCTCTTTGGTGCATTGTCAAAAGTGGGGCGGTCATCTTTATGACATCACCATGTTCGTCTGTACCGTGGTGTCACGTGCTAAACACTCTTGACATTATTAACAACAAAACTGGCAGGTTACAAGACAATGGCATGAATACTGTAATTTTTATCACACTTTTAAGTTAGTCATTTGAATCCCTCCCGTATTTAAATCATATACCTTGTTTTAGAGGTGTACTAGTTGTATTTATCAGCGTATAATACATTATAATAATTAGTTTTAACAAATAAAGTGATAATTTGCAAATTTATCATGTGTTCATAATGCATTTATTACTATGTTGTTGTTGTTGTTGCTGCTGCTGCTGCTGCTGCTGCTGCTGCTGCTGCTGCTGCTGCTGCTGCTGCTGCTGCTGCTGCTGCTGTTGCTGCTGTTTCTTCTGACATATTTTAAAGATTAATTTACAAAGTCATTATGAATTACATCGGATATGTTAAAAGCTGATATATGTACATCATAGAACGCAATGCTTTATTTAGTACACAGCTTAGGGGCATAATATTTCAATACTTACTGTGTAAGTAGCAGGCGGACAGATTGGTTGGGTCTGCACCCCTTGGGGGGATATTGGTACGCGATAATCCAGATGTGGTCGGGGCCCTTTGGAATCTTATGTTTAGTGCAGACGAATGGGCAGATCATCACGACTTGGACAGAATGGTGCATGCAGTATGGAGTGACCAGAGAATCTGGCTAACACTCAAACCTCCGAGGAAAGGCGTACATATAATCAGACTGCTGTTGATACTATTAGTCGTTGGATCAACATCACGGCACACGGTTTAACCCATAAGTGCTCCGTTTTTCCTCCTAACTCAAACCTGAGTTTGGAGAAACTCAGCTCAATGCACGAACTCCGTTGCATCGGCGAGGATCCTGAAATGCTTTGGGTAGATTTTTAACTCGAAATTACCTATTAGTATTGGGACACTGCTTGCATATTACATAGAGCGAAATTAAACCAACGGCTGCGAATCCTGGACAATTAGTAAACAGGCGGGGGGGAGGGGAGGGAGGACCTAGAAGCCTTGGAGATGTGGTTTTATAGAAGAATGCTGAAAATTAATTGGATAACCAAAATGAGCAAACTGGACATTTTGGGGAAAGGTAAGTCGCAAAGATAACTTATCCCAAACATCAGAAAGAAGAAGTCATCTGTTTTTTGCCACATTCTGAGAAGACAAAACTTGGAACATGTTGTGAAAATCCGACAGATTTGTGGAAAGAGAGATAGATGAAGACAGTGTGAGAAAATGCTTGACAATCTTGTGTCATGGTACGAAAGGGAGTCAACACATGAATTGACCCATGCCGTTAAAGATCGCAAGTTGTGGAGGAGCATGATCGCTCACCCAAAAAGTATGACACTGGATGATGATGATGATGATGATGATGATGATGATGATGATGATGATGATGATGATGATGATGATGATGATGATGATGATGATGATGATGATGATGATGATGATGATGATGATGATGATGATGATGATGCTGATGATGATGATGATGATGATGATGATGATGATGATGATGATGATGATGATGATGATGATGATGATGATGACACAAGCCAAAATAACGATGGTTTTGCCATATACAAAGATTGGATATTTGGTAATTATCATATCACTGACCATATCACTTACCATATCACTGACCATATCACTGACCATATCACTGACCATATCACTGACCATATCACTGACCATATCTGTTGTAACAACTTCTCGTGATCCTCTGTCCAAACTATCTTTGTTGGTTGACCTTTCTTTAATAGTTCTGAGAATGTTGCTGTCATATGTGCAAAATTAGGGATAAACTTTTGATAATAATTAATCAACCCTAATACACTCCTAAGTTCCTTCTTGGATGTTGGAGGTTTGATATTAAGAATCTTTGTCACAACTAATGGATCTGTTTTCCTAAATCCGTTAGAGATTCTATGACCCAGAAATTGTATCTCAGTAAACCCTATCTCAATCTTACTTGGTTTAGCTTTCAACCCATGTTCTTGTATTTTCTGGAAAACTTGTTTTAGAATTTTAACATGTGTATCAATATCACAAGTATGAATACAAATATCATCCATATACGATGCTACGTTGGTAATTCCATGAAGTAATCTTCTCATCATTCTCATGAATGTACTTGGTGCATTTTGTAAACCAAATGGAAGATATTCCCATTCATATAAACCCAACGGCGTGCTAAATGCTGTAATATGCTTTGAATCTTCCTCCATCGGAATTTGCCAATATCCTTTTGTAAGGTCAATTTTCGAAAATAGTTTCGAGTTTGCCATGGTTTCAATTAACTCATCAATATTTGGCATAGGTTCTGCATCTAGTAAAGTTAATTCATTAACTTTCCTGTAATCAACACATAAACGTAATGACCCATCTTTTTTCTTAACAATTACAACTGGTGAACAGTAATTTGAAATTGATTTTTTTATAATTCCAGTTTTATCTAAATCTGAAATTTCTGCAGTCACTTTTTCCAAATAATGTATTGGGATAGGATACGGTTTCACTTTAACTGGGACATTTGATAATAAAGTTATTTTATGTTTATTCAGTGATGTCTGCCCCGGTTTATCCGAAAAAATTGAACTATATTCCTTTATTGCCGTAATAAGCTTATCTCTATCTTGTACTGATAAATCTTTACTTATCTGAATCGCTTGCCAATTACTGTCGCTATTAACTATAGGTGTTGGAATCTGTTGTTCTATCGCATCTTCTTGTTGCTCATTAATTACCCAACAAGCTGTTGCTATCCTATGAGGAATTTGTTGTGTCACTTGACCTGCGTTATCCACACGTGGAATATATGGTTTCAACATATTAATATGAAAAATCTTATGTTTGCCATTCACATCAATACGATAATCAACATCGCTAATTTTCTTAATTACCTTAAATGGACCTTGCCATGAAGTAACCAGACAATCTCGAGGATCAGGTAATAATAACCAAACCTCTTCTTCTTCTTTCAAGACTATTGTCTTGGCGTTCCTATTACCATACTGTCTGTATCTTTCTCCAGTATCCAGTGCAGATTTTGCAATCTGACAAGCTGTGATAATTTTATCTCTTAACTGTGTTACTATTTCATATGCATCTCTTTTCGGATGATCATATGTTTTATTTGTGAGTATGTCATTATATATTAATAATGGACCTCGTGGATTTGCTCCATATACCAACTCGAATGGAGAAAACCCTGTACTAAATTGTAGTACCTCTCGGTATGCAAACAGTACCGCTGGTAATAAAATATCCCAATCTTTGGGCCTTTCCGCAGCAACTTTCGCCAGAGTTCGTTTAAGAACTCCGTTGTAGTTCTCATTCACACCATTTGTCATTGGGTGCAAAGGTGAACTAAACACCTGTGGAATCCCAAGTATCTTCATTGCCTCTTGAGTGGCCGTTGATATAAACTGACTACCTCTATCTGATAATATGCAGCTAGGGAATCCTATTCTGCTAAAAATTATCAATAATGAATCTAGAATGGATCTACTCGTGATACATTTTAAAGGAATAGCCTCTGGCCAACGAGTACAAAGATCAATCATAGTTAATATGAATCTATTGCCTCGATCAGTAGTTGTATTTAGCGGAGCCACAATATCTATAGCTATTTTCTGAAATGGTCGTGATGCCAAATCAGTTTTCTGAACATGTGCTTTGGGATGTTTGCCTTTTTGTGTGGTCATCTGACATAATGTACATGAACGTACATGTGTGGTAATGTCTTTGTTATATCCAGGCCAATAGAATTGCGTTAGCAATCTATTAGTGGTTTTAGCAATCCCCATATGACCAGCGAATGGAGAATCATGTGCTAATTTTAATGCCTCAGTACGATATTTCGATGGGAGTACTGTCTGAAAATACCGTGATGTACCTCTATCATATCGTCTCGATAAAATATTATTGTCTAGGAAAAATTTCCAATTACCTCTTTTACCTTGTTTTATTGGTTCAGTCAGTTTCTTAAAACAAGATTTTAGAGTTGGATCCTGTTTTTGATCTTCTGGTAAATCAGTCACTAGTCTGATATTATTTTCTAATTTGTCACTGTCTTTATCCCTTTTGTCTTGAGCTCTTGTAATTGCATTAGCTCTTGCATGATCAATTTCCCATTGCTTTGCTTCATCATGCATTAATTGTTTCGCATCTGGTATGTTACCAATCAGTAATCCGGCACATGGATTTGGTAATACGGCTGCATTTATTGTGCCTTCGTAATATGGTGACATAATTGTAATCGTGGCAATCTTATATCTTTCTATTGTGCCACCGAATGTTCTGCACTCTACAGTTCCGCCTGTATAATCTTCTTCTTTTATCAGCTTTCGATCTACTCCGACAATCGAAGCTCCCGAATCACGAATGCACGTAGTGGGTTCACCATTTACCCATGCTTGATGGATTTTTAGTTTGCCATTTTGTATGCTAACGGCATTAGCTTCATGAATTGTTTCTATAGATTCATTACTAATATTGTCAGTTATACCTTTATTTAACTTGTCAGTCTGATCATCATACTGTTGTATGATGGCTGCGTGTGTCTCTTCTAAATCGTCTGAGTCACTACTGGAGTATATGTATGCTGTACTAGCTTCCTTCCAGGAATTTCTCATCGGACAAGACCTACTAGTGTGTCCGTACGCCCTACATGAGAAACATTTTATACTTCTTTTAAAAGAGTCATACTTATTTCTCTTCTTCGAAGTAATATCTTTTAGATATGCGGAATAACCTGGATGTTTATCACACATCTCTAAGTTTCCATGTGATAATCTACAATATTGGCATCTGGTGAATTGGCCTTTTCTTGGTCTTTCACCTTCTCTATTGTAAGGACTACTTCTATTGCTACCACTACTAAACTTTCTAAACTTATTGTTTCCTCTTTGAAATTTTGCACTTGCTCCTATCACTAATTCAGGTTGTGCACAGTTAGCAAAAATATCCTTATGTGCATTGAAATAAGATTCACCCTTAGTTTCCATCTCACTTAAACTTTTACATTTGTTTTCCATAAGAAATACTGACATAGGTTCTGGTATTGCAGATAACATTCTATCTCTGATAATTAAGTCTCTCACTTTCTCATAACTATCATTAATATCCGCAGCCTTACACCACTTATCAAAACTAGAAGACATTTCCGAAGCGAAATCCAGGAATGTTTGATTCGATTTCGGTGTAAGTGTTTTAAACTTAGTTCGTAAACCAGATTCATCCAAAGAAAAATGTGATAGCACACGATCGCGCATATATTTATAGTTCGTACGTAAATCCTCAGGAATTAACTCAATCACTTTCAGCGGCTCTAACGCGAGGTGACGGTGAAACAGAATTGGTACGTCCTTTTCCGGAACTTTGTAGTGCTTTACTAGCACTTCGAAATTCGTTATCCAAGAACTAACCGAATCACCTTGTTGGAAATTCCTGAATAAACCTTGGTACTTTTTCACAGGATCGTTCTGCTTAGTCAGCATTTTCTCTCGTTCGATTTCAGCTCCACGTTCCATCTCAAGCGTCTTGACCCTTAGGTTACCTTCAACCTCTTTGTCCTTCCAGAGTGTCTCTGTAGCAAGTCTCTCCCTATCAAAAGCCAATTGTTTCTCTTTAAGTTCTGCTTCAGCAACAATTTGTTTCATCTTCAAATCTGCCTCTGTAGCCATCTGTTTCTCCTTTATTTGCATCTCTATCATTAACTTCTCTTTTTCCGCATTTAATTCTTTTTCTCTAGACTCCATTCGTTCGCGTTCCAAAATTATCTCACTTTGTCTGATCGCTATCTCTTTTTCTTTCAGTTCTCTCTCAAGTTGTTTCGCTTGCTTCTCTGCTGTCAGTCTTTCCTGTCTTTCCTCCTTCTCACGTGTGGCCTGAAGTTGTCTTTCCTCTTTCTCACGTGTGGCCTGAAGTTGTCTTTCCTCTTTGTCAAGTTTCTGTTGTTCACTGAACTCAAGCTTTGCCCAATTTCGAAGCTCAGCACCAGTTAGACCAGACTTCTCACCCATTTCAAAGTAATATTGCAGCGTAGACATCTTCTCTTCTTTTCCCACCTGTAAAATGCTATCTGGCTGAAATAAATATAGTAGTAGGTAAGAGAAGAAAAGAATCGACAAGAATTGTGATATTGTCTCAACTCACTATCACTTAGATAGTAAGGTAAATCTCGTATCACCGTTGAGAAAATATAGACTCAATTAAATTTGTAGTGTAAATTCGAACACAACAAAAGAATCAACCAAATATATCTATAATGAACAAAACAGATCTAAATTATAAAATAAATATAAAGAAATATGTCTAATATACAATATGTGTGACGCAAGACAACTAATAATCATAAGAGACGATCGACGACTGACGTAAATACATATTACTGTTTACAAACGATAACAAAATTTTATCCCCATTTTTTTTTTTTGACGGATAATGTTCCTACTATACTACTAACGTAAAGACGAGACTATAATATTGTGGTGACGCCCGCAAGATCAAAAACCAAACAAAATTAATTCGTAATGACCTGGCGCTTGTCAACCCACAAATCACTTCATGAACTAATCAAGATATCAGATATCCTTAGCCCATCAAGGCCTTCTAACCACCCGCAAATAAAATAAATAGCCTTATTATGAGTCAACATAACATCAATCAACAATGAATAACAATTACTGGCCTTTTTCCGGCTCTGTTGTACATAGATAACCGAGTAGAGTTCCTGTCGTTCAAAAATTTTGACATAGAATTGTGTCGATCAGTTCATTAAGAAATTGATCCGTGGTCACCACTCGAGTATTGGTATGATTGTTGATTTCTACCCGAGAAACTGTGTCCACAATAGACTGTTGCTCCTGGCTTGAACGATAGCACAATTAATTTGTACTTTCACCCTGGACTCAGGAAGTCCGTAACCAACCCATAACACGTAGTTGGCTGTAGTGTAACGACGACGTTTGAATTTTTTTCTGCAGCCTTATTGTGATAAGTTTAGGCTGTTGTAGGTATCCGACTGAATGATGCCCACAGTGAAATCAGTAGATCTGCTTGCATCCAGTTCTGGTACATAAAGTCCAATGCGTGAACAAGCTGACTGTGTCTGGTGTCACGATGAAAAATGGTAGTTGTCAATCCGTGTGATAGTACGTCAGAGTCTTGAGGAACATGTAACGTTTCGATGCGTTTCAGATGCAGTGTAGTGTCCAGTAGTATTCTGTCACGGTGTCGTGTGCAGAGGTGTAGTGAAATTTCGTATGCGTTGATATTACAAGAGACGTGTCAATCCACAATCATGAAATGGTGTCGTTAGACGAACGAAGTGTTATTTCCATGTCCGTAAATGAGCTCAATGGTGTCCTAGTGAGGATCGCTAACATTGGAACAATGTCAATAAATAACTGAGTCATTTGCTACAGCGGTGCACTGTGTAACATCCATAAGTGTCTTTATATGTTCCTGATAATGGCATCGTAAATGTGTAGAAGTTGGTGAAGTCGTATAAATGCCGTGTGGAGGTAAGTGTCCTGTTGTCTGTGTATCTATATGTGGCGTTGTCTTAATGACCTGGTATCAGAGTGGTAGTGTAGGACTAAATGCAATAAGTCCCGACGTACTATATCGTGTGTAGAGTTCCACTGAATGTCCCACCCACCTATATTTCCTTCAGACTCTTGGTGGAGGGAAGTGTAGGTACTCCCGATAATGTATAATGTACCTTCATAGTTACATCCGATATAGATAAATGTACAATAGTTACTGTCCCCCAGAAGAATAATGAATGATCCTTGTGTCGATAGTGTACATTTGGCAGAGTGTCGGCAGC
The DNA here is from genome assembly GCA_014155875.1 of Cepaea nemoralis. Classification (NCBI taxonomy): domain Eukaryota; kingdom Metazoa; phylum Mollusca; class Gastropoda; order Stylommatophora; family Helicidae; genus Cepaea; species Cepaea nemoralis. Next base: position 19,265 of record JACEFZ010011474.1, read on the forward strand.
CAATAATAATAATCTTATGGCGGTATCATTCTTCTCGCCAAGTGTATCTTGATTGTGTGGTATATTACTGTTCAAGCGTTGTGCAGTGTACTGTGTCAACTATGTCTAATTCCAAGACATATCTAGTTCCGTCCTGGTTACAAATTTGGTACTAGTAAGTGTAGTATGTCTCCTGATAGCGGACATCGACACTGATAATGTGTTCCATTGTCATTTAGATATGTGGAATAGTATAGGTTTAATCTCTTAAGTTGTGTGTGGCGAATGACATCCACTTAATATCGACAAATATTAAATACTTGCAGTCTGTAACTGATCTTTACACGAGCTGCAATTTCGGCTTCCGTTGAGTTTAGAATGGTGCGTATCGTTTGCACTTCAACTTGATGTGCAATTATTTATCTTTACAACGACATACATAACTCGGAAGGTTACAATAATGTCTTACTTTGTGTACAAGCGATAATGTGCAATGCACAATGTCTCGTTTATCTCTGGCAGCGTAATAAAGCTTACATTAACTCAGCCGCCATGTTGTCGCATTCTGTGTACTCCTGATGTCTTTTCGTGCAAAGGAATTTATCATCGTGGCGTGCATTCTTTGTATATTTACTTCTGATATGGCGGGAATCAATCGTCGCTTGTTTGCATTACACCATTGTTTCCTCGGATCGAAGTCCCCACGTGTCTCAACATGCATTCAACCGCTGAAGCATTAAAACTCAAACTTGAATGAATGTATGTAACAAAAGTCGCTCACCTTGAAGACTGTTATAATTTTGAGATAAATCCTTTTATTTCGGATCTGCTCTCTTTTAGACAAAATGAACACAACACTGCGGTATCATATAACGGGGCCCTAACACGGGCACGGGACGTTATATATGTTAATACAACTTGGCCGTTCATCCAATTCTATAATTACCCAATCTCCTAAAGCATATTGCAGCTAATGTCTAACATGACTCGTTAACTCGTTGTCTATACTTGATATATGTTCCGGTCCTGAGTATGACAAGAATGCTATGTAAACAGGCGATATCCCTCAGTAACAATGCCTTGCCCTAAATGATCAAACCTTTTGTTCACGGAGCTTTCAGGGAAAACACACACAGCCGTCTTGATGTCCTTTCTCGAAGTTCTCCGTTGCTGTCTTGACGATGCTTACGTCGTCCTTAGTTTTCCCTAGTGGTCAAGTCATTCTATTGTTAGACTGGGAATCTCCCAATTCCCGCTATGTGGTGCGTGTGAGCGTGACCACTATGTGGCAACCATATCACTGACCATATCATTGATCATATCATTGACCATATCACTGATCGTATCACTGACCATATCACTGAACATATCACTGGCCATATCACTTACCATATCACTGACCATATCACTGACCATATCACTGACCATATCATTGACCATATCACTGACCATATCACTGACCATATCACTGACCATATCACTGACCACATCATTGACCATATCACTGACCATATCACTGACCACATCATTGACCATATCACTGACCATATCACTGACCATATCATTGATCATATCATTGACCATATCACTGATCGTATCACTGACCATATCACTGAACATATCACTGGCCACATCACTTACCATATCATTGACCATATCACTGACCATATCACTGACCATATCATTGACCATATCATTGACCATATCACTGACCATATCACTGACCATATCACTGACCATATCACTGATTATATCACTGACCATATCACTGACCACATCATTGACCATATCACTGACCATATCACTGACCATATCACTGACCATATCACTGAACATATCACTGATTATATAACTGACCATATCACTGACCATATCACTGACCATATAACTGACCATATCACTGACCATATCACTGACCATATCACTGACCATATCACTGACCATATCATTGATCATATCACTGATCATATCACTACCAATACGCTTACCATATTAATGATCATATCCCTAACCATGATTCGCCATTTCACTCGATCACTATAGTGGTGGATCAGCTCAGTGTTCTTGTCTCGACAATGCCACGTGGTAAAGCAATCCAGGTTTTTATTTCTATGTCTTCCCCTTGTTCTTTTCCCCTCAATCTTGCCAGTTGTCACCAAGTTCTCCAATGTATTTCTTCTCATAACATGCCCAAAAACATTGACTGTTTACGTTTAAATTCTCTAATCAGTTTACGACTTTCATTTGTTTCTTGTGGGACTTGGTCATTAGTTTTTCTGTCTGTCCATGGTATTCTCTGTATTTCAGAAACCACATTCACACAGCCATAAGATGTTTTTTTTCAGCTTGACTGCTCATTGCCCACGCTTCACATCCATTTAAAACAAGCTCAATGTAGCACCTCAACAATCTTTTTCTCTTAGCAATTGACATCTTTGTATTGGTCAGTATGTTTTTCATCTTGCAAAAGGCTACCTTCGCAATGACGATTCTTGTTCTAATCTCTTGAAGGCATCTACCATCAGATGTTATGACTGTTCCGAGATAATTTTACCGATTCACTTGTTTAATAATATTCCCATTTACTTGTATATTACATTGTCGTTTTCCTTCGTCCTAGTGACGACCATAATCTGTCTTCTTACAATTCAATTCTAACCCTAGTTGTTCACTGTGTGCAACAACCGCATCTACTAAATGTTGCAGATCCTGCTCATTGTCTGCAATCAATACCGTATCATCAGCATATCTAATGGTATCGATGTTTCGTCCCCCAATTGATTCCTTTTATATCTTCTTTATTTCTGAAAATATTTTCACTGTACATGGAAAAAAGATGTGGAGACACTGCACATCGCTGCTGATATTGGCCTACTTCATTATCAATTCTTATGGCAGCTTGTTGTTCCCAATATATGTTTTTAACAAGTGTAAGGTCTTTGCCATTAATTTGTAGATCTCCAAGCATCTTTATCATGTTGACATGTCTTACTTTAAATATTGAGCACAACCCACTACTGGCAACGCCGATCGCATTCTGGTATGAACCTAAGGCCTATCCACGTCAATATGGAAGCACTAAACTCGAGTTTCGCCCTCGTTTGAGCTCGTCAGTAGTGCATATCCCTGACCGGATCCGGAAACAGTCCCGGATCACGCGTGTGAAGCGGGTGTGTAACCACGCGGCACACACTGGACACACCAAATTATCACAACAGAATATCACAACGCTACCCATCGTAGGCTATATAAGCCTTTGTGTAGTCAATAAAGCAGAGGTGTAGATCTTTGTTTACTTCTATAGAACGTTCAATTACTGATCTATACAGCATTTACCCTTGCCTTCTACAAACCCACAATGTTGTACTCCTATTTCAGGTTGTATTTTCTTCCTAACCCTTTGCATGAGAATTATAGGCAAAATCTTCGTGATGTGACTCATTATACTATTTGTACGGTATTGATGACATTCCAAGGCTCTTGATTTCTTTAGGATGGCAATAAATACAGAATTACATAATTCAGGAGGTATATCTCCAGTATCTTATATAGTGTTCAGCAGTCTGGTGACTTGATCTATTCCATATTCTTCTAAAGAATTGATCAGTTCTGTTGTGATGTTGTCTGAACCGGAGGTCTTGCCAGTTTTCATATGGTTAAGAACGTTCCGAACCTCCATCTTCAAAATTGATGGTCCTCCATTATTAATTCGAAAATCATTCTGTTCTTCACTGTTATCATCATAAAGGTATTTCACATAATCTGACCATACATGTAAAATTTGAATTTAGGCAGCCTGTTGATGTATGCGTTCTTTTATTAGTAAGTTCCTGAATTGTTGCCCTGCAAGAGACCAGACTCCAAGAATCTGGAAACATCAAGGAGATGGACTTCACTTTCTACTGGCACGGCAAGCAGTGCGAAGAGACCAGGGAGCATGGAGTTGGCTTCACTATAAGAAACAAGCTGCTTAATTCCATCATACCATCAAGTGATGGCACTGAAAGAATACTGAAGCTCCAACTCCAGACAGAGGCAGGCCCAGTTAGTATTATAAGCGTTTACACCCCAACACTAACTGCAGCATGCGAATCTAAAGACAAGTTTTATGACGACCTTAGCAAAGAAGTCAGTGAAACACCAGAGAAACATCTTTTTATCCTGGGGGATTTCAATGCCAAGGTTGGCTCCGACCACAAATCTTGGCCTTCATGTCAAGGACAGTTTGGCGTTGGGAAGATCAATGACAATGGACAACGTCTCCTGGAATTCTGCAGCCACCACAATCTGTGCGTGACCAACACCTTCTTTGACACAAAACCTCAACACAAGGTGTTATGCAGGCAACCCAGATCAAAGAACTGGCGCCAACTGGTGCTCACTAAACGCAGCAACCTCCGCAATGTACGACTGACTGGCAGCTATCATAGTGCTGACTGCGACACTGACCATTCACTCGTCTCCAGCAAGGTGAAGATAAAGCTCAAGAGAATCTACAGAAGCAGAACAGAAGGAAGACCACACATTGACACCAGCGGTACCCAAAACAAAGAGAAGATCAACAAATTCACCCAGGCTCTAGCGGAGACTCTGCCTGGCCCCACAACCGGAACTGCCATCGAGAGATGGGGTCATTTTCGCGACACCATCTACAATACAGCTCTGTCAACATTTGGCAAGAAGCAAACTAAGTCAACCGACTGGTTTGAAGCACACTCTGAAGAGTCCTGGAGATAAAGAGACATGCATTCTCAGTGTATAAAACATCAACTTCAGAGAAAACATTGCAGGCATTGCGTACAGCCAGAAATAGAGTACAACAGATGGCAAGAAAATGTGCGAACAGGTACTGGCTACAGCTCTCTGCTCAAATTCAAACTTGTGCAGACACTGGAAATATAAGAGGAATGTACGAGGGCATCAAGCAAGCTGTCGGTCATCAAAAAGTAATCATAAAAGATCGAGCGAAACAAATGGATCGCGGGGTAGAACACTACTCAGAGCTATACTCGGTGGAGGACACTGTCGGAGAAGAAGCTCTGGAAGCCATCTATCAATAGTCCACCATGCAGGCCCTGGATAACGAACCATGCCTCACAGAAATCAGCGAAGCACTAGACATTCTCAAATCCGGCAAGGCACCAGGAAAAGATAGTATTCCACCTGAAATTTTAAAATGTAGCAAAGAAACAATCATCCCAGAACTGTATGCAATATTTCAGCTCTGCTGGAAAGAAAAATCAGTACCACAAGATATGAAAGATGCAAACATCGTTACCCTTTATAAAAACAAAGGCGACAGAAGCGACTGCAACAACTATCGCGGCATTTCCCTACTCAGCATTACAGGCAAGATTTTTGCTCGAGTAATCCTTAAAAGGCTACACATTCTTGCTGAAAGAATCTACCCCGAATCACAGTGCGGATTTAGACCCAACAGGTCCACCATCGATATGATTTTCTCACTCCGGCAGCTCCAAGAGAAGTGCAGAGAACAGAGGAAGCCATTATATATTGCCTTCATCGACCTCACAAAGGCATTTGACCTCGTGAGCAGAAACGGCCTTTTTAAGGTCCTTGAAAAGATAGGATGTCCACCCACCCTTCTTAGTCTCGTGAAATCATTTCACGAAAACATGCAGGGGACCATTTTATTTGACGGCTCAACATCCCAGTCATTCAGCATCAGCAGTGGAGTAAAGCAGGGCTGCGTGCTTGCTCCTACACTTTTTGGTATCTTCTTCGCCGTTCTCTTAAGGCAGGCATTTGGGACTGCCACTGAAGGCATATACCTCCATACAAGATCTGATGGCAAACTTTTTAACCCATCAAGACTCAAGGCAAAGACCAAAATAAGATCAAGATGCATAAGAGAACTACTTTTTGCAGATGATGCAGCACTGACTACTCATACAGCAGAAGATCTCCAACGGCTCATAGATCGTTTTGCAGCCGCCTGCAAAGACTTTGGGCTCACCATCAGCCTAAATAAAACACAGGTGATGGAACAAGATGCTGGTGCGCCTCCGTCAATCAAAATTTCTAATTATGAATTGAAGGTCGTCCACGAGTTTGTGTATTTGGGGTCGACAATATCAGATAATCTTTCATTAGAGACAGAAATCGACAGACGCATTGGAAAGGCAGCCACAACATTTTCCAGGCTAACTAAAAGAGTTTGGGAGAATAATAGACTAACAGAGCGTACAAAAGTTCAAGTATATAAAGCTTGTGTTGTTAGCACACTACTCTATGGGTCTGAATCCTGGACCCTGTACTCAAGACAGGAAAGAAAGTTGAATTCCTTCCATATGAGATGTCTGAGACGTATCCTGGGCATATCATGGAAAGACCACATAACAAACAAACATGTGCTTGAAAGAGCAGATATTACCACAGTGCACTCCCTCCTCAAGCAGAGACGCCTCCGGTGGCTGGGCCACGTATCTCGAATGGAGGATGAACGTATTCCCAAAGATCTCCTATACGGAGAACTAGCCACAGGAAAGAGGCCAACCGGAAGACCCCAATTGCGATATAGGGATGTGTGTAAACAAGATATGAAAACCCTTGTCATATATCCAGACACGTGGGAAAGAGTTGCAATAGACAAATGTTCCTGGAGAAGAGATTACGAAACGGACTGGTGCTCTTTGAGCGCAATCTGATCCAACAAAGTGAGGATAGGCGGCACATGCTTAAAACGCAGTCACTTACTGCGGGACCTGCCTCGTCTTACAGATGCGGAAACTGACAGAGATTGTCTCTCTCGCATCGGACTATACAGTCACCAGCGGTGCTGACAAGGTTCCTCTCCAGCGGCACAACTCTATAGTCCTTCAGGTCTGAAAGAGGCTTACTACTAAGTTCCTGAATACTTGTGCGCATTAATGTGGTATTTTTACTGTTGTGTTGTTTTTCAATCTCCGTGCAATTTTCCTCAAGCAATGCTTCTTTTGCCTCCTTATATAATGTTCTGACTTTTCTGTGAATTTCTTCATATTTGGCAGGATTATTTTTGTTGTTTCTTCTTGTTTCTATTAGTTGTAAACTTTCTTCGGTCATCCATATCTTACGACCAGAATAAGGCAAAAAAATGCGTCATTTTCAGAAAATTAAAAGTATCTTATACAATAAGTCTATCATTGAATGTAAGAAAGAGAGTGCTGAAGTGATATATAGAAAATGTTTTGCTGTATGTCAGTGAATCTAGGAATATAAATTAACAAATTAGGAGGAACTTGGAAGCAACAGAGATGTGGTTCCTCAAAAGATTATTGCGAATTCCTTGGACTGCCAGTGTTACTAACGATGATTGCCTGAAAGGGGCTAATGAAACTAGAACACTATATACAACAATAAGAAAGAGACAAACAGCTTTATTTGGTCATGTGATGAGAAGAGAGGCATTGGAAAACATCGTGACAACTGGAACAATCAAAGAGAAGATAGGCGGAGGCAGAGCAAAAGAAATGGTGCTGGACGGATTGAGACAGTGTCATGGAGGAATATCATCAGCAGAGTTGATCCAGAACACCAAAGACCGAGATCTGTGGAGAGACATGAACGCCTACGCCAGCTGACAGGGCACTTGATGAAGATTATATACACATGTATACACAAACACATACATAGTACATACATACATATATACACACGCACACAAATACTCACACACATACACAAAAACACGTACCACCCACCCACCCACCCACACACACACACACACACACACACACACACACACACACCCTCACACAGACACACACCCGGCAGTACCTGGGACTACCTTTACTTTCAGCTTTGAACATTTCTTCTTTTCTAAAAGTGATTACATGTTGTTGACATGCAGCTAGGCGACGCCAACGTGGCCGTTCAGAACTTTAGTTCCGCTGACAATAGAACTAATTGTACTGGCTAAATGATCGATAACTTGCCGCTGTATAAACAGGTTCCTTCGGTGTGAAATATCCTTCCGCTTCTTTCGTGTGGCTGAATAGATTTAGTGAGATGATAGGTTACTTCATGACTGGCCATGAATGACGTCGCCTGCAGTTCTCTAACTTCTTCAAGGTGCGTTCATTTCATTTCTGATATAGATATTAATTGTAAATGATTGATAACAATTTATTGTTGTCTGTCTGTCTGTCTGTCTGTCTGTCTGTCTGTCTGTCTGTCTGTCTGGCTGGCTGGCTGTCTGTCTGTCTGTCTGTCTGTCTGTCTGTCTGTCTGTCGGTCGGTCGGTCGGTCGGTCGGTCGGTCTGTCTGTCTGTCTGTCTGGCTGTCTGTCTGGCTGTCTGTCTGTCTATCGGTCGGTCGGTCTGTCTGTTGGTCTGTCGGTCAGTCTGTCCTTCTGTCTATGTATCGATCTAATTGATCTACACCTATCTACCTATTTCTGACATAAAGATTTATTTTAAATGATTGATAACAATTTATTGTTTTCTGTCTGTTTGTATGTCTATCTGTCTATCTATTTATCGATCGATAGATCGATCTATCCTTCTATCTAACGACCTATCTACTTAATTACACACACACACACACTCATTCATCTATCTGTCAATGTATTAATCGCATGCCTGCCTGTCTGCTTACAACCTACCCAGCTTATATTTATTTTTATATATATATATATATATATATATATATATATATATATATATATATATATATATATATATAACAAAGTGTATGTATGTAAATATGTATGTCCTTTATTTTTTTCGCTAACGGCCCATCCGATTGAGATGAAATTTTCTACACGTCTTCCTTTCATTCCAGAGCTGCCAACTGTGATATTTTTTTAGTGTGAAATCGCCTGCTTACTCAGTATTATTTCATTTTTCATTTTTCATTAAAATTTATATATAGCGAAGGGACTTAACTCTAGAAAAAGTTATTTCAAGGGGCATAACTTTTAATAACATTGTTGTATAACTTATAGTCATATTGTTGTATCGTTTTTAAAGATTTATAAATTCTTTGTCTATAGTTATTTACCGGCATATGAGTTATAATAAATAATGATACAATCTTTAAGGCATTTTCAAAGTTTACATAAAAATAATGCATAACATTGTAACTCATCTTTCTATACTTAAGAAGTTATCTAAAAGATGTTGAACAATATCATCGCATCTTTAGTGTTTTCCGCCATCATATCGACACGATTCGCTTGACAGCACTTCTCAGCGCTATCAAGCCAAGACGCCTTACACATTTCAAGCAGCCTGATACGGGGGGGGGGGGGGGGGGGGGGGGGGGGGGGGGGGGGGGGGGGGGGGGGGGGGGGGGGGGGGGGAATGGCACGTCGTAATAGCACAAAGAAACAAGCAGCTTCCAAGATGCATAGTGAGAAAACCGACAAGACTATCAAGAAGACGAACCTGCCTTTGGAGAGTCTGCATGCAAGCTGTAATAAAGTATCTGAACCTACAGTCAATGAAACTACCAATAAGAAGAGCGACGACTACCCACAGACGAACACAACAACTTGTGAGAGGAAGGAGGACCAAGACACCAGAATCAGAAACACTGATTCAAACACAGTCAGATGGGTGGTCAAGCGGCTAAAAATGGAGCTTACTGATCAACAAATACAGAAGCAGCTGCAGGAAGAAAATCTTCACGTCAACATTTTGAAGGCAGAGCGGATTCTTACCTACTCAGAATTAAATGAGATGCTCCACACCAGGGTCTGGGCGAACCCGGGCCGGGTCAGGCAGACAGACAGACAGACAGATAGATAGATAGATAGATAGATAGATAGATAGATAGATAGATAGATAGATAGATAGATAGATAGATAGATAGATAGATAGATAGATAGATAGATAGATAGATAGATAGATAGATAGATAGATAGATAGATAGATAGATAGATAGATAGATAGATAGATAGATAGATAGATAGATAGATAGATAGACAAACAGACAGGGAGGGAGGGAGTGATAGACGGAGGGACAGACAGAGGGATGGGTCTATTAGACAGACAGACAGACAGACAGACAGAGATAGATAGATAGACAAACAGACAGACAGACACAGACAGACAGACAGACAGACAGACAGACAGACAGACAGACAGACAGACAGACAGACAGATAGTCGGTAACGGGAACGAGAACTTATATGACTACTTATATGAATTAAATGAGATGCTCCCCATCAGGGGCTGGTCGAAGCCAGGCCGGATCAGACAGATAGACAGACAGATAGACAGACAGACAGACAGATAGATAGTCGGGAACGGGAACGGGAACTTATATGACTACTTATATGAATTAAATGAGATGCTCCACACCAGGAGCTGGGCGATGCCGGACCGGGTCAGACAGACAGACAGACAGACAGACAGACAGACAGACAGACAGACAGACAGACAGACAGATAGTCGGTAACGGGAACGGGAACTTATATGACTACATATATGAATTAAATGAGATGCTCCCCACCAAAGGACTGGGCGAAGCCGGGTCGGGTCAGACAGACAGACAGACAGACAGACAGACAGACAGACAGACAGACAGACAGACAGACAGACAGACAGACAGACAGACAGACAGACAGACAGACAGACAGACAGACAGTTGGTAACGGGAACGAGAACTTATATGACTACTTATATGAATTAAATGAGATGCTTCCCACCAAGGACTGGGCGAAGCCGGCCGGGTCAGCTAGTGTGTATATATATATATATATATATATATATATATATATATATATATATATATATATATATATATATATATATATATATATATATATATCACATGCGAGATGTATATTTATATATACAGGCATACATGCACTAGGGGCTGCGGTGGTCTCGAGGTATGGTGTCCGCCTCGATGCTGGAGGTCCCGGGTTCAGGCCCCGGTGATGACCGGGACTTTTTCTCGTGGACTTCTAGTAATAAAATTTCTCCTGGTCTCTGGGTAGTGAGATCGGACACCCGTGTGTATTGTTGAGCGCGTAAAACAATCCCTTGGCCGTTGGAAATCGAAGAGGGGCGCTGCCCGGGCGGCAAAATTTTGAGTTAAAAATCTACCGATTTCAGGATCCTCGCCGGTGCTGCGGAGTTCGTGCACTGAGCTGAGTTTCTCCAGACTCAGGTTTGAGTTAGGAGGAGAACGGAGCACTTACGGCAGTGGTTCTCATCGGTGTGGAATCCCCACCCCCACCCCCCACCCCGGGGGGGGGGGGGGGGGGGGGATTTTAGGGTTTCCGGGGGGATGAAGATTATTTCAAGATCGCGTTAATACAAGAACAGATTACTTGATATCGTTTTTCCCTTCTTACTGTACGGTTCTGTACGTCTCACCCTTCTACAATTCATTTTATAAAGTAAGTAGACCCACAAATCACGTTTTATTTAAACGTCTAGACTTGTTTTAGTATGTGCTATTAAATTTAGCTTCCATTATTACGTATACTGTGAAGGGGCGGGGGCGAGATTTTTATGTAGGAAATACGAAAGAGGGGAATGACGTTCTGAAAATATGGTGAAGGGGGTCACGGGCCAAAAAAGGTTGAGAACCACTGACTTATGGGTTGCACCCGTGTGCCGTGATGTTGATCCATCGACTAAACTAAACTATATACAGGTATACACACAGAAGAAAGAATAACATATGTATCCATACACATATTAAATAGGCTGGATAGGTGTCAGGCAGGCAAGCATGCCATCAATAGTTTTAAAAAGTTAGTCGCAAATCATTTACAGGACGTAGCATTCACCCTAGCATGTTTTGGCTGTTTGTGATTTCTTGGCAAGTTTACGCTCAGAAGATTTCCATTGCTTTCTTTTCTGAACGACCGGCACTCACGCCATTTTTCATTTTAATAAAACCACTGCAAAGCGATCTGCTGCCAAATCGCCCGCTGCTGTGTTGTGGTCGTGATATGCGGTATTACGAACTGCGTCCGTAACACCTTTGCCACGGAGCCGGCTGCTATTAATAGAGGTATGCGAATGTATTTATTATGTCATCAATAGAGTATTTCACAATCACTAAACCAGAATACCGGGTTGTTTAAAATTGAAATTAAATGCTACAGAAACATTCACAAAACAGGCTGAGGATTCAATAAACTAAAAATAGGATATTAATAATGAATATAACAGTTGAACTGGTAAAAAGACGGCTAAACAGGTGCAGCAGGAGAGCTAAACATATATCATTATAAAGTGCCTTGCCAGCTGGACTAGAAGAAGTTCGTATCTTTCCACAGATCTCGGTCTTTGGTGTTCTGGATCAACTCTGCTGTTGATATTCCTCCATGCCACCGTCTCAGTCCATCCAGCATCACTTCTCTTAGTCGGCCTCTGCCTCTCTTCCTCTTGATATTTTCTGTCGTCACGATGTTCACCAATGCCTCTCTTCTCATCACATGACCAATGAAAGCTGTTTGTCTCATTCGCATTGTTGAATAGGTTCTAGTTTCATTAGCCTCTTTCGGGCAGTCGTTGTTAGTTACTTCAACATATATATCACAGAGAACGGTTATTCTGGCCTAAGCTTCTTCAATACCTATCAATAGGATATTACTTAAGTCGGGAGTGCAGGGAGTGGCTAGCAGGGGCCATGGAAGTCGAAATCTGGCAACTAATTCAGGACAATGCTCGCCCGGGTAATGTGATTATCTACACAGATGGTTCTGTGTCAAGAGGTGAGAGACGTGGCTGGGGGTTCTTAGCCAAAGCTAATGGTCGACGTTTGGTGCAGGAGAGCCTGGCATATAATACCACAACATCCAGTTTAAGAATGGAGGTGGAGGTAGTCACTGCGGCTCTCCGCTGGATGGAGAATAGACACACACACACACACACACACACACACACACATAGTGATTGTAACTGACCTCAGAAAGCATGCTGACGAGGGTGAGGACGGGCAGGCTTCGTGCGGAGTGGCCTTGCTTCGCTTCGGAGGTCACGGGTGACAAGCATCGCCTGGATCTTTCTCCGGGGCATGCCGGTGTGCTGGGAAAATGAACAGGCGGACAGATTGGCTGGCTCTGCAGAACTTGGTGGAGTATTGATACATGACAAGGCAGACGTGGTTGCGGCCTTGTGGGAGCACGTGTACACCTCGGAGGGGCAAATGGATTGCCATGGCCTGGCAAGAATGAGACAGCGAGGAGTGACGAGGGGATCTGGCCGACGCTCAACGCTCAGAGGAAAGGCGAGACGGACATATAATCAGATTTGCTACTGGTAATATTGGTGTTGGAACTCTTCGCTGGCTGCTGAGGATGGAGACGGAGCGCTTATGGGAATGCCCCGAATGCTGTGATGTCGGTTCATAAATCAATCAATCAATCAATCAATCAATCAATCAATTACTTATGAATGTAACTGTGGAACTAGTAAGTTGACATCTAAACATTTGTTGCAAGAGTCGGACATATACATCACAAAAGACGTTATTCTGGCCTACATCCGGCGCTAGCTAACTTTGAACTCAAGCGTAGTCCATACACGCAACTTCTATTAGCACTGACTGATTTTGAGTGCGGATTAGCTTCCCTGTTACCTCGCCATCAGATGAACCCACTCCGACTTCTGAGGTACTTGTAATTTTCGTCCCTACGTCAAGAACGATTAAGTCAACATGTTAGTCCAACTGACCCCGGTGTAGGGTTTGGCCCGCTACCTCGGCATCAGCACACCGGAAGTTTAAGACCGAGAGCTCTTATCCATTCGGCCCATGCTAATAGAACAACTAAATATTGACTGCCAATAATAAATAAGCAAATACTGGCAACATACAGCAACCATGATAATCAATAACCTTTCAGGAATATTTCAGTGTTTAAAGAAAATAGGCAGATAAGGCTGTGTAATGTCTCCTGAATTGTTTTTATTATACATTGAACATATAATGAGTTCTATCGATTGATATAATAAATATAATTTTCGTTATGCTGGTGACAATGGCTTGATAGCAACAAGTCAGAAGGAACTGCCGGAAATGATGAATACAGTGGTTGTATGAAAAGGAAACATGGGCGTTAGCTGAAATAAAAGGAAGATAGAAATCATGGTGATTTCAAAGAAACAGATGTGCACAATTAAACTAAATGGCATTATTTGGGGACAATGGCAGAAATTCAAATACCTAGGCACACTGATAACATCAGATGGAAGATGTATCACAGAGATAAAGAATAGAATAGGACAAGCATACACTGCATTTTATAAAAGGAACAACATCTTGTGTAATAAATTCTTGTTATTAGAATTTAGAGAATGCTTGCATGTTACATAGGATCAGTTAGTTAGTTAGTCGCGGTTCCAACTTCACAGCAACGGGTCGTCCCCATTATGCTCCATTCCTGTGCCAGTGAATATCACATAAAACGTTCCCCACTGCCCAATGTGAAAAGTGGAAAAGACAGGAGTCTCGACAAACAACAGCCCGCACAGATACACTGTGCATAATGCCGCCGCCAGAATGTCAACACAATAGTCCCCCACGAAACATCCAGTTCATCTCTGATGGAATCGGCAGTCATTTTCTCATATGGATTTTCCTAGATGTTCACCCACACAGTCCACGAAAATACAATTCATCGTCAATGGCAGTCAACCAGAAGCCCAGCAGCCACGCATTTCTGCATAAGGCAAAAACCGGTCAACTCTGGGACATAGCCAGCTGCCATCGCTCCGAACATGCAGTTACGTTCCAAAAAACCTCGGGCAGATTCAAAAGCATTTCACACGAAACTCACAGCTCACAGTGTCGCGCCACGCACTCACTCAGTAGCAGGGCGACGGAACCATCAAGCCTCCTTAGCCGCCTCTTACGACATGCGTGGTAGGCTACAGTGTTGCTATTCTTAGGATCAGTTCTAACATACGACTGTGAATCCTGGACAAATGGCAAACAAGCTGTCTGTGATCTACTGCCTATAATACCGTGTGGTGTAGGGAACACAAGCAACAACAACAATTGCTGGAATCTTTAAAGATGGTGTTTTGTTGTTTGTTTTTTTAGAAAAATGCTGAAAATATCTTGGACAGCGAAAATAGGTAGTCTAAATGTTTTGACAAAGAGACACACATAAGACAGCCCTATAACAAACATCAGAAGGAGGAAGTCATTAATTTTGGCCACATTATAATACGACACAAACGTAAACATCTTATGACAACGGGAAAGATTTGTGCAAACAGAGACAGGAGACGACAAAGGGAAAAACAATTCTGGACAGTCTTGTGTCCGACGTGGAAGGGTGTCAGCACGCGAATTGATTCATGTCGTTGGAGATCGCAAGATGTGAAGAAAAGCATGTTCTTCCACGCCAGTCGGTAAAGCCGATGATGGTAGAACTGCAAAGAAAGGTTAAGCCGCTGGGCTTCCACCCCTTGGTGAAGTATTGTTGCATAAGGCAGATGTGGTCGGGGCTCTTTAGGAACCGTGTGTATAGTGCAGAACAGATGCATCATTCCTGATGGTGAGAATGTATGTGTATGTGTGTTCTTTGTTTGTTTGTTTTTTGCGCTTGCCCAATTTGAACTCCAGCGTAGTCCTTACACACTATTTATAGTAATGATGGAATGAATTTTGCGTGTGGACTAGCTTTCCCTATAATAATGTCCCTCGCCATCAGGCGAACCCACTCCGACTTCAGAGGTACTTGTAATTTACGTTCCCAAGTCAAGGACGACAGGTCAACATTTTAGTCCAGCTGTCCGGTGTAGGGGTTGAACCGCTTACCTTGGCATCAGCACACCGGGTGTTTAAGAGCACACGTTCTTATCCATTCGGCCATGCTGACCTGCGCTGGTGAGAATGATGCTGCAAGGAGCGAGTGACCTTGCCGACACTCAAACCTCAGAGGCAAGGCCAGACGTACATATAATTAGACTGCTACTGGTACCATTATTATTAGGACTCTTCGCTGACTGTTGCGGAAGAGAACGGAGCACGTATAGGAATGCCCAGAGTGCGATGGTGTCTGTTATTGATTCAACTCAACTCTGTGACAAGAGGGACTATTCTGGATTGCAAGCGTGCAAGAGAAAGACAAAGTTATTCGTGGATGGACCATATCAAGGCACTGTTTGGAAGATGCTTGTACGAAGCGCCAGGGAGACACAAATCATGTGGTGTTGGAAATTCATTGCAGTCGACTTTCATTGTGAAGAAGATGCTAGATGATGATGATGAGATGATAGCGATGCTTCGATAAAGCTGAGATGGGACAATGCTGACATAAGTATTGTCCTAGTCTAGTGTAATGGTGTCAGTTACAGGTAATGAAATTTGAATATGACAGTTTTAGGCCTTTGTTTTAGGATCTTTGTTTTGAATCTATGTTTTGGGATCTTTGTTTTGGGATCTTTGTCCACGCCAGGAGAAGTCTTGTGTGCATGGTGCTAGCCCCATATTCCCACAGACAAATCAGCACTCGACGGGTGATGTCGTCAATATTTCGCCGCCCGCATTTATTTCGCAGAATATTTCCTGGTGCACATTTTAAAGCTAGACCGACCTGCGAGCCTAGTTCAATTTTTAAAACATCCCCGCCTCCATGGGATTCGAGCACATGACCACAGGACCAGTAAGCAAACATATTAGCCGCTGTGTTACTACGGCTTCTGTATATGGTGCGACTTCGGTGCACATCCATAAGGAATGTGGTTCATATCGTAGCGTCCGCCTTAACGTGCCAGAATAATTCCTCTTGTAATAATTGGTTTTAATCCAATATCAGATATGCAATCACAGCCTAACACACTGGAAATGACTAACAAGGTTGAACCGACAGGGAAATCAAACGGCGCCTTTGTTCAAGACAAAACAACAGAAGGTATACAACCAGGCATCACCGCAGCTGAACGAATAGATGAGTTGTCTCCATTAACTTACGTTGACTTCGTTCCTGAACGTACTGAAGCAGCAAACGCAGAGAAAGAACCTAACTATGCAAATTTTAGGTATTTTGTTAGTTTATACTTAATGTCCTCAATCCAGTAGTTATCTATTTTTTATATGCCATAATCAAATGCCATCTTCTAGATTAAGGTTGGCTCTAGCGAGTCTTCAATGCACTGGGGCCTCTGTCTTGACGGTTCACTCATAAGCCTTCTCCTGTCCATCACTTGATATTGTCCACCCACATGTAACGCTGTCTGACCTTTGCTCACTTCTCCTCCCGCTGTTCTGTCCAGTACTTGCTTCAACCATGGCCTGTGTCTCTTCATTCCCTAATATAGTATAACAGTATAGCAGTCACTTTTCTATTGGTAGTACACAATGTCTCCTTTAACTAATAACAATTGCCACGTCAATAATGAAAATCAGTACAGTATGTCTCCCTTAGCTAGTAAATATTGCCATATCTTATATATAAATTAGGATCTCCGTCTGTCTGTCTGTATGTATGTATGTATGTCTTTTATTTGTTCGCGAACGGCCCATCCGATTGAGATGAAATTTTCTACACGCCTTCCTTTCATTCCAGCGCTGCCAACTGTGATATTTTGTTAGTGTGAAATCGCCTGCTTACTCAGTATTATTTCATTTTTCATTTTTCAATATAATTTCATATATCTCAGGGGACCTAACTCTGTAAAAGTTATTTCAAGGGGCATAACTTTTCTGTATAACTTATAGTCATATTGTGGCATCGTTTTCAAAGATTTATAAACTCTTTGTCCATAGTTATGTACCGGCATATGAGTTATAATAAATAATGATACAATCTGTAAGGCATTTTCAAAGTTTTCATAAAAATAATGCACAATGCATAACATTGTAACTCATCTTTTTTTGCTTAAGAAGTTACTGTAGTCATGCAGGTGATTAGAAAGAGTTTTCATTAAAAATAATGGATGGTGTGTGGAAGGACATTCTTTTAAGTTACTTTTTTTGTTGTATGAATTTAATGAGACGCTACCCGCCAGGAGCTGGGCGAAGCCACGCCGGGTCAGATAGATAGACAGACCCACCTTTTCGCTGCAGTTGTCTACTCCTCCTTTTCCTTCTTCTGCTGATGCTGCTGCCGCCGCTCCATTTACCCAAGTTAATTGTTGGGGAAGATGTAAAGATCTTTCAAGTGCTCTTTCTAATGCTTTTTGTAAGTTGGTCTTCGTTTATCTAAGGTTGTTCTAACTGCAACCAATAAATGATTAGACAGACAGGCAGACAGACAGACAGACAGAGAGGGAGGGACGGACAGACAGACAGACAGACAGACAGACAGACAGACAGACAGACAGACAGACAGACAGTCGGGAACGGGAACTTATATGACTACTTATATGAATTAAATGAGATGCTCGCCATCAGGGGCTGGGCGAAGCCGGGCCGGATCAGACAGACAGACAGACAGACATATAGACAGACAGACAGACAGATAGATAGTCGGGAACGGGAACGGGAGCTTATATGACTACTTATATGAATTAAATGAGATGCTCCACACCAGGAGTTGGGCGATGCCGGGCCGGGTCAGACAGACAGACAGACAGAAAGACAGACAGAAAGACAGACAGACAGACATACATACATACAGACAGACAGACAGACAGACAGACAGACAGACAGACAGACAGACAGACAGACAGACAGACAGACAGACAGTCGGTAACGGGAACGAGAACTTATATGACTACTTATATGAATTAAATGAGATGCTCCCCACCAGGGACTGGGCGAAGCCGGGCCGGGTCAGCTAGTCAATAATAATTATTAGTGAGTCATGTAGCAATGATTTGTGTACATTTCCCATGCTTTGACAATGCATATATTAATATTATTGTAGTTGCTGTTCTCAGTTAGCCAAATAAGTGATGTATTGATGAAATAATGTATGGAAGATAGAAATAAGAAGGTCAGAATGTTAAAAGTGACTTGATGTACCAACTGTTTGTGACAGAAAAATAACAGCTCAACTTGACTAGAAGTAATAAGTGTTCGTGGCAGAAAAATAACCTCCCAAAGTTACTTGGAGTAACAAGTGTTAGTGACAAAAAAAGTTCGGGTTATAGCTGTGATAGACTTGGCTAAAGTAACAACGATCTACCAGTAGAATCAAAAACCATAAAAGTGAAATATTCTTGTTTATAACCTACAGATCAGTCGTGGATCAAGCTAACAGATGGCTGCTCTCTGCTCCCCAGTTTGAAGTTTACAAATGTGAGACAGTAACTGTTAAAACAGGTTCTGACCATAAGGCAGAAACTGACCAGACACTTATGCATATTGCTTCCAATGGGAAAAGCACATATTTGAGAACGTTGAGGTTTGTATCAGTTTTCCGTGTGAAACTACCAATAAATGTACATGCTTCACTTTTATGTTTGGTAATAATAACATCCTTTCGTCATATATGATTATTCCTTGATGCGCTGTGTGCAAGAAGCGTCTATACTAATCATATTCCCTGAAGTATCTTTCCGAAGATGTTCTCATATTCTCTGATATTCCCTTCCGAAAGTTTTCTCCTCACATTCCATGATAATCCCTTCCGAAAGTTTCCTCCTCGTATTCCATTATAATCGGTTCCGAAAATTTTCTCCTCATATTCTCCATCGAAGGTTTTCTCCTCATATTCCCCGATACATTCCCTTCCGAAAGTTTTATCCTCATATTCCCCGATATATTCCGAAGGTTTTCTCCACATATTCCCTGATATTCCCCTCTGAAGGTTTTCTTCTAATATTCCCCAATATATTCCCTTCCGAAGGTTTTCTACTCATATTCCCTGATATTCCCTTACGAAAGTTTTCTACTCATATTCCACGATATATTCCTTCCGAAGGTTTTCTCCTCATATTCCCTGATATTCACTTCCGAAGGTTTTCTCCTCATATCCCTTGATATTCCCTTCCGAAGGTTTTCTCCTCATATTCCCCGATATATTCCCTTACGAAGGTTTTCTCCTCATATTCTCAGATATCCCCTTCCAAAGGTTTTTTTCTCATAATCCCTTGATATTCGCTTCCGAAGGTTTTCTCGTCATATTAACTAAATCACTCTTAACCTTACAGCCACGTCTACAGCAAACCAGCACATACCACGCCCGTCGAAGGCTTGTTCAACTGATTCGATTATGCAGCTAAAGCTTTTTATTGGATGGGTAAGAGGTCTCACGCCAAAATAATGCTCTCATATCTTCTTACGCTTGTGTAGGGCTGAGTGCATAGAAGAATGGGTGGCTAACCTCTCAAGATAAGACATCGTTTCACAAGAGGGAAAATTATCTCTGCGACTGATCTTTGTCAATCGAAGTAAGGAAAGGAGTACTTAAGAGCTATATCGAGCCAGCAGTGGTGTATGGAAGCGAATCATGGACAATTTGCTGATAAATGAGGAATTATGTGGAAGCGGTGCAGATGTGGTTTTATGGAAGAAAAAGAATACTGTGGTTGGATAGACAGACCAATGAAGATATCTTGAATGAAGTTAACTCACAAAGAGGCCTAAATAGTTGCATCAGAAGAAGACAGTCCGCATTCTTTAAGCGTGTCACGAGAAGGGGAAAGCTGGAGTATGTCAACACAATGGGTAAGCTGGAGGGGAAGAGAGGCAGTGGAAGACCAAGAGAGACGATACTGGACAGTTTGAGATCATAGCGTGGAGGAACATCAGTGTCAGAAATGATTGTCAGCACAAGACAGAAGATTGTAGACAGACATGATCACCAACATCACACAGCAAGGATTATTTTTTTTTAAATGACGTATTCATTGCTTTGTGAACGACCGACCGACACTAATTCCATTGTGGAAATCAACTAAAAGTTGCTTAAAAGTCGATAAGGTCAACTTCTTTGCACCGGGATATTATCCCATATGGCTCAATCTCTGTCCGCAGCACAGAAAGCGTCGCACAAAGCATGAACTCCGCAGCTCTAGCGACGACCCCCATCAAATGTGTGGAAATCAACACAAGACCGTATGCTTCCAAATCGCAAGCGTCTGATGTCGATCCCGGTATGCGGAATTGTGAAATTGCGTTCACTAGCCCCAAACCACCATATACAGCTATTATATTGCAGGTTATGGTTGATACCAAGAAGAGATTCGAACCTCCCCGTGCAGCAGTTAGCGTACATCACAGAATTACCAGACTATAGAAATGGGAGCCTGACACATTTGCTCAACTCCCTCTCGGGGACCACCAGTATGTTAACTCTGAGGGAAGTGAGTTTGTCATCCTTCGACAATCTTAGGACTATTCTTGATAAACTCAACCAACGGTTGCAGATCACGCCATTACCAGGTAAGTAACTATGTCACTGAGGCTATTTTTTTTTCTGTCGCTGTTGTGAATATATATGATCGAGTGAGATGGCAGAACATGACCGCCCACGCTTATCGGCACGGCACATGATGGATGGATGGGTGTAATGATTGCCTGAAACGTAACTGAGACGCTGTGACCAGAAGTAACAACTATTTGAGACTGAAACAGACAGACAAATGGATATATGGATGGATGGATGGATGGATGGATATGTAGGTAGGTAGGTACGTAGGTAGGTAGGTTGTCTCTCTCTCTCTCTCTCTCTCTCTCTCTCTCTCTCTCTCTCTCTCTCTCTCTCTCTCACACACACACACACACACACAATTCCTCCACATTTTCATAATGTGTTTTCTCTATCTCTCTCTCTCTCTCTCGCTCTCTCTCTCTCTCTCTCTCTCTCTCTCTCTCTCTCTCTCTCTCTCTCTCTCTCTCTCTCTCTCTCTCTCTCTCTCTCTCTCTCTCTTTTGTCCCTATGTGAATGTATCATGCACTGTTGATGAACGAAAGATGAGTCATTGGAAGGGCCGAATGTAAGACGGGCCTACGTGCCCAATTTGTAACCCTTTTTAAATAAAGTTCAATTCAATTCAATTCAATTCAATTCTCTCTCTCTCTCTCTCTCTCTCTCTCTCTCTCTCTCTCTCTCTCTCTCTCTCTCTCTCTCTCTCTCTCTCTCTCTCTCTCTCTCTCTCTCTAGTTTGTGTTTTTCTCTCTTCCTCTCCCTCCTTATCGCTACATAAACACTCGTTACATAAAAAATCATAACATAAACACTCGCTAAGTAAACATTCGTTACATAAACACTTGTTGCATAAACACTTGTTACATAAACACTTGTTACATAAACACTAGTTATACAAACACTTGTTACATAAGCACTTGTTACATAAACACTAGTTATACAAACACTTGTTACATAAACACTTGTTACATAAACACTTGTTACATAAACACTTGTTACATAAACACTTGTTACATAAACACTAGTTATACAAACACTTGTTACATAAACACTTGTTGCATAAACACTTGTTACATAAACACTTGTTACATAAACACTAGTTGAACAAACACTTGTTACAAAAACACTTTTTACATAAAAACTTGTTATACAAACACTTGTTACATAAACACTAGTTATACAAACACTTGTTACATAAACACTAGTTACATAAACACTAGTTATACAAACACTAGTTACATAAACATTTGTTAAATAAACACTAGTTACATAACCACTTGTTACATAAACACTAGTTATACAAACACTAGTTACATAAACACTTGTTACATAAACACTAGTTACATAAACACTTGTTACATAAACACTAGTTATACAAACACTAGTTACATAAACAATAGTTATACAAACACTTGTTACATAAACACTAGTTATACAAACACTTGTTACATAAACACTTGTTACATAAACACTAGTCATACAAACACTTGTTACATAAACACTAGTTACATAAACACTTGTTACATAAACACTAGTTATACAAACACTTGTTACATAAACACTAGTTACATAAACACTAGTTACATAAACACTAGTTACATAAACACTTGTTACATAAACACTTGTTACATAAACACTAGTTATACAAACACTTGTTACATAAACACTAGTTACATAAACACTAATTATACAAACACTTGTTACATAAACACTAGTTACATAAAACCCTTGTTACATAAACACTAGTTACACAAACACTTGTTACAAAGAAAATTGTTATATAAACACTAGTTATACAAACACTTGTTACATAAACACTAGTTATATAAACACTTGTTACATAAACACTATTTATACAATCGCTTGTTACATAAATACTAGTTACATAAACACATGTTACATAAACACTATTTACATAAACACTAGTTATACAAACACTAGTTACATAAACACGTGTTACATAAACACTAGTTACATAAACACTTGTTACATAAACACTTGTTACATAAACATTTGTTACATAACCACTAGTTATATAAACACTAGTTACATAAACACTTGTTACATAAACACTAGTTACATAAACACTTGTTACATAAACACTAGTTATGCAAACACTAGTTCATAAACACTTGTTACATAAACACTTGTTACATAAACACTTGTTACATAAACACTAGTTATACGAACACTTGTTACATAAACACTAGTTACATAAACACTAGTTACATAAACACTAGTTACATAAACACTAGTTATACAAACACTAGTTACGTAAACATTTGTTACATAAACACTAGTTACATAAACACTTGTTACATAAACACTAGTTATACAAACACTTGTTACATAAACACTTGTTACATATACACTAGTTATACAAACACTTGTTACATAAACACTAGTTACATAAACACTTGTTACATAAAAACTTGTTATACAAACACTTGTTACATAAACACTAGTTACATAAACACTTGTTACATAAACACTAGTTATACAAACACTTGTTACATAAACACTTGTTACATAAACACTAGTTACATAAACACGTGTCACATAAACACTAGTTATACAAACACTTGTTACATAAACACTAGTTACATAAACACTAGTTATACAAACACTAATTACATAAACATTTGTTACATAAACACTAGTTACATAAACACTTGTTATATAAACACTAGTTATACAAACACTAGTTACATAAACACTTGTTACATAAACACTAGTTACATAAACACTTGTTACATAAACACTAGTTATACAAACACTAGTTACATAAACACTAGTTATACAAACACTTGTTACATAAACACTTGTTACATAAACACTAGTTATACAAACACTTGGTACATAAACACTAGTTACATAAACACTTGTTACATAAACACTAGTTATACAAACACTTGTTACATAAACACTTGTTACATAAACACTATTTATACAAACACTTGTTACATAAACACTTGTTACATAAACACTTGTTACATAAACACTAGTTATACATACACTTGTTACATAAACACTTGTTACATAACCACTAGTTATACAAACACTTGTTACATAAACACTTGTTACATAAACATTAGTTATACAAACACTTGTTACATAAACACTTGTTACAAAAACACTTGTTACATAAGCACTAGTTACATAAACACTAGTAATACAAACACTTGTTACTTAAACACTAGTTACATAAAACCCTTGTTACATAAACACTAGTTACACAAACACTTGTTACAAAAACACTTGTTACATAAACACTAGTTATACAAACACTTGTTACATAAACACTAGTTACATAAACACGTGTTACATAAACACTATTTATACAATCACTTGTTACGTAAATACTAGTTACATAAACACTTGTTACATAAACACTATTTACATAAACACTAGTTATACAAACACTAGTTACATAAACACTTGTTACATAAACACTAGTTACATAAACACGTGTTACATAAACACTTGTTACATAAACACTTGTTACATAAACACTAGTTACATAACCACTAGTTATATAAACACTAGTTACATAAACAATTGTTACATAAACACTAGTTACATAAACACTTGTTACATAAACACTAGTTATGCAAACACTAGTTCATAAACACTTGTTACATAAACACTTGTTACATAAACACTTGTTACATAAACACTTGTTGCATAAACACTTGTTACATAAACACTTGTTACATAAACACTAGTTACATAAACACTTGTTACATAAACACTAGTTACATAAACACGTGTTACATAAACATTTGTTACATAAACACTAGTTGCATAAACACTTGTTACATAAACACTTGTTACATAAACACTTGTTACATAAACACGTGTTACATAAACACGTGTTACGTAAACACTAGTTATACAAACACTAGTTACATAAACACTTGTTACATAAACACTAGTTATACAAACACTTGTTACATAAGCACTTGTTACATAAACACTTGTTACATAATCACTAGTTATACAAACACTTGTTACATAAACACTAGTTATACAAACACTAGTTATACAAACACTTATTACATAAACACTAGTTGAACAAACACTAGTTACATAAACACTTGGTACATAAACACTTGTTACCTAAACACTAGTTATACAAATACTTGTTACATAAACACTAGTTATACAAACACTAGTTATACAAACACTTATTACAGAAACACTAGTTGAAAAACACTAGTTACATAAACACTTGTTACATAAACACTTGTTACATAAACACTAGTTATACAAACACTTGTTACATAAACACTAGTTATACAAACACTTGTTACATAAACACTTGTTACATAAACACTAGTTATACAAACACTTGTTACATAAACACTTGTTACATAAACACTTGTTACATAAACACTTGTTACATAAACACTTGTTACATAAACACTTGTTATACAAACACTTGTTACATAAACACTTGTTACATAAACACTTGTTACATAAACACTAGTTGAACAAACACTTGTTACAAAAACACTTTTTACATAAAAACTTGTTATACAAACACTTGTTACATAAACACTAGTTATACAAACACTTGTTACATAAACACTAGTTACATAAACACTAGTTATACAAACACTAGTTACATAAAAAATTTGTTACATAAACACTTGTTACATAAACACTTGTTACATAAACACTAGTTATACAAACACTAGTTACATAAACACTTGTTACATAAACACTAGTTACATAAACACTTGTTACATAAACACTAGTTATACAAACACTAGTTACATAAACAATAGTTATACAAACACTTGTTACATAAACACTAGTTATACAAACACTTGTTACATAAACACTAGTTACATAAACACTTGTTACATAAACACTAGTTATACAAACGCTTGTTACATAAACATTAGTTATACAAACACTTGTTACATAAACACTTGTTACAAAAACACTTGTTACATAAACACTATTTATACAAACACTTGTTACATAAACACTAGTTACATAAACACTAGTTACATAAACACTAGTTACATAAACACTTGTTACATAAACACTTGTTACATAAACACTAGTTATACAAACACTTGTTACATAAACACTTGTTACATAAACACTAGTTATACAAACACTTGTTACATAAACACTAGTTACATAAAACCCTTGTTACATAAACACTAGTTACACAAACACTTGTTACAAAGAAACTTGTTACATAAACACATAAACACTTGTTACATAAACACTAGTTACATAAACACTTGTTACATAAACACTAGTTATGCAAACACTAGTTCATAAACACTTGTTACATAAACACTTGTTACATAAACACTTGTTACATAAACACTAGTTATACGAACACTTGTTACATAAACACTAGTTACATAAACACTAGTTACATAAATACTAGTTATACAAACACTAGTTACGTAAACATTTGTTACATAAACACTAGTTACATAAACACTTGTTACATAAACACTAGTTATACAAACACTTGTTACATAAACACTTGTTACATAAACACTAGTTATACAAACACTTGTTACATAAACACTAGTTACATAAACACTAGTTACATAAAAACTTGTTATACAAACACTTGTTACATAAACACTAGTTACATAAACACTTGTTACATAAACACTAGTTATACACACACTTGTTACGTAAACACTTGTTACATAAACACTAGTTACATAAACACGTGTCACATAAACACTAGTTATACAAACACTTGTTACATAAACACTAGTTACATAAACACTAGTTATACAAACACTAATTACATAAACATTTGTTACATAAACACTAGTTACATAAACACTTGTTATATAAACACTAGTTATACAAACACTAGTTACATAAACACTTGTTACATAAACACTAGTTACATAAACACTTGTTACATAAACACTAGTTATACAAACACTAGTTACATAAACACTAGTTATACAAACACTTGTTACATAAACACTTGTTACATAAACACTAGTTATACAAACACTTGGTACATAAACACTAGTTACATAAACACTTGTTACATAAACACTAGTTATACAAACACTTGTTACATAAACACGTGTTACATAAACACTATTTATACAAACACTTGTTACATAAACACTTGTTACATAAACACTTGTTACATAAACACTAGTTATACATACACTTGTTACATAAACACTTGTTACATAAACACTAGTTATACAAACACTTGTTACATAAACATTAGTTATACAAACACTTGTTACATAAACACTTGTTACAAAAACACTTGTTACATAAACACTAGTTACATAAACACTAGTAATACAAACACTTGTTACTTAAACACTAGTTACATAAAACCCTTGTTACATAAACACTAGTTACACAAACACTTGTTACATAAACACTTGTTACATAAACACTAGTTATACAAACACTTGTTACATAAACACTAGTTACATAAACACGTGTTACATAAACACTATTTATACAATCACTTGTTACATAAATACTAGTTACATAAACACTTGTTACATAAACACTATTTACATAAACATTAGTTATATAAACACTAGTTACATAAACACTTGTTACATAAACACTAGTTACATAAACACGTGTTACATAAACACTTGTTACATAAACACTTGTTACATAAACACTAGTTACATAACCACTAGTTATATAAACACTAGTTACATAAACACTTGTTACATAAACACTAGTTACATAAACACTTGTTACATAAACACTAGTTATGCAAACACTAGTTCATAAACACTTGTTACATAAACACTTGTTACATAAACACTTGTTACATAAACACTTGTTGCATAAACACTTGTTACATAAACACTTGTTACATAAACACTTGTTAAATAAACACTAGTTACATAAACACTTGTTACATAAACACTAGTTACATAAACACGTGTTACATAAACATTTGTTACATAAACACTAGTTGCATAAACACTTGTTACATAAACACTTGTTACATAAACACTTGTTACATAAACACGTGTTACATAAACACGTGTTACGTAAACACTAGTTATACAAACACTAGTTACATAAACACTTGTTACATAAACACTAGTTATACAAACACTTGTTACATAAGCACTTGTTACATAAACACTTGTTACATAAACACTAGTTATACAAACACTTGTTACATAAACACTAGTTATACAAACACTAGTTATACAAACACTTATTACATAAACACTAGTTGAACAAACACTAGTTACATAAACACTTGGTACATAAACACTTGTTACCTAAACACTAGTTATACAAATACTTGTTACATAAACACTAGTTATACAAACACTAGTTATACAAACACTTATTACAGAAACACTAGTTGAAAAACACTAGTTACATAAACACTTGTTACATAAACACTTGTTACATAAACACTAGTTATACAAACACTTGTTACATAAACACTAGTTATACAAACACTTGTTACATAAACACTCGTTACATAAACACTTGTTACATAAACACTTGTTACATAAACACTTGTTACATAAACACTTGTTACATAAACATTTGTTACATAAACACTAGTTATACAAACACTTGTTACATAAACACTTGTTACATAAACACTAGTTATACAAACACTTGTTACATAAACACTTGTTACATAAACACTTGTTACATAAACACTAGTTATACAAACACTTGTTACATAAACACTTGTTACATAAACACTTGTTACATAAACACTTGTTACATAAACACTAGTTATACAAACACTTGTTACATAAACACTAGTTATACAAACACTTGTTACATAAACACTCGTTACATAAACACTTGTTACATAAACACTTGTTACATAAACACTTGTTACATAAACACTTGTTACATAAACACTTGTTACATAAACACTAGTTATACAAACACTTGTTACATAAACACTTGTTACATAAACACTTGTTACATAAACACTTGTTACATAAACACTAGTTATACAAACACTCGTTACATAAACACTCGTTATATAAACACTTGTTACCTAAACACTTGTTACATAAACACTTGTTACATAAACACTAGTTATACAAACACTTGTAACATAAACACTTGTTACATAAACACTTGTTACATAAACACTAGTTACACAAACACTTGTTACATAAACACTAGTTACATAAACACGTGTTACAACCGCACTCGTTACATAAACACTTACTACCAGTCATTGTTCTGGCATTTAACAATAATGT
Source organism: Cepaea nemoralis (assembly GCA_014155875.1). Classification (NCBI taxonomy): domain Eukaryota; kingdom Metazoa; phylum Mollusca; class Gastropoda; order Stylommatophora; family Helicidae; genus Cepaea; species Cepaea nemoralis. Next base: position 48,716 of record JACEFZ010011474.1, read on the forward strand.
CAGTGGTTTCAGGACGTGTGCCTGACAGTAGAAACACTGCCCTTCAAATGTCTGGAGTCCGGGACACAAGACAAACTAAACATCGAATCTACAGTCTGGTCTGAAGAAAAAGCCACCGTCAAGCTGTATCTGCATGCACTTCGGATATTCTACCTGACTGGGCCACCAGCTTGCGAGTCTATCGGTGAGTGTATGGGCTTGAACACTCCTTGTATCTTTACACTTTTTACCACTGTATCTTTCCATTTTGGAACGCTATATCTATCCACTGTGGAACACTGTATCTATCCACTGTGGAACACTGTATCTATCCACTGTGGAACACTGTATCTATCCACTGTGGAACACTGTATCTATCCAATGTGGAACACTGTATCTATCCAATGTGGAAAACTGTATCTTTCCACGTTGGAACACTGTAACTATCCACTGTGGAATACCGTATCTATCACTGTGGAATACTATATCTTTCCACTGAGGAATACTGTATCTATCCACTGTTGAATATTGTATCTATCCACTTTGGAACACTGTAGCTATCCACTGTTGAACATTGTATCTATCCACTTTGGAACACTGTATCTATCCACTGTTGAATATTATATCTATCCACTTTGGAAGACTGTATCTATCCACTGTGGAATAGTGCATCTTTCCACATTGGAACACTATATCTATCCACTGTGGAACACTATATCTATCTACTTTGGAACATTGTATCTAGTATATATCCACGTCGGACCACGTTCTCTATGTTTCTTATCCATACAGCATTGTCTATTTGACGTTAATATTCTAAGTTTTCAATTACATTTTATTTCTGTCTACTTCTTCAAATGTCCATTCGTTATGAAAGCTTCTCTTGCTTATTTTATTCAAATCTTTTTATTGCTGTCTGTTTCCAAAAATGTATCTACATTATTATTTAAACATTTGTATGTTTCCACTGGTTGAAATGAAGTTTTACCACTGGAAATTGAATTATCATTTATTTGGTTTATTCTCATTATCTTTGCCTTTCCCGTCTAGAATGTATTGTTCTGACCTCTCATCAAGGGTGTTTATTTTATTTTGATTTGATGCCGTGTATGGGACAGGATGACAACGTTGTCTCCGACAGATAATTAAGCTGCTCTGTTATAGGCCACTGAATTACACTTTTGCTATTTGATATTGTGTTTTAAACACAAAATGGACGAATGTTAAGATACGCTGAAACTGTTGTGATTTGTATGCAAAAGCCATTGCTCTGTAGACAAAAATATAGATCTTCAGTTTAAATTAACGTGGTAGACAGCTTAATTTACCGGGAAAATATGTGTTGTATATTTCAGCTTGAAGGATTCATTGTTTTGATTTGTTTTGTGTGGTATGGCTTCTGAAGTATGCATCCAACGATATGTCGTAAAATAGTGTATGGAATAAATTCTGCAGTCTGTTGTTTGTGTCTTCATTATTCAAACTCACAATGGAAAACATAATTTCGAATTTCTGTAACAGGTTTCTATGATGAGGTACCAGAAATGTCACAGAGCAAAGTCGGCCTGGCGTTTAAGCTCAAGTTTGCGACATTTGACGAGACTTTGTCTAAAGCTTCCCATTGGCTTCGGGAACAGAAGGTTAGTCGTAAAGAGACAGACAGACAGACAGACAGACAGACAGACAGACAGACAGACAGACAGACAGACAGACAGACAGACAGGACGGACGGACGCACGGACGGACGGACGGACGGACATGCGGGCGGGCTGGCGGGCGGACAGACGGACCGACGAAGATAGACGGGCGAAGAGAGACAGACAGACAGATAAACGAGGCCGAAGGATAAGAACCCTCTCTGAAAGCGAGGTGAGCAGTTCGACGCCTACACCGGCCTTAAGTTGGACCTACACAGTGACTTCTCTTTCAGACATCAATGGCAAGCTACTGGACGTAAAGATGCCTATAAAGTCAACCTGGGGTAGATCGCAACGTCCTGAAGAGTGCAGCCAACAATTATACGAGTATATATGTGACATATAGGTAGATAGACAGGACTGTAGGTAGGCACGTAGGTAAATAGACAGGCATGTAGGTAGGCAAGTAGGTAGATAGACAGGCATGTAGGTAGGCAAGTAGGTAAATAGACAGGCGTGTAGGTAGACAAGTAGGTAAATAGACAGGCATGTAGGTAGGCAAGTAGGTAGATAGACAGGCATGTAGGTAGGCAAGTAGGTAAATAGACAGGCGTGTAGGTAGGCAAGTAGGTAAATAGACAGGCATGTAGGTAGGCAAGTAGGTAGATAGACAGGCATGTAGGTAGGCAAGTAGGTAGATAGACAGGCGTGTAGGTAGGCAAGTAGGTAAATTGACAGGCATGTATGTAGGCAAGTAAGTAGATAGACAGGCATGTAAGTAGGAAAGTAGATAGATAGACAGGCATGTAGGTAGGCTAGTAGGTAAATTGACAGGCGTGTAGGTAGGCAAGTAGGTAGATAGACAGGCATGTAGGTAGGCAAGTAGGTAAATAGACCGGCATGTAGGTAGGCAAGTAGGGTAGATAGACAGGCAGTTAGGTAGGTAAATAGGTAGATTGACAGGCATGTAGGTAGGCAAGTAGGTAGATAGACAGGCATGTAGGTATGCAAGTAGGTAGATAGACAGGCATGTAGGTAGATAGACATGCATGTAGGTAGGCAAGTAGGTAGATAGACAGGAATGTAGGTAGGCAAGTAGGTAGATAGACAGGTAGTTAGGTAGACAAGTAGGTAGATAGACAGGCATGTAGGTAGGCAAGCAGGTAGATAGACAGGCATGTAGGTAGGCAAGGTAGGTAGATAGACAGGCTTGTAGATAGGCAAGTAGGTAGATAGGCATGTAGGTAGGCAAGTAGGTAGATAGACAGGCATGTAGGTAGACAAGTAGGTAGATAGACAGGCGTGTAAGTAGGCAGTAGGTAGTAGTAGGTAGGCAGTAGGAAGTAGGTAGATAGACAGGCATGTAGGTAAGCACGTAAGTAGATAGACAGGCATGTATGTAGACAAGTAGGTAGATAGACAGGCGTGTAGGTAGGCATGAAGGTAGACAGACAGGCGTGTAGGTAGGCATGAAGGTAGACAAATAGGTATGTGGGCAGACAAGTAGGTAGATAGACAGGCGTGTAGATAGGCAGATAGGTGAGACAGACATGCAAATAGGTCGACAAGTAGAAAGATAGACAGGCATGTAGGTAGGCAATTAAGTAGGCAGACAGGCATTTAGGTAGGTAAGTGGATAGACAGATAAACTGACAGACAGATAGACAATCAGACACTGAACTTTATAAAATAAATAACATGTTATGCAATAAGTCACTGCCAATAGAAGCCAGAAATATAATTTGTGCAAGATACGTATGATTTGACTGTGGATCATCGACGATTAGTCTCCGTAACGAAGGTGTTACGACACGATTCGTAATCCCGTATACCCGGGTCCGAAACACAGTTAGTCTTAGTCTTTCCTCTTGAGCCTAAGGCGGCGCATAGGGCAGAAGTCCTGTCTCTCCATGCCTGGCGGTTCGCTGCTACCTGTTGTAGATCTTGGATATTTACTTGGCCATTGAATGAGCCTTCTCTAATGATGGTTCTACGCAGGGTCTCTCTTGGTCTTCCCCGTTTTCTTTTCCCTACTGGTGACCATATGAGGGCTTGGTAGGGGAGTCTTGACTTGTCCATTCTGAGTACATGGCCGATGTAGTTCCAACGGCGTCTTCTTATGAAATTGGATACTGTATCTTGCTTAGTCTCTTGTCTTATTTGCGAATTGGTTCTGAAGTCTGTCCAGTGGATGTTTAGAAGTCTTCTAAGACATTTGTTCTCAAAATTGTCTAATTTTTTATCTAAAGCTACCGTTGATTTCCAACTTTCACACCCATACGTTAACACTGGAATCACATAAGAGTTGAAGATTTTAAGTTTTGTGTGTTTGCTGAGTGTCTTTGACTTCCAGATGTTTGACAGTTTATTGAAGGCACTAGATGCCAGTGCGATTCTAGATGATATTTCTGGTGTTGAGTCCCCTGTAGATGTCATTTTGCTTCCTAGGTATGTAAAGCTGTTGACTTTTTCAAGAACGTAGCTGTTCAATTTGGTGTCATCTGAACTGTTGGTAAGATCAATAGTCTTTGTTTTTGTGGTGTTAATTTGGAGACCAATTTGCCCTGAAACATTTTGGAGGTGGTTTATTTTCTCTTGGGCATCCGGGTGTGTTGAACTCAAAAGCACTATGTCGTCGGCAAAGTCCAGGTCTTCTAGAATTTTGTCAACCCAATGGATACCCATATTTGTGTTGTTTGTGCATTTGCGCATGACCCAATCGATAGCTCCGAAACACAGTGCTGCTGGTTTTTTTTTCTCGAAAAAGGTGTAGGTGCCGGTCGTTTAGAAAGCAATGGCAAACTACTGAACATAAAAATTGTCCAGGAATCACTAACAGCCAAACTTCTGGGGGTTGACTGCTACGTCCTGTGAAGGACATGCAACTAAATAATAAATAACCAAAAAAAAAAAACAACAACAATAGATTGGAGCCACAGAAATGTGGTTTTACAGAAGAGAACTTAAAACTTAGACAGCCAAAGTTAATAATTAAAATGTTTTGATAGTTGGTAAGACACAAAGACAAAAGCCACCAGTTATATGTAATGTGGTTTCGTAGAACGGTCGCATATGTAGGGATGAATGCGTGAAGGAATAGAATGCTAGTTTTAAAACAGAACAAAGACATAAACTATGGGATTCTGTGAGACAGTTAGTGGAAAACCAGATCCCATAAATCTTCCATCATCATCATCATTATATCTCTGTTTATCTGTCAATTACAGGGTGTTCGAGTGGTCAATTTTCAAACGGTTAATGTGAAGTTAGACAGAACAAATGTTGCAGGTACGTATTGTGTAAACTCTATTGTGCTTCTTTGCTAATTTGTTCAGGGTTTGGACTTTTGTAGCTGTCAGGCGTTGGTAATGGGATTTACAAAACGCTAGGTCTTTTGAGTTTCTTCTTCTTCTTCTTCTTCTTCTTCTTCTTCTTTCTTTGTCTGGCATTCTTCACGTGATTGCTTTTACTTTTACACCGTCAGGCGAATTGTGACGCACTCAACCGATAATTTGTTATTAGTTTTTCTTTAGTTCCCTACAGCTTGTAGCTTAGTGTTGGTCCAGTCGGCTAGCATATCTTCCTTAACTCTTGTAGTTTAGTCTTGATCCAGTGGGCTAGCATATCTTCCTTAACTCTTGTAGTTTAGTCTTGATCCAGTGGGACTAGTATATCTTCCTTAACTCACTGAACAAAGAACAATCGTTCAGAGCATATGCAGCAGTGTGTTTGCCTAGTCTATAACCCCTACATCTTGGAGGAATACAGGGACCAAGGCGAAGCATGTGGTTATTCAGTTGGCTCTTAGTTTCAGATCTTGTCCGAAAAGATAAGGCGTACGATCCACTACCCCAAGATCAGAGGGCTACTTGTTCTCTGGCTACTTGTTCCATAAGTTACAATACACACGATGACTCGTACGCAGTCTCTCAACTACATAAAATAAATAGTTGGCTATAATGTTTTCTCTCGGTTCCATGCTCGCTTGCTCCTCATTTTATGTTTAAGGTAGCAATCCACTATTTTAGTTGGTTGGTTGGTTGATTGGTTGGTTGGTTGGTTGGTTGGTTGATGGTTGGTTGGTTGGTTGGCTGTCTGGTTGGTTGGTTGTCTGACTGGCTGGCTGGTTGGTTGGTTGGTTGGTTGGTTGGTTGGCTGGTTGATTGGTTGTCTGACTGGCTGGCTGGTTGGTTGGTTGGTTGGCTGGTTGATTGGTTGTCTGACTGGCTGGCTGGCTGTCTGGTTGGTTGGTTGGCTGGCTGGCTGGTTGGTTGGTTGGTTGGTTGGTTGGTTGGTTGGTTGGTTGGTTGGTTGATTCGTTGGTTGGTTGGTTGGTTGATTCGTTGGTTGGTTGGTTGGTTGGTTGGCTGGTTGATTGATTGTCTGACTGGCTGGCTGGCTGTCTGGTTGGTTGGCTGGCTGGTCGGTTGGTTGGTTGGTTGGTTGGTTGGTTGGTTGGTTGTCTGGCTGGCTGGCTGGCTGGCTGGTTGGTTGGTTGATGGTTGGTTTGTTGGTTGGTTGGTTGTTTGATTGGTTGGTTGGCTGGCTGGCTGGCTGGTTGGTTGGTTGGTTGGTTGGTTGGTTGGTTGGTTGGTTGGTTGGTTGGTTGGTTGGTTGGTTGGTTGGTTGGTTAGCAGCCGTTCCATCTTCAAGGCAACGGGTATCCAGAAATTGTTTTCGTCCCTGTGCCAGTGAAAATCGCACAAAATGTCCCCTCACTGTCGCATGTGAAAAATGAAACAGACAGCAGTCCCAGCAAAACCAGCAGCACGCACGATGTATTTAGAGATAACACGCATGTTACATATGCCAAGGCGATACTGACTATGCAATCAGAATGGGAACAGTAAATACAAATACATTTCTAGAATGAGACAAACACATGAAATATGTATATATGCCTTTCCTAGGAAATAAACTAAACAGGCCTAAAGAGGGCTCATGCTGCATGGGCAACACATGGTCTCTACATATCAGTCCAGGCTGTATGCAACGAAGAGGTATTACTCCATCCCTAGTCCCCACCATGGCCACGAATTGTTATTATGCCTTTCTGAAGCACAAAGCACAAAGACCTATCGTCTGTCAAGACGGCAAGATTCCGGCAGTTGTAACATGATAATGAATTCTTCATAAACCTCTAGCCGATTACCATGTTATCTTCTCCAGACCCATGGATTGTGGACAGTTTAGCTTCTGGATACACAGAATGCCAAGGCCTCACAGAGTCCAGATATACAAAGGTTCTGTATCTAATAATCCTTTTATCCTATGCAGCTTTTACGAGGGGGGCTTCAAAATGGAAAACCTTCAAAGTGTGATAGAAATTACAATAACCATGCTATTGTATTGTAACCTGTCAATATTGTTGTTAATGATATAAAGAGTGTTCGCACGTGACATCACAGTGCAGATGAACACAGTGACGTCATAATTACAGTTTAAAGAGTTCCGCCTCACTTTTAACATGCACAAAAGAGGAGCAGCGTTCTGTTATCAGTTTTTTTTTTTAACTAGTGAAGGGTGTAAATCATGTACTTCATTAAGGAAAAGATTATATGGTTGGCCACCTCACAAGAATGCATTGGTACCATCTGTTACAAAGTGCCATATTAAAGAAGTATATAATGGATACAGAGCTGGCGGAAGTCCACGTAAAAGATGGAGTGATGTATCAAGAACAGCATTAGAGAAATGAATACCAACTTACAAAGAGCATTAGAAAGAGCATATAAAAAATCTTGACACCACCCCCCCCCCCCCCCGGACACTCCACTGAGGTAACTGGAGGCAGAGAAGAAGAAGCAGCTGATGAGCGAAAGAGGCTTTTCCATTTCGTGGTTTATGTTGACTCTTTAGGGACATTCATTTCCGAGATCCCCTGCCAATTTGATTTAGGCAAATGATGGCTATATTTATCCGTGGTGTACGGCGAGGTTGTACGGCACAATTCCTACAGGAGTTAAATAAACCAACAAAGACCGCTGGTACCCGAGGTGTGACACATGGTATATCTGTATACACAGCAGCATCAGCCTTCCTTCCTTGACGCCTGTGACCGACATCACTACACCACTGATATTGGTCTTGTTTCGCTTAATGAGAAGAGTTTAATGACAGATCATTTATCTAGCTTCTAATCATATCTGACCAATGGTGCCTGTCTTCTGATGCTCTCCTTAATGTGCATAATTCTATACTAACTGATACTAAAGCTATAGAATTTGATATAAAGAAGAAAATGTCACATTTCGGGGAACTAAAACACATATAGAAGTCATAGAAAAGCTAGGAATGAGAAAAGGAGTGGTGGAAATTATAATATTGAGACAAGACAAATATTGTGATCATATAACAAGACATAACACTCTCATACAAACTATACGGGAGGGGAAAAAATTGGAGGCAAGAGATGAAAAGGTAGAGAACGATTCAACTGGAACATACCATCAAGAGAGCAAGACTGGTGGAGATCCATTGTAGCCATCCTTCATTGCGGCGACACTTGACTGATTCATAGCTGAATATTTCTTCATATTTATCTTTGTCTTCACCTTTATCCCAATTTCACCACGCTAAGCTTATTTCAACTAACAGTAACAATAATATTTGGTTAAATAATCTATTTTTTAATCCTATTTTCCCAGATATTGAGAATTGCATATGTCAAAAGCAAGACACCAGACACCTCATCTCTGTACTCAAGCATCAATCTAACTTCCAAAATATTTCTACCTGCACGAATCACGCGTGAAAGATTTGAGACGGTCTCCGGGGCCATGCATCATGTAGCCATGTGGCTGAGATCTACTGGTGAGTGACCCTATCGTTCAATTATTAGCTTTGTTCGGCCACTGGTTTAGTTATTTGGTTACCAGTTTTGCTAAACTGAATAGAGTTGCTGGGAAGAGCAGAGACTGAGAGGCGTGGTCAAATGACTTCATCACCTGTCTGACTGCCTGACTGATAGACCTAATGAATGCTTGAATATAAACTCCAAGACTGGTTGATCTAACGAATGCATGTATTTAAACTCTCACACTGATTGGACTAATGAATGCATGAATGTAAACTCCTGGACTATTTGATCTAACAAATGAACGAATGTTAACTCCTAGACTGTTTGGCCTAATAGATGCATGAAGGCTAACTCCCAGATTGATTGACCTAACGTATGCACCAATGCTAACTCCGAAATTGCTTCCGCGTAGGAGATGGATATTTTCATCTCCTGCGTGTAATGTGTGTGCCAGGATGTAAAACCAGGAGTTTCTTCTCAAGATCTTCTTCGATGCTACGGAGTTCGTGCATTGAGCGAAGCAATCCTTGAGTGAATTTTCGCAGCGTGTGTGTTTCTGTGATGTTCGGTTTTTCAACATGGCGGAACAGCGTTTAGAAAGGCGACGGGGAGGCCGCAAGCGGTAAGGTAGACGTGGTGGACAAGGCGTTTTAGACTCAAGTGTGACCGTCTGGGTCTATATTGGAACTGTGCCAGCGTAGAACAACGTGGCACTATTCTAGAAAACCTGGTATACAGGAACGAGATTGTGGCGCTTCAGGAGACGAGACTGGGTGATCAGTTACTCCAAATAAATTGAGGGCTTCAAATGTTTCTAAAACAGGCGACATCTGGGAATGGCGATTCACATTCGCGACAGTATGGTGGCTTCAGAGCTAGATATGTCCAGTTGGGACAGTGACGACATACAAATACTGGAGGTTAGAGTTCAATCCGGTCTACCATTCGTGTTGGTGAATCTTTATGCCCGTAACGTGAGTATGGACTCGCAAAAGTGGCAGTGCTTAAGTGACATATTAGGTCACGAGAGAAATGTTATTTTTTGTGACGATTTCAACGCTAAAGGCAGATCATGTGGAAACATTTCCTCCAACACACAGGGGGAGGAGCTCGAGACTACACTTAAAACCATTGACCTGGTTTGTATCAACAGTGGCTGTGTCACCAGGGCAGCAAGTTGTCCATGTGATGAGGATGTCCAGGTGATGAGGACAGTGTTATTGATCTGGCGCTGGTTTCTCCTTCACTCACTACAGTGTGTAGATGGGGTGTCCTAGGGTACCACGGCAACAACCACCACCCTTGCAGCATATTAGTGGAGAAAGGCGGAACCAGGCAGCACAAGTCAACGGTCAAGACTTTCCAGTATGACAATACATGGCAAGGTGTGGTGAGTAAAATAAGGCGCGACAAGCGCAGAAAGCTTCATGGCAGGAAATAAAGCTGGGAGCAGCCACCGTGGTGGAATTGTGAGGTGGAAAAGGCCTGAGTGGATAAGTGTAACGCTGTAAGGAAATGGCAAAACGCCAAGAAGAACAGAGTTGCCCATCCTAGTCCCTGCATGCACTTAGAAAGAGGGAGGCACACAAAAGTAAGCTACTTCAAAAACCTGGTTAAAGTGAAAAATTGGCAGAGGTATGTCAAAGAGTAAGCACAGACAAGTCACTGAAATTGTTCTGGCGACTACATAAAAGCATGAGTAGGGTAGTCAAGAATAAGAGAATTCCTGACTTCCAAGGTGCCGACCTCATCTGGCAGAGGACTGACGAGAACAAGGGCAAAGCCCTCTTCAAACGCTATCTGGATCAGAGCAACCAGACAGACATGAGAGGCCGACGTCTTGTCAAGGAGGTTACCTCAGATAGGTGCAAGGCCCAGAACATTTAGGATGAAGACACAGTGACAGTGAAAGAAATCAAAGCTGCGCTTCGACGATCAAAAAACTGCGCTCCAGTGCCAGATGGCATAAGATATGACGACATCAATAGGTGTACCGACAACGAGCTAGAGAAACTAGCAGACATGTATGCCACATGGCGTTTGGACAGAATGACGTCATCGGAATGGGTGAGAGAAAAGGGGAACGTCAGTAGATAGCAACGGGGAGAAGCTGTGATGGTGATTTCGAACAAGGACGTGTTTTTCTAAGGATCTGTGTGAGGTGACCTCTGGACGCGATGATATGAGCGTGAGACAGCTATGAGTCAGGAGAGGGATCTGTTGATGATAATACTGCAGTGAAGTAACCGGGCGGAAAAACCTAGAGTGGAATTACAGCTTAAATGGAATCAGTGGATCAGGGCGTCAAGCAGAGCGCAGTAGACTGGACACTCATCGGTGGATCAGGAAAGTAGGCGCCGACCCCGTCTATAGGGGTCAACCTACAGGTCTGCGTGAGTTTAATGTTCACATGTCTGCTACGGAATAAACTTCTGGTAGCGCTTTGATATCTTGACTTTTGCCGTTGATTGTCATTGTATTCAAGGTAAGGACGCAAGTTTAATTTCTCGTCCTTCGTTGCTGTTTTGCATTATTATGAGTTGATACCTCGACGGTTGCCGGTGTAGGCACATCGAGGCATATGGGGGTCGTCACTGGACTCGCTGCATAAAAAAAATTGTCAACACAAAATTCCTGCCAGATTCAGTCAGCTCAGCGTCGAAACATTTGCACGCCGACATCTTGAGTTGCACCGCACTACACGAATCACACACAAGTTGGACGTCACAAAATGGAGAAGAGCAGGAATAAGTAAACTGGAAGATCATACAGTTTACAAGTTACAACAGTAAGTTAGAAGTGTATATTTCACAAGAACAACCAGTTCGACTAGAATTAACATGTAGTGAGAAAGTAGTACTGTAATAACACCATTGCGTATAAGAATTGCAACGACAGTATAATAGTTACACAGCAAGAATGCACCATACGCGCAAAACTGCACTATATTAAACACAACACAGTGCTATCAAAGAGTTCTGAACAACGAACATTATAAGAGATTGTAAGATATTTAAGAACATTTAGAACGAATGTGTGACACTTATAGCTTTGATGTTACCTTGGAAAAGAAGATAGACAATAGACACAAGCCATACGAAACGTTTGACACCATGGTCGATATGGAATATACTTATAACCATCAAGTAGGCATTGAGAGCCTGAGAAACACTGCGCTGTCACATTAAGCTATTAACAGATTGACAATTCACAGTAACTGATCGTTTAAAACTGCTCAGGAGTTATTAATTGTTTATTCTCGCAACTCCATTGCTGAAGTAATACATTAATAACGATTTGTGGGTTGAATTGTTACATACCCCACATTAGCGAGAAACTCCGAAACAGAAGACAGTATATACGAATTATCCTATCAGAATTTGGGGACAGAGCAGAGCAGTATACAAGAGCAGCAAGTTACACTGCAGTCAGAGATATATATGGTATACTGAACATGACAACGTTGAGGAGCAGGGGTCCCGGTAAATTTCGGAGGTAATCTGTGGAAAACGAACATATTACTTCGTAATTAACGACACTACTTCCAAACCTTGGTGTCCCTCCACATAACCCTGTCAGGACATTTTTCCTCACTGACACTGCCCCACAATATTCCCGCACTCAACCTTCACTATTTCAACCTTATATTATGATGCCGTTATCGGATACTAGACTCACATTGCGCCGCCATACCAAGTGAGCAAGGATGTACTAACGACATTTCAGTCGTCACGGACACATTGTTGCTGACTAGTTACAGTTGCCGAAGCAGCATTGCGGTTGTCTCACGGTGCCAGTTCATGATATTAGACTGACACCTCACTGGCATAGAATCAACGGACACGAAGTTTCTTCACAGAATATCGCATTCTTTATCGTCAAGACTACACATTATACGCGCACCATTTGAAACATACTGTCCACGACGCTATATTAAGGAAGAAATGACGATAAAAACATTGCAGACTGTAAACATTGAAGTATGTAATTATTACTAACATATCAGACTTCGTGGGACAATGCAAACTACACAGTTGACACGACACACTGACACGCAAACGTCAACAAAGAGAATGACACCACACACGATTATATTTGCTGCCGACACTCTGTCATAAATTCACTATCGGCGCAAAGGACATTTGATACGTCTATAGACATTATTTATTGTACATGTCTGAAAACTTGCTGACGTCGGATGCTGAAAGATGATATACAACATTATGAAAATTAAGTTGACACAGTACGCCATGATGCAAGTAATGTTCAACAACGATCGTCACTGAAACTTCACTACTGTCACATACGAACATTGAACGTTACAAACTTTACACAGTACCACTTCATTACTTTGAACTTTACTCTTCACGGGAAACTTCAATATATATTTACGAGTTACAACGGGATATCTGACAGAATACATAGAGACACGTTATCATTACACCTCAGCATGCAGGAAATCTAACACGTGTACACTCACTTGATTTGAAGTCGAAGCATACAGATAGACTTTAATGTCACATAGTACCCAAGTGTTCAAGGTATTTAATCGATAACGATTCACATTGGGACAGTTATATTTATTATATCGGGACATTAAAGGACATTATACACATCAAGATACTACACGACACTACATTAACACGAGTCGGATCGACAGGAAGTGTTTCGAGCGTGATACGAAAGTGAGTCACGCATAACTGAACTCGACATTCGTTAGAGGACTTACTTCCGAGGCCCGCATCAAACACTCATCGTCCAGCCTAGCATCTGAATAAGGCTGTTACATTGCATCAAGGTTCAACGTACACGCCCTAACCAATCACGATTACGCATGGGTTGGTCACGGATCACGTGATCCAAGGGCGGAGTGCAAGTTCATTGTACTCTCGTGAGAGTGTATAAGCAAGTTTTCTAACATACAGTCGTGCTTACTGACCAACTGCATACGATATTCAACATAGTTGGTCGCTAATTGGCAATGATACCAGGTCACTTGGACAACGCCACCTGTGGATACACAGACAACAGCACACCTACACTGGAGCATACTAATTTCTGAAATCGCTGAGGACATTGTTACAATGGATAAACTCAACTAGATCAATCAGGACCGAACATTTACTACGTACGTCAACATTTACTGACAACGATAACGTCTGGACATAACGTCAACTTTTTGTTCCACACGTCATATTGGACCAAAGGAGTCAACCCAAATATTGCACAAGGCCAGTATATGTTATTGTTGGTTAATGTGTTATTGTTGATAAATGAGGTGCCTATTATTTAAGTAAATTAATTCAAAAATAGATAGTGTGGAGCGGTTGGAAGAGCGTTTCTACATTAAACAAGGACACTTGAATTGTGGGTCAACACATAATTGTTGTCTTGTGTTAAGTGTAGTAAGTAATTTCTATAAAAGTACTATTGTCTTTTATGAAAGAAAATATCTAGTTACGTCACTCGTCAGTCGTCTTCTGTCATTATTGACTGTCTAGTATTATATATTCTTTATACTGAATATATTTCTTATATTATTTTCTGTTATTTACAGATAGTAACACTTCAGATATATAGATAGCAAGAAGTTACTGAATTTCTGTATTGTTCAAGTTTACAGTGCTGTTGAGTTACAGTTCACATTTTGTTCAACAGTTGTTATATTGATTATCTTATCTGAATCGAACATATTTACATTTTTGCATTGTTCTATCATATTTTAGATAAATTATTACACAGGTAGGACAAGATGTCGACATTACAATATTTCACGGAGTTGGGTGAGAAGAATGGATTGGCTGGAGCAGAACTTAGGAATTGGGTCATACAGGAGTTTAGAGCTCAAGCTACGCGTGAACGACAAGAACGAATAAAGGCTATAGAAAAAGAAATAGCCCTGCAACGCGAACGAATATAGTCTAGAGAAAAAGAAATAGCTTTGGAACGCGAACGAATGGTGGCTAAGGAAAAAGAGTTAAAGGCAAGACAGATAACAGCAGAGGCAGAATTAAAGGCAAGACAGATAACAGCAGAGGCAGAATTAAGGGCAAGACAGTTAGCCATAGAGGCAGAATTAAGGGCAAGACAGTTAGCCGTAGAGGCAGAATTAAAGGCAAGACGATTAACCGTAGAGACAGAAATCAAGCAAAAACGACTCACACTTGAAAAGGAGAATCTTACAAAAGAAGCAATGTGGAAGGAGCGTATAAGACAATATATGAAATAAAGAAAATAATCACACAAGGTAAAGTATGTGCTACAAGTAGTGAAAGAACCAAACGCCAGAGATTTCGTTCAGAAAGGAACTATAGAACACAAGTCTAACGAAACACTTACAAGTACAAATGCCCAAATTGAAACAACACAAGAAGAAGAAGAAGAAGAAAAGACGCAAATAGAACAGGGTACATCAACGGTAGACATGCATGATACAACGCTACTGAGTGATAGCATAACGGTAAATAATTGCAAATACCAAGATTTGCACAAAGTCAACGAACCCAAACATGAAGAAATAACTGATGCTCAAAAACAAAGCAAACGAGATTATTTGTCAGTAAATGACATATTTTTGAAACATAGTGTAAACGGGTTCATACAAACAAAAACGCATATCATAAATATACACACAGAAGTGAAGAAGCATAGCACAAATATACACACAAAAGGCAAGAGAATGTATTACATACATACGCACAGAAGTCAAGAAGTGTGTCACAAACGTACATACAGAAGTCATTAGGTGTATTACACACATACACGCTGAAGTTAAACAGTATGTCACTAACAGATACACACAATCAAAGAAATACGCTGCGTGCGGCATTACAATTATCCATTCACAAGTTAAAAGAAGATACACAAGACTGAAAACAATTACATTGTTCCAAGCAACAAAGTTGCCATGTACAAATATTGGCATGCGTGCCAAAGAGAGATTCTATAGGTTTGAAAGAAAGAAAGAAAGAAAGAAAGAAAATAAGTGAAAGGAAGAATAAAAGAAAACAATAAAGAAAAATAAAATGGGATGAATGTGAAAGTGTTAGGTTCATATCAACACACAGTACACTACAGGCACATTAGGGTCTTATTACTTAGTTATCCCAGATGTCACTGTGTAAGGTTATACTTGTCAGAATTATTCTCACTATCTTTCTTCACTTAAGTGTGTGAAAATATGTTGGTTCTCTATTCTACAGATAATTGTTCGTAACTATATCGTTATTAGAGAACTTAATAATTTTATGAAAAAGTATTTGATTTAAATATTTATTATATTTCTGATTTATTATCTTAGAAATCTTGAATCTTTGAGATATGATTCTTCACAAAACTGTAGGATCTACAAATCAATTATAATCTTGCCGATATTCTAAATCAACTATAAATATAAATATTTTATTCAATTTATTCAATTCCTAGTTTATTATATTTGTTTGTTCATAGAGTGTTTGGAAATATGTGTTAGATAGCACCGAATTTACTGGCAATACACACACAGATCAACAATTACATATTATTAATGCAAATAGATAGTTTAAGTAGTTGGATACTTCTGTCAATATATGATTTTGACAGGATGATAAGAAAATTTACATGGAGAGGAACCTATGAGGCATGGAGAACTTTGAGAACTTTGACTTGTGTGACTTTTCTCCTGTGTCGAGTTTTCACTTGGATGGTTTGTGACTGGGTGTAACTACTTTAAAGGAAAACCGGTGAACACGTATTATGATATGAGTTGAATTGAATGAACATTGTATAATATTAGTATGTGTATATAGAGTTAATTTAATGAATTGTGATAATAGTTGATTAGTTAACGTAGTTAGATTAAATACTATGTTAGTATAGTTATATTTTGATCATTGATCGTTAGTTATTATTGCTAGTCTTGTGAAAGTCATTGTGTCTACACTGCTATGTGTACAGGTTAATTCTCTTGATGTAAAGAAAAAAAAATGATTACATCATTTTAAAAGGGAGGGGGGCATACTGCCACATGGCGTTTAGACAGAATGACGTCATCGGAATAGGCGTGAGAGAAAAGGGAGAACGTCAGTAGATAGCAACGGGGAGAAGCTGTGATGGTGATTTCGAACAAGGACGTGTTTTTCTAAGGATCTGTGTGAGGTGACCTCTGGACGCGATGATATGAGCGTGAGACAGCTCTGAGTCAGGAGAGGGGATCTGTTGATGATAATACTGCAGTGAAGTAACCGGGCGGAAAAACCTAGAGTGGAATTACAGCTTAAATGGAATCAGTGGATCAGGGCGTCAAGCAGAGCGCAGTAGACTGGACACTCATCGGTGGATCAGGAAAGTAGGCGCCGACCCCGTCTATAGGGGTCAACCTACAGGTCTGCGTGAGTTTAATGTTCACATGTCTGCTACGGAATAAACTTCTGGTAGCGCTTTGATATCTTGACTTTTGCCGTTGATTGTCATTGTATTCAAGGTAAGGACGCAAGTTTAATTTCTCGTCCTTCGTTGCTGTTTTGCATTATTATGAGTTGATACCTCGACGGTTGCCGGTGTAGGCACTTCGAGGCAATGTACAACATCAGTATAGGGAGTGCTAGCATCAAGGATGAGTGGTTACACATCTATCTGATTCTCTTGCCGAAGCCTGGCAAAGACCACACAAATATTCAGGGATATCGAGTAATAACCATGCAAGATACAAAAGGCAAGCTGCTGGAGAAGTTAATTGCCAGAAAAATATCAAGCCAGCTAGAGGGGCAATGTGTTTTCCAACCTACCCGAGGAGGGTACCGTCCAAAAAGAGAAACCTGAACCAATGCAGCAGTTTTTGCCCATGATGTCTACAGCTTCTTGAACTCAAGATAAGTCCATTCCTCCTTAGCTGATCGCTGCTGCCCTTTTCCAACGGAAAGTAGTCTTTAGATGTGGCAGCTGGACTTCAGAACTAACAACAATTTATCCCGGCTTACCACAGGGATCACCATTATCTCCGGTGCTGTTCAACGCCTACACTGTGAGAATCACCAGTGAGCACATCATAGGATCGGGGAGGACATTGTCGTAAGCAGACGATGTTTTAGTGTATCGTCAGAGTAAGGACAGAGATCAGGTTGCTGTAGAACTACAAACCGAACTCAGTCGCATAATTACTTGGTGTGTTGAAGCTGGGGCAATGGTCAATCCAACAAAGGCAACAGTGACATAGTTCTCTTTGAATAACCATATTGTCAACACCCTAACGTCAACTGTAAATCTGGGCCCAGAGACGGTGGAAAGAACGCAGGCAATGAATTACTTGGGGATACGATTTGATCGAAGCCTTGCTTATACTGAGCACGTAGATCCAGGTGATAAATACTAGCGGGGTTTGGCTGCGATGCGGGTGATGGCGGTGGCAAACTGTGAACAGCGCCATCTATATCTTCTTTACGACGGGCTGGCCCTTTCTGTTCTGGAGTACGCGATGGCCATCCCGACTCTCAGCCATAAGCAGATAGAAAGGATGGAAAGGATACAGAACGAAGCTATGCGCATTATTCTTGGATGTAAAAGAGATATAGCATGCAGGGCGATGTGCTACCTTCTTGATTTTCCAACCATGAGGGACAGAATACAAATGTGCCAAGCACGTTGACTCTCAGAGTCCATCGCAAACACACAACATCCACTGCATAGCGGGGTTAAGAAGGTAAAGGGCAGCAGGTTAAAAATAAGGAAGTCGTGGATGGGTCAAGCCAAAGACATTCTTCAGCAGATGTGTTCACTTGAGGACTTAGAACCTGAGGAGAAGTGGGTACAAGTGCCAACAGAGTTTTGTACATCCTTTTCAGTGTGCATCCAACTATACAGGAAATGCAGGCAAGAAAATCCAACTGCTGTGGAGACGGCAGTACAGGTTCCGTTCTTCGATAATTCTTTAGAGGATGATGCTGTCATTTACACGGATGGGTCGGTCGTCTGAGGAGTGAGAAGTTCATGGGCCTTTACGGCTCAGGGCGGAGGGAAAACTGTGAAGGAAGAGACTGGCGTGTTTGCTTTGACCATATGCAGCCTAACTATGGAAGTCATGGCAGTAAGTAAAGCAATAACATGGCTCGAGACACAGACATTCCATTGGGCTTGTTTTCCTTAGTGACTCAATGAGTATGCTCAGGAGGATAGAGATAGGGTGAGTCCGAAGAGAGTGGCTGCTGTCTATGGAGCGGTCTCGGCTGGCAAAGATTAGTTTTATCTTCGTCCCAGGGCATGCGGGCGTACAGGGGAATGAGCAGGCTGACAGGCTTGCAGATAGGGCTACTGTGGAAGGCGGACGAGCCATGGACCAGGCAGACATTCTGAATGCTCTACGAGAAGTAAGTCGTTTACGAGAACCAAGCGATGACTGGGAATCTACAACTATGGTTGGGCTGCGAGAACAGCAAGTTAAAAGAGGTGTGACCAAACAAGAACACTACGCAGGAAGCCAAAGAAGAGTAATAAACCAACACAGAACTGATTTCGTGAGCCGCTATACGTTGCGGGATTTGCTGAGGAGGGGATCCGAGCACTTATGGACTGAATGGTTCGATGCGCAATGAGGATGATATGTCGACTAACTAACTAACTAACTAACTAACTAACTACCTAACTAACTAACTAACTAACTAACTAACTAACTTCTTCTCTTCTCCTACTGCTTTTGCCGTGAAACGTCTCATTTAGGAGGTAGATGCAATTGGCTGCGTTTCGCTTGTCTTGTTGCTTGTACTAACGTCATATATGATTTCTTCAAGGTACCCGTTACTCCGTCTAGTCAACTCTTTCTGGGTCGTCCCCTCACCTTCTTCTCCGATGTTCTCACGCAGAACGCTCTAGCCGCTGGTTGATCTTGTTCCATTCTAATTAAATGTCAGAACCATTTAATTCTGTGATGTTCTATAAAGTCATTAGTAGTAGTTGCCATTGGTAACACAGCATTGAGACTAATTAAGCGTCTGTCAACTTACTTGATTATTTGCATGTTGATATTTGGATGTTTTTGATTATGTGCTATTTAAAAGTTGATGTTGTTTGCTTTCTGTATTCTTTCTCGTTTATATTTCCCTACCCGTTGCATGAGGAGCTGGGCGTAGTTAAGGGTCAACGACTGATAAGAAGGAAATCATGGATGGCTCAGGCGGAGGATACGATCAGACAGGTGTGCATCTTGGAGAACATTAGACTAGGAGAGGAGTGGGTCAGAGTGCCAGCGGAGCAGTCAGACTTGTGCAGAGTTATAATAACATTAAGCTGGGAGTGCAGGAAGTGGCAGCAGGGGCCACGGAAGTAGAAATCCAGCAACTAATTCAGGAAAATGCTCGCCCGGGTGATGTGATTATATACACAGATGGGTCGGTGTTGAGAGGCAGAAGTGCCTGGGGGTTCTTAGCAAAAGCTAATGGTCGACGTTTGGTGCAGGAGAGCCTGGCATATGATACCACAACATCTAGCTTAAGAACGGAGATGGAGGCGGTCAGTGCAGCTTTCCGCTGGATGGAGAATACGATACACACACATCGTGATTTTAACTGACTCGGAAAGCATGCTGAGTAGGGTGAGGACAGGCAAGCTTCGCTTCGGAAGTCACGGGTGACAAGCATCGTCTGGATCTTTTCTCCGGGCATGCTGGTGTGCTGTGGAATGAACAGGCGGACAGATTGGCTGGCTCTGCAAAACTTGGTGGAGTATTGAAGCATGATAAGGCAGACGTGGTTGCGGCCTTGTGGGAGTACGTGTACACCTCGGAAGAGCAAATGGATCACCATGATCTGGCAAGAATGCGACAGCGAGGGGTGACGAGGGGATCTGGCGGACGATCGACGTTCAGAGGAAAGACGAGACGGACATATAATCAGATTTCTACTGGTACTATTAGTGTTGGAACTCTTCGCTGGCTGCTGAGGATTGGGACAGAGCGCTTATGGGAATGCCCCGAATGCTGTGATGTGGGTCCCTAAATCAATCAATCAATCAAAATATTTCCCTATCTAGTCTTCCATCCTTTGTGAACACTGCCCAGATACCTGTACTCTCTAACATGTTTTAGTGATTGTCCTTTAATATTTACGTTATATATTACTGGTGTACGTTGAATTGTCATACACTCTGTCTCTTTGATGTTAATCTTCATATCAGAATTCTGACAGCAATCAATTGTCAATTAAATGTATATGGTTCTGGAGATCAGCTTTTTCTTAGACTGACTGACCTCATACATGCATCAGTGCTAACGAACTCCTAAACTGAGTAAACTGACTGACCTGGCTTGAATGCTAACTTTCAGACTGATTGGCTGAACTAATGAATGCATGACTGCTAACTCCAAGTTTGATTTCAGGCAGGCCATTGTTGATGTGTGAGACAACAAGATACCACTGTAGTGTTGACAGTACAGGCCAGGGTTTTAACCATCAGCGACCAGACTATGTGATCAACGGATATCAGAGCCAATACTATCTCATGTGCATTAGGTAACTGAAACGTTTTACATACGAGGGGGCTTCAAGTTAAAACTTTAAGTGGTTTTAATATATTCTATACAAGTAAGGAAAAAATGTATCTTTTTTTTTTTAAATAGTCACCGCTGAGTTCAATGCAAGTCTCCAGCACCGATGAAGTGCTTGGATTCCTGTAGACAAAAAAAATGTCTTTTTGGCGTGTGTAACCACTCTGGGATCACTATTCGGTGTGCCTGACACGGTAGTGAAGTCTGTCACAGAAGGCACGCCGTTTTGAAAGTTCCTACTCAACGTCATACATTTGCTGGATTGTGGTGCTTCTCAACATGCATTACTATACTGGACCTTCATTCGCCGGTGAATTTCTATAGATTTCACTCCATCATTGATTAAAAATCTGATAACGCTGATCCTCTTTGGTGCATATCAAAAGTGGGGCAGCCATCTTTAAACTGTCCTTATATCGTCATCGTTTTCATCTGCATCGTGATGCCATGTGCTCAACACTCTTGACTACCTTAACAACGATGACAGGTTACAAGACAATGACATGACTATTGTAAACGCTATCACACTTTTAACGTTTTTATTTCAAACAGCCTCTTACATATTATTAGTCAAGACTTAGATATTACTGATCTATAACAGTAGACAGTACTGTCTCTTTTATGTTAGCGCCGAATGTTGGGTAGCGCTCACCAAAGCCGACACTCCACATCCAAAGGCTTCAGGCGGAGTCGCGCAAGTGGGAGGGTACATGCCTTATCCTGGTGCGAGGAAATGCAACTTAAATGACTAAATGTCATGGCATGACCGACTAAGCCTTAGTCGGCAACTGCTATAGGATCGAAGCTCCGATAGACGGACAGTTAGAGCGTTGCTTTACTGATTCGGCAACTTCTGCGGTTTGTTTTGTTCCAGATGCATTGTTGTTTTTCCTCTGGATTAAACTAGGCAGGCCAAGAGAGGAATCATGCTGCATGAGCAACACATGTTCTCGACAATTCAGCCGAGGCTTTGTGCTATGGAGAGGTATAACTCCATCATAAACTATCACCTGTAAAAACGGCAAGATACCAGAAAAGAGAAAAACACCATAACACTCAGTTTCTTCACTCACTAGAGGCAAACACCATAACTCTAATTCTATCAGCTTAAGGCAAACATCATACCTCCAATTCTATCCACTTGATGAAAACAAGATAACTCTAATTCCATCAACTTGAGGCAAACACCATAATTCTATTTCTATCCACTAGAGGCAAACATAACGCTCAGTGCCTTCATCCCAAAAAAATCAAACATCAGAAGCTCTATCCACGGGAGATATATATATATATGTGTGTGTGTGTGTCGGTCTCCCTGGCGAAGACGTTAACGACTTTCTCCTAATTCCGTATATCCACGTAAGGAACACAGCTGCGCGAGATTCGGCAGCGGATCGCGTAGCGTTGACTACGTACGGGGTATGTGAGCCTATCGCTCAGAAAGCAGTAGCAAACTACTGAGCGTAATCTTGCCAAGAACATCAACAACAGCTGAAAAATGCTGGTGTTGACTGCATCGTCATGTAAGGGATATGCAACTTTACAAAATATGTGTGTGTGTGTGTGTGTGTGTGTGTGTATATATATATATATATATATATATATATATATATATATATATATATATATATATATATATATATATATATATATATATATATATACCAGAATTAATTGTTTCATAAAGATCTTACATATTGGCCAACATTAATTGTTTCATAAAGATCTTACATATTGGCCAACATTAATTGTTTCATAAAGATCTTACATATTGGCCAACATTAATTGTTTCATAAAGATCTTACATATTGGCCAACATTAATTGTTTCATAAAGATCTTACATATTGGCCAACATTAATTGTTTCATAAAGATCTTACATATTAGCCAACATTAATTGTTTCATAAAGATCTTACATATTGGCCAACATTAATTGTTTCATAAAGATCTTACATATTGGCCAACATTAATTGTTTCATAAAGATCTTACATATTGGCCAA
Organism: Cepaea nemoralis; assembly: GCA_014155875.1. Classification (NCBI taxonomy): domain Eukaryota; kingdom Metazoa; phylum Mollusca; class Gastropoda; order Stylommatophora; family Helicidae; genus Cepaea; species Cepaea nemoralis. The sequence continues at coordinate 71,643 of JACEFZ010011474.1, forward strand.
CATTAATTGTTTCATAAAGATCTTACATATTGGCCAACATTAATTGTTTCATAAAGATCTTACATATTGGCCAACATTAATTGTTTCATAAAGATCTTACATATTGGCCAACATTAATTGTTTCATAAAGATCTTACATATTGGCCAACATTAATTGTTTCATAAAGATCTTACATATTGGCCAACATTAATTGTTTCATAAAGATCTTACATATTGGCCAACATTAATTGTTTCATAAAGATCTTACATATTGGCCAACATTAATTGTTTCATAAAGATCTTACATATTGGCCAACATTAATTGTTTCATAAAGATCTTACATATTGGCCAACATTAATTGTTTCATAAAGATCTTACATATTGGCCAACATTAATTGTTTCATAAAGATCTTACATATTGGCCAACATTAATTGTTTCATAAAGATCTTACATATTGGCCAACATTAATTGTTTCATAAAGATCTTACATATTGGCCAACATTAATTGTTTCATAAAGATCTTACATATTGGCCAACATTAATTGTTTCATAAAGATCTTACATATTGGCCAACATTAATTGTTTCATAAAGATCTTACATATTGGCCAACATTAATTGTTTCATAAAGATCTTACATATTGGCCAACATTAATTGTTTCATAAAGATCTTACATATTGGCCAACATTAATTGTTTCATAAAGATCTTACATATTGGCCAACATTAATTGTTTCATAAAGATCTTACATATTGGCCAACATTAATTGTTTCATAAAGATCTTACATATTGGCCAACATTAATTGTTTCATAAAGATCTTACATATTGGCCAACATTAATTGTTTCATAAAGATCTTATACATTGACCAGCATTGATTGTTTTATACAGATCTCAAAGAGCTAATATGCACCTGCAACTCTCATATTTTTATTTTATTTCTCCAAGGCTGTACTTTCCAACATCATATGAAGACCCGGATCCCCAAGTGCCTGCCAAACACGGCCCTCACAAAGGACAGGGTTGTTCTATTTCTTAAGATTTATAAAGACCAGAAGAAAGAAAAATATGCAGAGAAAAAAAAGAGTATATTAAACATGACCAGCCTATGCTTTCAATCTCAAACTTGGACATTATCCAAATCCCACTTACGTAAAATCAACACCTGTGAGATGAGATGTCTGAAAGGAACTGCCAACTTAACAATCCGAGACCGAGTAAGAAATTATGTTATCGGACAGACAATGGGATCAACACCTTGTGCCACATTTTTCGAAAGACAGAAGATCAAATCGTTTGGCCGTCTCGTTAGAATGCAACACCGTCAGCTACCAGCACCGGCCCTACATCAAAGTTCATCTGCGACGAGAGCAAGAGGACGTCCGAGAAGAAAATAGATTGACTTCATCAAAGACATTGTATAATCACACGGATCGACACTATCCAGTGCCACCCATCGGGCGCTGGAACGCCAATTATTCTTCCCCACGACGCTTGACTGCAAAAGTGGAAGATGATGATGATGATGATGATGATGATGATGATGATGATGATGATGATGATGATGATGATGATGATATTATGTGCTTGTTGTTGTTATCTTTATTTGGAACATCAGTTGAAGAACCCTTTGAGGCCACGAAGACAGTTCATAAATAAATACACACGTAGTGTTTAGAGGTCATAGAAGTAGGGGAAATAATCCTCTAGTCTCTAATTCTTTCCCCTGCTTCTGTGAGCGTCAAACGATAAGTGTGTATTTATTTATTTATGAATTACACTGGTTTACACATATTTTGGTGCCTTACATTTTATAGCTGTTTGTAATTGTGCGTAGCTGGTTCTAAAAATGTAATCAGATTTGTTTTCTATCAGATCAAGTTTTTGAGATAACCGAATGACCTTCTTAGCAAGACAATTGCTATGTACTACAAGCCTAGAGTACTAGTAGAGTTAGGTTCCATCAGTGGCATTTTGACTGCAATGTGCATTCATATTACATGTATGATCATGTAATTACTGTGCATTTATTACCTTCATAAAAAGACTAAAAATATATTAAAACTTTATCACTATCATTTTTTTATACATAGTCAACACACAAAAAGCTTCTTTTCGAGGACTTTCTGGAAGAGTCCAACGGTTATCTGCCATCATGTAGGCATACCAAACTCCCTGGTATCTCTCTTTCATTGTTTATATATCTTAGTGAAATCTTTCACTTTACTCGTCATAAAAAGTCGCCAAGATTCTCGGGAAAGAAATGTAAATGGTTATGGGGGTATTGCAATGTTATGCTCATGTTGCATCCAAGCTTACAAAAACTCGACAGCATGTTTTCAACTAATTCAAAATAACTGAGCTTTAAAGTTACCCAGAAAGTTTTGCACAACTAAAACAAATGATGACCAGGTTGTGGACTGTAATGTTTATCGAATCAATAAAATTTGGATTGTTTATTAACTTTCTAATTTTAGATCCATCAAAAATTCCAGCTTTAAGTTTGTCTATGCTCAATTCCGAAAACTTTCTGCATAAGTAATAAAAATAGGTACCATCTTTGTTCAGTGCCTTACCAAATTACTTCACCAAGCCAAGCTTTATATGTAATGGTGGCAGTAGAACTCTTTTTCGATCAATGAGAGGCTTGTTAACAATATTTTTCTCCAACTTTAAATTCATCCCTCAACCGCCACTGTTTTTTTTTTTAAATCCATTGCGTATCTTTTACCCTGCTATCCCACAAACATATAAAGCATGGATATTTGGTGAATCCCCTTTGTTGGCCAAGCAAGAAGTTCATCATTTTAAGATCTGCACAAACCATGTAGTTATGTTCTAAATACTTATATTTTTCAACAGTGCTTATTATAACATACTCCTCCTTCATCAATCAATTTCATTTTGTAAGGGACTATGTAGCAATAGTGTTTTTTTTCCCCAGTCTTGTACAGAAAATAATGTAATAATATTAATTAAATACCCAAATGTTTTATCTCAAAAACTAGAGCTGGTACAGACAAATAAAATGGATTTAGCAGGCCTTATTTACGCAAAAATCAGGTGTAAAATGTTTGGCACCCAAAACAAAAACTTTTTTTGCAGGGCTTTGTTACCTTTATGTGAGCAGTTAGCTGGGAAAAGTATGGTAGTTGGGGGTGATTGTGCAATTCTGTTTATAAATGAGCATTTGAAATAGGCTGAACTGTGGTAACCTAGTATAAAAGCAATACATAAATCACTTAACAACAGAAGCCACAAAGAATATGTTGCACAATTTATTGCCAGACATATTTCCCTGCATATCGTCAGGAGCATACTGCAAAGTATTTATCATGTGTAGCTCTCATCTCATCTCATCATGTCCCTCTTGTGCCTTGCGGTGTCGATGTGAAGTATAAACATCGTGAGAGTGCCCGATTATGGGCTTCATGTATCGATATTCCCATGGACTCTGCTATTCCCTCCGTCCAACGTTTACGTGGTCGGCCTCTTCCTCTTTTTCTATCTGGTCTGTACATCATTGCTTTTTGTGGTATACTGTTGACTGGTTGACCAGATTCTACATGTATGGACAGATTATGTGAAACACCTTTATGATGATAACAGAGACGAACAGTATGATATTAGATTTAATAATGAAGGACCGCCAATTTTGGAGATGGAGGTTCGAAATGTTCTTAAGCATATGATAGCTGGCAAGGCCCCCGGTGCAGATAACATCACAACAGAAATGATTAAAGCTTTAGAAGAATTTGGACTAGAAGAAGTCACCAGAATGCTGAACACATTATATATAACTGGAGATATACCTCCTGAATTATGTAACTCTGTATTTATTGCAATCCCAAAGAAATCAGGAACCTTGGAATGTGATCAACATAGAACAATTAGTATAATGAGTCACATCACAAAGATTTTGCTAAGAATTATCATGCAAAGAGTGAGGAAGAAGATACAACCTGAAATAGGGGAAGAACAATGCGGGTTTGTAGAAGGAAAGGGTACAGTAAATGCTGTGTATATGCTGTGAACAGTTATTGAACGTGCTATAGAAGTAAACAAGGATATACATCTTTGCTTTATTGACTATACAAAGGCTTTTGATAGAGTTAGACATGTCAACATGGTGGATATGCTTGCAGATCTACAAATTGATGGGAAAGACATTAGACTTATAAAAAAACATATATTGGAAACAACAAGCTGCAATAAGGATTGATAATGAAGTGGGACAGTATCAGCCAATTAAGAGAGATGTTAGGCAGGGATGTGTGATGTCTCCAGATCTTTTTTCCCTATACAGTGAAAATATTTTCAGAAATGTAGAGGATATAAATGGAATCTATATTCTGATTGATTGATTGATTTAGGAACCGACATCACAGCATTCGGGAAATTCCCATTTAAAAAAAATTTAAAAAATTAAACATTAGATATGCAGATGATACAGTATTAATTGCAGACAATGCGCAGGACCTGCAACAATTAGTAGATACGGTTGTTGTACACAGTGAGCAACTGGGGTTAGAATTAAATTGTAAAAAGACTCAGGTTATGGTCGTCACTAGGAAGGAAGAAGTGCCACAATGTAATATACAAGTAAATGGAAATATTCTTCAACAAGTGAATCGGTACAATTATCTTGGAACAGTCATAACATCTGATGGGAGATGCCTTGAAGAGATTAGAACAAGAATCGCCATGGCGAAAGTAGCCTTTAGCAAGATGAAAAACATTCTGACCAATAAAAAGATGTCAATTGAAACGAGAAAAAGAGTGTTGAGGGGATACATAGAGCCTGTTCTTTTGTATGGATGTGAAACTTGGACAATGAGCAGTCAAGCTGAAAGGCATCTGATGGCTGCAGAAATGTGGTTTCTGAGGAAAATGCAAAGAATACCATGGACAGACAGAAAAACCAATGACCAAGTGCTACAGGAGACAAATGAACATCGTAAACTGATTAGAGAAATTAGACGTAGACAGTCAAAATTTTTTGGACATGTTATGAGAAGAAATGGATTGGAGAACTTAGTGACAACTGGCAAGATCGAAGGGAACAGACCAAGGGGAAGATCGAGAGGAAAATACCTGGATGGCTTGGCCACATGGCATGGACGAGACAGGAACACTGAGCTGATCCACGACACTGGTGATCGAGTGAAATGGCAAGTCATGACCGCCCACGCTTTCCGGCATGAAACATGATTGATTGATTGATTGTTGACTGGTAACCTACTTACATGGCCAAACCATTTGACTTGCTGCTTTCTAATAAAATCTAGTGTTGCTTTAACCCTCACTTTAGTCCTGATTTCTTCATTTCTGATCTTAACTCTTCTTGATACGTTCAGTATTCTTCTCAGGAACCTCATTTCTGTTGTGATTTTTCTTTTCTCTTATTCTGTCATTGTCCAGGTTTGGCATTGGCATGTGTAGTTAATAAATTAATAATACATTTTTTCGAGATACAGCGAAATATGCCAGATAATAGATCGTGCAGCAGACTGATATTGTTTGTGGCTACTGTGTTTAATTTCACTCAGGGAATACATTGTTTTGTAATAAATCAACACCAACGGAAGTTGAAAGGGCTAACCTGGCAAAACATAATATTCCGTCGCTCTTAATTGTGTCCTTGCAAATATGACTTGTTCCACTCTCCGTTTGTCTTGATGTATTCATTAAATACAATAACTTATTCCAATATGCTCGAATTAGGTGTCACACGTGAGTCTGGTAGAAGTAGGTATGCGTTGTATTTGCCTCCTCTTGCATTTCAAGCCAGTCGATGCACTTTGATAACATTGTGTCTGCTTTTGAGAGGCTAGTTACTAGGTGTAACTTTTTCGTTAAGAACTGATCCTTTATCGTCATCAATTTCTTCTTCTTTAATAGTAGTCACACTAGAAACAATTTCAACATCGTTCAATATTTCAAAGCCTCCATCCATTTTGTCACATACCTGTTACTACTTCTGGCGTAATGTGTCAACTGTTTAGTCCTACGTTGTTGCACAGTTGCACAATTTCGTCAACACTAAGTCTCAGTTCCTTCAGTTTCGTCAATAAGTTCAGGCAAGAGTTTATTCCACACATTCTTTAAAGATGTCTGTTTGTTTGTTGATACTCGCCCATTTTTTTAGACGGTGACGGATAACAGACAACTGTCGGTTAAACGAGTGACGGTTAATCGAATTTTTACTGTTCTTGAAAGACAGAAATAAATAATATTAGGAGGTAATGGCGGTATCTGTAGGAAATAGTAAAAGATAGAAAGGTTTGGCATGGTTTTGTTGAGGGAAATAGTAAAAGATAGAACGGTTTGGCATGGTTTTGTTGAGGCCTACGCCCCAATGGGGGATAAAGAACTGAAGACGAAGACGATGTCATTTCTTTTGTAACACTTCAACAAAAGTCTAACAGAACATATGTCGGGAAACTATTAGAGCAGTGGTTCTCAACCTTTATTTTGCCCATGCACCCCTTCACCATATGTTCAGAATGCCATCCCCCCCCCTTTTTTCGTATGGCCGCCCTATAAATCCCCCCCCCCCTCGCCCTACACAGTATACGTAAAAATGGAAGCTAAATTTACTAACACATACTAGAACAAGTCTAGATGTCCACATAAAACGTCATTTGCGGGTCTACTTACGTAATAAAACGAATTTCAAACGGGCGAGAAGTACAGAACAGTAAAGTATGGAAGGAAAAACAATATCAAGTAATCAGTTCTTGTATTAACGCGATCTTGAAATAATCTTAATTTCCCCCCCCCCCCCCCGTAAACCCTAAAATTCCCCCACCCCCAGGTTTAGAACCATTGCCGGGAAGGTTAACCCGGTCAACAAATGCCCGCAGAAGTCGGATGTGTCGGCCTAACGCCGCAAGAACGCAGCTCTGCTGTAAACAGGCACAGCGCAATCACGTCCGAAAAAAAACTCCGGATGAACGCAGAAGAAGAAGAAGAAGAACCATTGTATTAGAGGATGTTAGTCTGTGAAGTTATTATTATTATCACAATTATAATTATTATTATTGTTAATGTTTATTTGTAACAAAACAGTGTGAGTCTATAAGGTACATTGTGTGTATTTTCTGTGTGTATTTACAGAATGTGTGTCACAAACACAAATTAAACACGCATAAGAAAAGATATTAAAATAAGGTCTGAATTCTAAAGACCCTGCGTTTTTAATTTGCATATTGTAATAGTGTAATGTACTTGTATAAGTGTCTATTTTATGAAAGTGTCTATTTTATTTTAGCCGCAACGTTTGTTCTGTCACTTGTGATTGTGTTCCTGCAGAGCTAACCCTTTCGACTTTCAGTCTTTATCGATTTATTCAGTATATGGTTTTGCACTTGTTTTGTTTCTCCGCATGATCGTTGCGTAACTTTTGATTTTCATTTCGTACAACAAATAACATGATGGGCGTTACCTTCATCAGTAAGAGGGAAAAACAGCAGTGACCAGATGATATTCTCCATCCATCATCGTTCAGTCTAGCACCATATGCCAAATGCACATTAAGGCGTGTAAGTTAACATTTTAGTTTTACTGACCTTTGTAGGGATTGAACCCGCTACCCACGGCATCAGAACACAGGAAGTATAAGAACGAGCGCTTGCATTCATTCCATGCTTACCTCCGCCGTTTTTATGCGTAAATTATCTATGACGTCTTAAATCCGTTTACGACATGGTGGTCCTCTCCTCAACTTCCCCGGTACGCTTCCTTCCATAAGAAGACTTTTCTATACATTTTCAAGGGGTATGAGTATAATAGACGTCGCAGTGGCTGCAAGGATACGACCGCTCGTTCTTAAATTTCCGACGCGCTGATTGGGAAGTATGTTGTTGAACCCCTACACCGGCATTAAGTTGGATTTAAACGTTGGCTTCTCGTTCAGAAATCAATGGCGGACAACTTAACGTACAATTGCTAAGCAAATCAACCAAGCTATTCGCAACTTCCTGTGAGGGTCATGCAACATTTACAGAATTAATATAGCAAATAAGACAGATGAATTCCGTAAAGTGCTTGTATGACACACAGAGAATTCTTTTTCTCACAGGCTCCCAAAACGAATTTCTTTACGGCGAGATGCGATGTGATAAACACTCCTTATGCGCTCAGAGGAACCGTCTTAAAGACACTGAAGATTTCACTGAAACCTTGTGGACACACTTAGCAGACTGCTGCCAAAGGCCGAAATTCGTGATTTGCATCAATTATTACGTAAGGCTGTAATCACTTGTGAAGCAAATAGGACCTCAAGTGATGTTGGGGGGGGGAGACTGGGGGGGGGGGGACAAGACAGGAGACCCTCTTCCTGGAACTTCAAGCATTCTTTGCCCACATTGTCAAAGAACATTTCAAGCCAAAATAGACCCTTCCAGCCATCTTAAAACTCATGGCTTCATATTTTCAACCCCACTGGATGAAATGAATGGTCATCAACATTCTTGATAGATAAACAACATAATGTTTGTTTGTTTTTTCCAAAAAGGAACACCCGCCTCCCAAAGCATATAAATGTGTGACAAATAACACAAGAACCAAATAACTAGCCAATACAATTATAACTTTTTTCAAGGCTCAACAGGGTGGTCGGATATTTAAGAAAATACCTATGTGTATATGGGCGTGGAAACTACTGTCTCCTTCAATGAGGCAACTGCCTCATTAGTGAAATTTGGGAACCGGTGAGTCAGAACGGTATGGGATCTGGTGTTTTAGGATGTGGTTCTCCGGTGTTGTGTTGCATAATGTCAACACCAGCATCTTTCAGCTGATTGTTGATTTCTTGGCAAGATTACGCTTAGTAGTTTGCCATCGCTTTCTGAGCGACCGGCTCACTAACCCCTAAGTTACCAACGCGGTGAGAACCACTACTGATTCTCGCGCAGGTTACGTTCCTCGCGTGGATATACGGGATTACATATAAAGACGTTAACCCATAAGCCAGGGAGACCGGCGATATCTGATTATAGTGTGGGGTAATTTTTTTTTTTTTTTTTTTGCGCTCGCTCGCTTTGAACTCAAACGTAGTCCATACACACTTTTTTTTATAGTAGTGATGGGCAGTATTTTGCGTGTGGGTTAGATTTCCCTATTAACAGTGCCCCTCGTCATCAGGCGAACCCACTCCGACATCAGAGGTACTTGTAATAAACGTCCCTAAGTCAAAGACGACAGGTCAACATTTTAGTCCAACTGTCCGGTGTAGGGGTTGAACCCCTTACTTCGGCATCAGCACACCGGATGTTTAAGAACACGCGTTCTTACCCATTCGACCATGCGGACCTGCAGTGAGGGATTTTGAATGTACACTCTAAATGAATCACCGAAAAACGAGACACAGAACCGGCAAACTATTAGAGCACAATCATTATCATTGTATGTCATACCGATAAGCGTCCCCATCTCACACGATCATTAGAGTCGTGGATCAGCTCATTGTTCTTGTCTCGACCATGCCACATGCAGTCCAAGGCATCTTGATATTTACTTCTCTGCCTCCCCCTTGTTCTTTTCCCATCAATCTTGCCAGTTGTAATCAAGTTCTACAATTTATTTCTTCTCATAACGTGTCAACAAAATGTTGATTGGTCAGTATGTTTAGCATCTTGCAAAAGGTTACCTTCGCCTAGGCGATTCTTGTTCTAATCTCTTCAGGGCACCGCCCATCAGATGATATGACTGTTCAGAGACAGCTGTACCGATTCACTTGTTTAATTAAGAATATTCTCATGTGCCCTTGGGAATCAGGTCTTAGTTAGATATGACTGAGCTACTGTATGACAATAGACGGTACTACCTGCTTCTGTTAGCGCCGTATGTTGGGCGACGCTTACTAAACCCGACTGCCCACATTGTGCCAACGGCTTCGGGCGGAGGAGCGCAATTGGGAGGGTACAAGCCTTATCCTAGTGCGAGGAAATGCAAACTAAAGACTAAATGTCATGACAGAGCAGACCATGCCCTAAGCCTTGGTTGGCAACTGGTCTAGGTTCAAAGCTCCGACAGGCGGACAGTTGGAGCATTGCTTTGCTGATCCGGCAGCTTCCCCAGCTGCTCTTGTTCCAGACGTATTGGTGTTACATTTCCTCTGGAGTACACTAGACAGGCCGAGAGAGAGAGAGATCATGCTACATGAGCAACACATGGTCTCTAAATTCAGCCCAGGCTTTGTGTTATGGAGAGATATCATTGAATAACTCCATTTTACAAACTATCGCCTGTCAAGACGGCAAGGTGCCAGTCAGTCATGTGGTATTTTTTTCTTCCTATTGACGACCATAATGTGTGTCAATTTAATTATAACCCTAGTTGTTCACTGTGTACAATAGCCGTATCTACTAAATGTTGTAGGACTACTGTATCATCTGCATATCTAATGTTATTGATATATTTCCCATTGGTTATTCCTCTCACATATTCATATCAAACAATATGTAGCATGATTTATTGGCTGACATATTTCTCTGCTACTAGTCAGGTGCCGGTCTCCCTGATCGAGGAGTTAGCAGCTTTCTCCGTAACTCCGAATACTCTCGTAGTGACGTGAGCGCAGGAGAATTGGAAGCGGTTCGAGTCGTGCCAGTGACTTATGAGAGTATGGAGCCAGTCGCTCAGAAAGCAATGGCAAACTACTGAGCGTAATCTTGCCAAGAAATCAACAATCATCTGAAAGATGCTGATGTTGACAGCGATGTCCTGTAAAGGATATGCAAAAAACAAACTAGTCAGGCGCATATTGCAGATATCATATGAAGTGAATAAATGAATAGTACTACTGCTGAAACACTTAATAGATTCAGTACCAAACAAGAAGTAGGTTTTGACATAACAAACTGGATGGTGGAAAATGGGAAGTAGCAGTGTGTCACATTTATAACTTAAATATTCAAAACAATGTTTTCCCGTGATGAATTTGAATAACGAAGACACTAACAATAGATTGCACGATTTATTGCCTGGCATATTTCGCTGCATCTCGTCAGGTACATACTGCAGAAATCACACAACTTACGTGAATTAATTAGATAAATCCTTCAAACTGAAAGTCCCAGCAGAAAAAAAGAACCTGTAGCTTTGTACGCCAAATCAAATTGTATTTACCAATTTACATGCAGATGCGAGGCCATCTACATAGGCAGCACTGAGCGACAGTTACATTGCAGGGTCTCGGAACATATTCCGAATTGGGTGGACAAGATACTACACACAGAAGATGGTAGCCTAGGCAGGCCGACACACCGGAACAGTCCGGCTTAATCGGTCAAGAGACATGTGCTCGAGAGCGGTCACGTGTTTGAAAGAGACAGTGCCTTCCATGTGTTGTTCGATACACAAAGTAGTCGATTGTTAAAGTTTGCTGAAGCTATAATAATCAACCTTCGTAAGCCGTCCTTGTGCAAGCAGAAAGACATGTTAGTCAGTTTAAAATTACCGTGGTAGACAATCGACATTACTGTGCGAACATGTGTATATTTCAGTTTGAAGGATTTATCTAATTAATTCACGTAAGTTGTGTGATTTCTGCAGTATGTACCTGACCAGATGCAGCGAAATATGCCAGGCAATAAATCGTGCAATCTATTGTTTGTGTCTTCGTTATTCAAATTTAAATATTGTTAATGTGGTAGTGGACATGTTGTATTATGTATCAAATTACAGGGGGTTGCATAGGGAATAAGCCCATGGCAGATACGAGAAGTCGCTTAAGTAAGACGATTTATTATCCTATGATATTTAATTAGTTAAAACACATAGGCACAGGTATTAAACTGTAGTACCATCTAAAGATCACAGAAGAGTCAGATTTCATTAAATCACTCATTTTTTACGTACAAACGGAAACGCACGAAAACTGGGACACAATTGGGCGACCCGAGAACACTCTGGCAGTATGTACTATAATAATACTATAAGTATGCATAAAATTTGGTGGAACTGCGGTAAAGCTGTGAAAGTTTAAACAATATAAAATGACACAAAGTAGTGCAGCTTTACATAACAGAGTTACGATACATACAGAACGTTGCGGCGGTTAGCCTTCATCAGCAAACAAACACATTCACAAACACAACATACAGTCAAGGAGAACTCCTGTGACTACATTAGAAGGTGATGACAGGACGAGAGGAACAAATGCGTGGAAATATGGAAGCAATGAAGAGAAAATGAGAATTGACAAAATGTTAATTGAAAAGAATGTTAGTCGAAGAAAATGTTGAAAATGGCACTCTTCCGAATTCCGGTCCCAAATAGGGCGGCAGTGAATAGGTCAGGGGTTAAGGGTTAGAGTCAGTGTCAAAATGTTTAATAGAAAAACTGTTTATAGAGAAAATTGTGTCATTTTATATAATAATAATACTATGTATGTTATGATCACAAAACGTGTATTCGGACGTTTGCGGTTATGTTCGGTAACTATCACAACTGGGTTACCGAGACCAAGATGGAGGGAAACACAAAATAACAACGAGGAAACAGAACATTGTAAGTCGCCAGACGTTTATTTCCCTGTCATATAAATATAAACTCGTCAGTTTGTTACTGCATAGGTTATCGGCGCGTGTAATTTGTTTTAACAATGATAATGGAAAGATTGTGTATCAAATCAGAAGTCAAGTAGGCAGCAGGGCTCCTCTGCAAGTTGTCATAAAAATTGGGTTTTTAGTTTTTACTTATGAAATCATACCAGTTAGGTAGAGCTTGACAAGACGAATCCAACGGTATCTCAACGAAGAGTTTACGTTAATTCTAAGCGGAGTTATGCATTTTTTGGTGATGTAATTTAATACCAGGAAGTGCAATGATAACCTAAGAGATAAGGAAGATTTTATCGCGGCCCTTACATTGGAAGCTGAGAAATTCTGCCTTCTATTAGTTACTATTACTGTAAGGGAGAGTTTATTCGCAGGGCCCTGCGAATAAACAAAGCGTTTATTCGCAGGGCCCTACAAATAGACGCTTTGTTTATTCGCAGGGCCCTACGAATAGACGCTTTGTTTATTCGCAGGGCCCTATGAATCGATACTTTATACTTAGTTGAAGTATGGCTGTTTAAATATCAGGCGAGTTTAAGAATTGTTAACTTGCGTTTCTGTACACTTACTGTTTACAGGCATTCATCTTTGTTTACGTTACCGACCTACTATTTCCTACTATTTATGTCCTGATAATTCTGGTCCAAGCTGACAGTAATATGCGTCACCTCAGAGAGACATAATTAGGGTCGTTAGGCAATACAAACACCAGGCTTTCGACTGACTGGCCTCATGAATTAACAAATAAACAAGGAAATGCTACGCATATAAAATGCAGGAAAACCTGGTATATGTGAAGCGGGTTGAAAAGAGAGAAGAGAGAGATAGATAATGAAGATAGTGTGCGAGACAGATATGTGAGATATGAGAAAGATGTGTTGAAAGACATAAAAAAAGTGATAAAGACATGAAAGAGAGAGGGGGGGGGGGGAGATAGAGAAGAAAGAGAGAGAGATGTCTGTATGCCTCTCTATATGTCCGCCTGTCTGTATGCCTCTCTATTTGTCCACCTGTCTGGATGTCTCTCTACATGCCCGCCTGTCTGGATGTCTCTCTGTTTCTGTCTGTCCGTCCGTCTGACAGCCTGCGTGATTTCTTGTTCTCTATCAGCCTACTTGTATCTGTCCATTTGTATATATGTCTATCTGAATCTCTATCTAACAAACTGTCTCTCTGTCTGTCCATATGCATATGTATGTCTGGTTGACTCTCTGTGTGTATGTATGCGTGTGTCTGACTCTCTATCTGTTTGCTGTCTGTCTGCCAGTTTATATATCCGTTGTTTATTTGTCTGTATCTCTGACTGCCTGCCTCTCTTCTCTCTCTCTCTCTCTCTCGGTCGCTCGGCCGGTCAACCTGCCTGTTCAGAGTATTGCACGGAGAGGTTGAAAGAGATGTATGAATTGGCGTGGTGGAATACAGATGATCGACGAGTGAGTGTCGGGTTGGATCTAGCTACTCATCTACCTGCGTACCTACTCATCCACCTACCTGCCTAGCTACCCACATACCTGCTTACTTAACTACCTACCTGTCTACCTACCCACATATCTGCCTCTCTAACGATCTATCTGTCTAACAACCCACCTACCTGCCTACTTAACCACTTTCGTGTCTATGAATATGAATATGAAAACTATGAATATTACAAAGAATTATCGCCGAAGCAACGGAGTACGTGCTTTGTGCTCGATACTTTTGACAACAGCCAGCGGGGAGAGAATTAAGCGGAGGAGAAGAGGTAGGGGAGAGGGGGGACGGAAAAGGAAGAAGAGGGCTGGAGCCAGAAGGGGTAGAAGGAAAACGGATCGTTTGGGACTCAAAAATGTGTGGGTTGGGTATTGGAATTGCCGTAGTGCAAAGCAACGAGGACCAATACTGGAGAAACTGGTACTAACTAAATTACACTCACTTTAAACAACACAATTCTAAATACCCAAAGAGATGAAGGATTGACTTTCACCCAATGAATTGCTGAAAAATTTAAAAAAAACATTGTCCGGCAAGGAAACGAACGATTGACTTTTGACTTTCATCCAATTAATTGCTGAACAATTAAAAAAAAAAATGTCCGGCAAGGAAACGAACCTCGAGCTCCCACCCATCTGGCGGGAACACTATCAACTATGCCACTGACGACACGATTTCCAATCAACGAAAATGTATAATATAGCCGCAAACTTACGTTAAATCACGTGACCAGCCGTGCCCTGCGAATAGACGCTTTGTTTATTCGCAGGGCCCTGCGAATAGACACTTCCTTACTGTAACTTGTTTATTTTTAAAACGGACAACATAGTGCCATATATAATATCATTGCGTCCGGGACGACGGCGAGGCCTAACTTGACGTATTATTTATTTTTCGATAGGATGTGCCCCTGACCTAATTAACAATTTAAAATGGCTGCCAATTGTTTATTATTTGCCTTCTATTACTGTGGCTTGTTTATTTTAAAACGGACAACGTAGTGACTAGTGCCATATATCATTGCTTCCGGGGCGGCGAGGCCTAACTTGACGTATTATTTATTTTTCAATAGGATGTGCCGTGATCTAATTAACAATTAATTATCCTCCCTCAAAAATAAATGAAAATGTACTTACATTTCCTTGATCTGTTCACTAAACACTGCATTATCTTTCTATTGTTGATAACATTTCCTGCAATATATTAGTTAGTCTTTCCTCTTGAGCCCAAGGCGGCGCATAGGGCAGTAGTCCCATTTATATTAATTAAATGCCATGTGAAATGTTCGTCGTTAGGGAAAGAACAATTCATGAAAATGTACTCATATTCTCTTAATGTACCAACTGCATTGCAACAGCTTTCTTTTGTTGATTAAATATCATGCATTAATGTAAGTAAATAAGTTTGTAACTGCTGTATAAATTAAGCAGTGTTAATTAATTATTAAAATATTAATTTTTTTTTAAAATAAGTAAATAAAATATTCGCTAATAATGGATTTCTACTTCTGCTCAATAATTACACTGTTCTGTATCTAAAAGTGAGCAATTAATAATGGGAGGCACTATTCGCAATGGAATTGCGAATAGAAAAAAATTATATTCACAATCGAATTGCGGGAAGTAACAAACATGGCACAGCGTCTGCTCACTAGTCAATTTTAGTTTGGGCCATTATGAAGTCTAAGAAGGTGGTTAATTTAAATAGGAATGTTCACTGTTGCAAGTTTAATTCTGCCGATTTTTCCGTAATTTTTAATTAATCACTCTTCTTCTTACTTCTGTCCGTTCTTTTGGCATCCCGTTTTATTTTTACATTACGTTAGTCCTGTTTAAATATCAAGAATAATTTTTTTCAGAACAGGTATCTCCAATACAAATAACGATCCCTACAGTAATTCTGTCCCCAGGCGAGTTCAAGAATTGTTAACTTTCGTTTCTGTACACTTACTGTTACCAGGCATCCATGTTTGTTTACGTTACCGTCCTACTATTTATGCAGCAGTGATGATTCTCTTAATTTGACACTTTCTATGGCCTCCATTGCATCCTATCTGAGTGACTCTGTTCTGGTCCAAGCTGACAGTAATATGCTTCGCCTCAGCAAGACATGATTAGGCAATTCAAACACCAGGCTTTCGACTGACTGGCCTCATGAATTAATAAATAAACAAGGAAAAGGAAATGCTACGCATATAAAGTGCAGGAAAACCCGGTATATCTGAAGCAGGTGGACAAGAGAGAGGAGAGAGATAGATAACGAAGATAGTGTGAGAGACAGAAATATGAGAAAGATGTATTGAAAGACATTAAAGAGTGGTAAAGACAAGAAAGGGAGAGGTGGGAGATCGAGACTTAGAGCGAGCGAGAGAGAGAGAGAGAACTCGTGTTCGGGTGGCTAAGCTCCTTTCCCAAGACAACAAAAGTAGAGGACAGATAAGAACAGAAAGACAAGTGCGAAAGTTCTTGTGCAGCAAGATAAGCAACACCTAATACACAAAATCCGTAGAAAACATGCCTAAAGCGAAATCATCAGACTAGCATTGACGTCACCTAATTTCTGAAAATGGAAAAAAAAAAAGTCACCATTTGGGAATCGAACCTCAAGCTCCCGTGTACCAGGCGGAAACACTAACCACTATGCTACTGAAGACACGTTAAGTGATCAACAAAATATTGTAATGTGGACACAGACATAGGAATAATCACGTGGCCTACTTCGATTGCGAATATAATTTTTGCGAATAGTCACTCCGATTAATAATTAAATACTAACTTTAAAAAACCCATAACTTATTTCACAGTATTTTATTTAAATTTAAATAATTAAGTGCTGGTGCTCTGCTAAGAAATAAGTTAAGTACTCCAGGTTTACAGAGACGGGTCTGAAAACTGGGTTTCAAAATTATTTTCAGTCATGTCAAATACTGAAATATTATACAAGTGCACAGATACATTACTGCTACAAATGACACTTGTATTCTGTTTAAGTTTAGTAGTTAAATTACCAGTTCTAATTATAAATAAATATAGGTCCGCTAAAGTTTAGTACTATTGTATGGTATGAGCGCCACCATCTTGAATTTTGTCTTATGAAGGCCATGTCACAAAATATTTTGTCCTGAACTCCAGCAAACACCAGCTGTGTTGAAACTCTTCACATTTATATAAAATTGGACGAGGAATTCATAAATGGATTAAAAAGTTAAGTCTTCTGTTTACTTTCAGGAGTTATAAGACAGATTTGAACAGACCCGAAAAAAATCCAGAAAAAACACTTTGTCTGCATAAAACTTTTGACATATAAAAGAAGGTCCAATACTGCAAAGATCAGAGTAGATTCCCCTGTCGTCGTACCACACTGCTTTCGAAGAATTAAATTCTTGTATGACATGGTAACAACCGGAAGTGATCGTTGGACGCAACTAATTGCGCGCAAAATCAAGATCGAGTCCCAAGACAAAGCCCGGAAAGTTCGATAATTCTGACATTGCTATTTTTACTTTTTATAGTTCACGTTCAGCTAGAAGAGTTAACTTAACAGTTAACAGGACAGTTACCTTAGTAAAATTTTCAAATTGTTTTCCAAAATTAGGAAACCTGTACAGATCAGTAGGACTTTAAAAATACAACCTAACACAATTTTATAATTCCCTGGTATACCGAGTCAAAGCTTCGAAGTTGGTTGGTTACGGTCGAATTACACAGAACAAAGGGATACTTTATACATAGTTGAAGTATGAATAAATGGATACTTTATACATAGTTGAAGTAAGAATAAAACTTAGCTTTATTCATACTTAGTGACATTACGTTAGTCCTTACTGGTTGTTTAAATATCAAGAATAATTTTGTGTGTCCCCAGGCGAGTTCAAGAATTGTTAACTTGCATTTCTTTACACTTACTGTTTACAAGCAACCATCTTTGTTTACGTTACCGACCTACTATTTCCTACTATTTATGTCCTGATAATTCTGGTCCAAGCTGACAGCAATATGCGTCACCTCAGAGAGACATGATTAGGCAATACAAACACCAGGCTTTCGACTGACTGGCCTCATGAATTAACAAATAAACAAGGAAATACTACGCATATAAAGTGCAGGAAAACCTGGTATAAGTGAAGTAGGTTGAAACGAGAGAGGAGAGAGATAGATAACGAAGATAGTGTGAGAGACAGATATGAGAAAGATGTGTTGAAAGACATTAAAAAGTGATAAAGACAAGAAAGAGAGGGGGAGGGAGATAGAGAAGGAGAGAGAGAAAGAACTCATGTTCGGGTGGCTAAGTGCCTTTCCCAAGACAACAAAAATAGAGGACAGATAAGAACAGAAAGATAAGTGTGCAGGTTCTTGTGCAGCAAGGTAAAGACACAGGTAATCAACACCTAATACACAAAAACCCTAGGAAAGACTGTTGCCTAAAGCGAGATCATCAGACCAGCATTGGTTGATACCAACTTATTTGTTCTTCATTGACCAGGTATCTGATATGTGGTTACTTCAGTGCACACTCCAAAGAGTGGGACAGGTCAGGAGAGAACATACAGGGCACTGCCATTGCTGAGGCCTTGCTTGATCACTCCCAGATCCATAGAGCACACTTTATTAACAAGCTTCAAGTTTCTCAGTTCTATATTTTTGTTCCTAATATTTTCTTGTTAAAAAGTTGCTTTCACCCAATTAATTGCTGAACAGCTACAAAAATAAATTGTCCGGTATGGAATTGAACCTCGAGCTCCCACGTAAAAGGCGGAGACACTTACCACTATGCTACTAAGGACACGATTTTGATTCGACGAAAATGTATAATATAACTATACGCATGTTCCAATGATGTCATGTATGTTAAGTCCGTGACTTGGCAAATCACGTGACCAGCCGGGACAGTTCAAATATGAATAAATGGAGTCTTTATACATAGTTGAAGTATGAATAAAGGGAGAATTTATTCATAGTTGGAGTATGAATAGTCACTTCGTTACACAAATCACTTTGCATTGTTTTATTGATTTTGGTGATGTGAGGAATAATTAATAGGCTCTTCAGAAAACAATGGCAAACTGCTTAACGTAAAATTGCCCAATAATTACAAACAGCCAATAAATGTGAGGCGATTGCAAATTGCAATGTCCTGCAATAGACTTGCAACTATTGTATTTTTATTCTGTTAAAAACTGTCTGTTAATGACGGAAATATTCAAATAATGTATTTAGCAGGTTCAATCGTGATTTTAAATTTGAGTATTTGCTAATGAGACCACCACAGTAGATAGGCCTTGAAAAACAAAATCTAATGGTACCTCAATGATGCCTGTATGTCAATTCTAAGTGAAGATATTCACAATTTTGTGAAGGTCAGACGAGTTACGATTTCTCACGTTCCTCATACTTTTTGGAACTCTCCAGTGTGTCCATTACCTCCACCACCAGTCTGTACGTGCGAGATAGTCTCAAACGGAAATAACAACTGACTTCAAAAATATGTTCCGTCATGTTAAATGATAAAAAAAATAGTACAAGTATACAAATAAATTATTATTAATCTTTAAAATTGTATTCTCTTTAACTTTAGTAGTTCAAATTGCACGATTTGAGTAGACAGATCGATATGTGTGGCCACCATGACCCGTGGGTTTCCAATTCACAAAGTCACATCTTCGCAGAAAATCTGTTGTTCAACCACAATTTGAGCAAGTTTAGCAATGAAACTATGCTTATTCGGGGGCGATAGTTTATATGGCAATTAAAATTCACATTAAACAAAGAAATCTATTGGATCTATCGATTCTGACACTCGGTCATTCCGCTGCCTCTGTGGGATGTGCTCCCCTGCAGCTTCCGCAGATCCATAGAGAACACTTTATTCAGAAGCTTCGAGTTTCTCAGTGTTCTATATATTAGTTCGTAATGTTTAATATTTTCTATTATATCATCTAAATAAATTTCTGAAAAAAAAATTTTTTTTAAATACCCACCGGGAAATAGAGCCCGTCTCCCGCGTGAAAGGCGGGGTACTTACCACTATGCTAGCGAGGACATAATGATTGTTCCACAAAGATTAATAATATAGTCACGCTGCCATTTTGGGTTTCCCATTCACACAGGCACTTATCATGGTCATAACATCTTCACCTGTTTTTCAACCACAATTAAAGTAAGTTTAGCGGTGAAATTTTCCAAATTTCTGAAAAATTGGATGCAGAATTTGAAGATCCATCTACAATTGATGGTTTTCTATTGAAAGCACCAGAAAAAAAATTAATTACAGTTCTTCTGCGTTCATCTGGAGGTTTTTTTTTCCAGACGTGATTGCGTTGTGCCTGTTTACAGCAGAGCTGCGTTCTTGCGCCGTTAGGGCGTCACATCCGACTTCTGCGGGCATTTGTTGACCGGGTTAACCTTCCCGGGGAATTATGGTTCAGTGTGCCATTTCCATTTTTTCCGCGTGCGAGGTTGTCTCAACCAACACGGGTCATAGGCGGATTATGAAAACTGACTTCAAAAATATGTTCTGTCACATTAAATGATTAAAATATAGTACAAGTATACAAATAAATTATTATTAATCTTTAAACTTGTATTTTTTTTAACTTTAATACTTCAAGTTGTGTGTTTTGAGTGTTACAAATTGAAAGTGTACATGCCATTCCGATCGATATGCGCATGCGCAGCCACCACGGCCCATGGCCATAGGTTTCCCCATTCACAAAGGCACGTCTTTGCAGAAAATGTTCTTTTTTATCCACAATTTAAGCAAGTTCAGCGATGACACTTTACAGATATATTTAAAATTGTATGCAAAATTCAAAAACACATCTATAATTGATGATTTTCAATAAACAGCGCCAGAATAAAATTAATTACGGTAAGTATGAAATATATTCTTCTTTATATAAAAGGTCACGATAATTTCAACCAATTGCTGTGCACGGAATACTAGGCAAACCTTTCCTGGAAAACCCAGGATGACATGTGTTATTGTCAAATTGGTATTGGAGCCGGACGTTCAGAAAGCAATGGCAAACTACTGAACATAAACTTGCCAAGACATCAACAGCAGCAGTAATATGCTGGTGTTGACAGCGATGTCCTGTAAAAAGGATATGCCAAAAAAACAAAAATCAGCAAGTGATGTGGTCATTGTTAAGCTAGCCACCTTTACTTCTCATGACAGTTCCCGGGACACACTTTAGACGGGGTTGACCTGGGAGCCTGGATGAATTTTTAAAATCCTCCTTGATATGAATTCAAATCCATGACCACCAGGCAGGCATCCACAAGCCAGCACATTACCACAGTTCCCATCCTTTTCCTTAATTCATAATAATAGTCTATGCCATGAATTCAACCAGGTCTGCATGAGCCGCCAGGTGCAGACATCATGACCTCTAACCTACTTTGACTGGGACAGTAAGAGGTAATGATATGTCAGTCAATCAATCAGATGCCATCTCCACATTGAGGAGTGGCTGCAGTGGATCTGCAACACTCATCCTGGTTGTACATTGTCAGAATGGTGTTCATCCAATACTTGATATCTTCCCAACTGTATCGTTGTCTATCTCTTGCTTGCTTGTCTGCCTTAAACATTTCCCTTCAGCAAGATTTTTACAAAAGTGCCATGCCTTTAAATTTGGCTGAAATAATTCATCATCATCATCATCATCATCAAGTGCCGTGCCGGCTGGCGTAGGCGTTCATGGCTCTCCATAGATCTCGGTCTTTGGTTTTCTGGATCAACTCTGCTGCTGATATTCCTCCATGCCACCGTCTCAATCCATCCAGCATCACTTCTCTTGGTCTACCTCTGCCTCTCTTCCCCTCGATCTTTCCAGTTGTTACGATGTTCTCCAATGCCTCTCTTCTCATCACATGACCGAGGAAAGCTGTTTGTCTCTGTCTTATTGTTGTATATAATGTTTTAGTTTCATTAGCCTGTTTCAGGCAGTCGTCGTTAGTTACTCTGGCAGTCCAAGGAATTCGCAACATTCGTCTCAGGAACCACATCTCTGTTGCTTCTAATTTCTTCTTAATTTGTTCATTTACATTCCAAGATTCACTGCCATACAGCAAAACTGGTTCTACATAGCATTTCAGCACTCTCTTTCTTACATTCAGTGATAGTGACTTATTGCATAAGATACTCTTCATTTTCTGAAATGCGGCTTTTGCCTGCCCTATTCTGCTCCTAATCTCTGTGGTACATCTTCCATCTGATGTTATAAATGCCCCTAGGTATCTAAAATTATCAACTTGGTTAAGGATTTTCCCTTCTATTTCTATGTCACATTTTGGTGTCACCATTTTCTTTGATATTACCATTGTTACTGTTTTCTTGATATTCAAGGAGAGTCCTTTCCTTGCACTCTCTGTTACTACAACGTCTAATAATTGTTGTAGGTCTGTTGAATTATCCGCCACCAATACTGTGTCATCTGCATAGCGTATATTATTTATATTATAACCTCCAACTAGTATTCCTGGCATCTCTTTGATCTCTCTCATTATTACTTCGCTATACAGGGAGAAAAGATCTGGTGACAAGACACACCCTTGTCGTACTCCTAGCTTTATCTGTTCGTAACTACCCTCTTTATTTCCCATTTTAATTGCTGCTACTTGGTTCCAGTAAATATTCTTTATTATTCTTAAATCTTTTCCATCAGTGTTGATATCTTCCAACATTTTAATCAGTTCATCATGTTTTACTTTATCAAATGCCTTAGTATAATCTATGAAGCATAAATATATGTCTCTCTGTTTCTCTATTGACCTTTCTATTAGTGTCCGTAATGTATAAATTGCATTGTTTGTGCCCTTTCCTTCCATAAATCCATACTGTTCTTCACTAATTTCCATTTTTATTTTCTTTTTGGTTCTTCTCATTATGATTCTGAGTAGAAGCTTAGTGATATGGTTTATAAGGTTAATTGTACGAAAATCTTCACAATCAATTGCTCCTGGTCTTTTTGGTATAGCTATAAATACAGATTTCAGCATATCACTGGGTAAATATCCACTGCTGTAAATATCATTCAACATTTTGGTTAATATATCTACTCCAAATTCTCCCAATACTTCTAATTCTTCTATTGTGATTTCATCTGGCCCAGCTGTTTTTCCTTTCTTCATACGTTTCATAGCGTCAGCGACTTCTTCTTTCAGAATAGGTGGACCTTCTAAGTTACTATCTTCTGTTAATTCGTCCCTTTCTCCTTCATATAATTCTCTTATATACTCATTCCACCTCTTCATTATAGCATCTTCCTCTAATATTATCTTTCCTGTTTTTGATTTCAAACACCCTGTATTTATTCTTATTTTTCTTCCTGTAAGCTCACTGATTTGTCTGTGCATATTTTTTGTATCTTTAATGGAATTTAATTCAATTTCTTTGCATTGCTCGTTTAACCAACTTTCTTTAGCCTTCCCACATTTATCTTTTATTTCTTTATTTATCTTAGCGTATTCTTGTTTGTCATTTTTACTCTGTTTTCTTTTGTCCATCAGTTTTAAGATATCTTCATTCATCCATTTTTTCTTAGCTATTTTGCCTCTCTCTGGTAATACTTCTTTGCTAGTTTGATGAATGGAGTCCCTTAACATTTCCCATTGTTCATCTATACTCTGTATTTTAGTTATTGCATTGTACCTATTTTTCACAGTCACTCTGTATTGTTCTTGAATTTCTTTATCTATTTTCAGAACCTCTTAAGTCTCATGTTCTTAACCATTTTTTTCCCTCTCTTTAATCTTACTTTTATTTGTCCACATAGTGGTACATGATCACTATTACAGTCATCACCAGGCATTGTCTTTACATTAATTAAAGCATTTCTAAATCTTTTATTAATTAATATGTAGTCAATTTGGTTGCGTATTTTCTTATCAGGGCTTATCCATGTGTACAGTCGTCTTTTATGGTGTTTAAATCATGTGTTTCCAATTATCATATCATTGATATTTGCCCATTCTATTAGCTTTTCCCCTCTTTCATTTCTTGTACCTAAACCATAATTCCCCACTACATCCTCCATTTTTCCCTTTCCTACTTTTGCATTAAAATCACCAAGTATTATCTTTATTTCTTGTGATCCAATTTGAGCCATCGCCATTTCTATTTCGTCGTAAAAGTGTTGTATTTCTTCATCACTACTGCTTGCTGTTGGTGCATATACTTGTATAATATTTATGTCTATTGGTTTGCCTTTGATTTTTACCATAATAACTCTATCTGAAATACACCAGTATCCATTAATTGACTTGGCTGTTTTTTCGTCTAATATTATTCCTACACCTTTTTCATGTGTATCCCCTCCAGAATAAATTATTGTGTGATTGTCAGCTATAATTTTGCCCGATCCCTTCCATCTCATTTCACTAACGCCTAGTATATTCATTTTCATGCTATCCATCTCTCTTAGAACATTGGTCAACTTTCCTAGCTCATTTAATGTCCTAACATTCCATGTTCCTACTCTAAATTTATTTATTTTAGTTAAGATTTTGCCATCAGTAGCTGGATGACGGTCTGGTGTCACCTGTGGCTCATGACTGTCCCTACCGGACGAGGATGCCCTAAGACAGCCATTAACGTCTTTCACTAACTTTGATATATGTTTTGCCATGAAGTCTTGGGAAGATAATGTGGTGGTTTCCCCTTGCCTTCCACATTCACATGGTGGTCTTTTTACCTCTGCCTTTGACAGCCATTTCCGACTGTAAGGACAAGTGAGTGCCCTGCTCTGCTCAGCTGCAGAGTTGTCCACTTATTCCGGTGGATACTCGGTCCCCAGAGCTGTGTTAGCCACACCGTAGTGTGTTTCCATCCTCTACCGCGGGGAGGTGCAGTTGGGATTTTCCCTTCATAAAGTTATGGTCTCTGACCAAAACTCTCCAGTACTTTTAGTCTAGAAATAATTCACTTGTCTCTTATTTTATTTCTTTCATTAAATCTACCATTAACCCTACCCCATTCAGCATCAGAAGAGAAGTTATGTTAGGGTCCATCTTCAGGCACAGATTAATAATCCTGTGACTGAGTCGGCCACAATTCCAATATTCATTTCTTTCCCATTCTCTCTAGAAAGCTCTGTATTTGATTGTTTTTGTTTTCATAAAATAGGTATCTTCTTCTGTAAATCCACATATTATGTATATTATAACCTCCCCATAGCACGAAGCCTGGGCTGAATTTAGAGATTATGTTTTGTACATGCAGCATGAGCCCTCTCTCAGCCTGTCTAGTTTACTCCCTAGTAAGGGTAACACCAATATGTCTGTTGTAAGAAGACAAGCAGCAGAAGCTTCTGGATCAGCAAAGCAATGCTCTAACCGTCCGCCTGTCGGAGCTTCCATCCTAGACCAGTTGCCTACCAAGGTTTAGGGCCTGGCCTGCCATGCCATTTAGTCTTTAGACTGCATTTCCTCACACTAGGGTAAGACTTGTACCCTTCCAATTTCGCTCCACCGCCCAACATTTCTCGCTAACAGAAAGCAGCTAGTACTATCTACTGTCATACGGTAGCTCAATCATATCTGACTAAGACCTGACTTTCTATCTGTCCAGTAGAAAACAATTCTCGTAGCAGAAACCTGCTGTGGATTGGTATGTGCTGTAGACCTAAGTGCACATCGGATTAAATGGTCTCTTTCTTAGCAAACTTCAAGAGCTGAAATCAAACCCTCGTCTGACCATGCTCATGCATCAAGGGTTAAACAAATCCAGGGCACTGGTCGCCATGGCACTTGTAAATGTTTACCTGGTGCCTGAAGTTTCAGTAGTTATTTTTTTTTAGCCTCTATATTTTTTTTTCCACATATCCTTTACAGAACATTGCAGTCAATACCAGCATTTTTCAGCGGCTGTGATGTCTTGGCAAATTTTACGTTCAGTAGTTTGTCATTGCTTTCTGAACGACCAGCTCACATGCCCCCGCATGTAACCAACGCGATGCGATCCGCTGCCAAATCTCACACAGCTGTGTTTCGTACAAGAGTATAGGGGCTTACGTACAGCGTCCTTAACCACTTCGCCAGGGAGACTGGCATATGTGAAGCCTCTATTACCAAACAAAAATATGCTGGCTTTTGAGAAAAAGGAGCCTGCTCCTTAATTATGGTTAGATTTTTCTGCCTCTGGTGAGAGTAATGTTTTAACCATTACACCAATTAGCCTGCTCTTTAGATACATAGATAAAGTTAATTTACTTCTTTTTACTTTGTCAAAATACAGCTTCGGGAACATTAGAGTGATGACTGTCCGATTCAGTAAAGTGATCAGCTAAATAGATCAGCGCACTCATCTCTTGTGGCACACATTGTGACAGTTAAATGCAGCGAAGAATGGAAAATAACACAGAGAATGCAGAATCAACACATGCCTGTGTGAAACATTCCCAGCTGACTGTGGCGGAACAACCATCATGCTGTAGGTAGCTTGTTGCTGTTTGAATTTCACCTCTTCAAAACATGTTTTCCTTTTCAGTTTATTTCAGTGCAAATAATCCTCACGGTCAGCAGATTAGTGAGGTGTTCTGTGAAGGCTGTGGTTTTATAGTGGAATGTTGAGAACACCATGTAAATCACTAGTCACTCACTGGCACCAGGCCATCTTGACAGACGATAGTTTGTTACATTGTGCTTGAAAGAAGGCATAATAACTACAACCCATGTCAGGGTCCTGGGAAGGCGTTATATCTCTCCATAGCACTAATCTTGGGCTGAATTTAGAGACCATGTGTTGCCCACGTAGCATGATCCTCCCTCTCGGCCTGCCTAGTTTATTCCAGAGAAAAGATAACACTAATACATCTGGAACAAGACAAACTGCAGAAGCTGCCGGATCAGCAAAGCAATGCTATGTCTGCCTGTTAGCACAGTTGCCAACCAAGGCTTAGGGCCTGGTCTGCCCTGCCATGATATGTAGTCATAGGTTGCATTTACTTGCGCCAGAATAAGGCTTCTACCCTCCCAATTGCGCTCCTCTGCACAAAGTCATTGGCACAATGTGGGGTGTCGGATTTGGTGAGTGCTGCCCAACATTCGGTGCTAACAGAAAGCAGGTAGTACCAGTCTACTTGGCATCAAAATCACTTACTACTGTAAAAATAAAATAATACAACTTACTAAAACTAATAAACTGAGAACTTAATTAGATAAAAAGCGTAATGAAGATATCTTGAAAGAAGTTAAATTAAATAAGAACTGGTAATTCGCATCAGAAGAAAACAATCTATATTTTTGGGGCACATCATGAGAAGGGAAAAGCTGGAGTACATCACAACAGTGGGAGTTGGAGGTGAAGTGAGAAGATGTTAGAATAGATATACATAAATGTATGTGTATGTTAGTCAGGTCTTAGTTAGATGTGATTGAGCTACCGTATGACAGTAGATGGTACTACCTGCTTTCTGTTAGCGCTAAATGTTGGGTGGTGCTCACCAACCCTTGACACCCCACAATGTGCCAACAGCTTTAGGTGGAGAAGGGCGCAAGCCTTATTCTGGAGCAAGGAAGTGCAACCTAAAGACTAAATGTCAAAGCAGGGCAGACCAGATCCTAAGCCTTGGTTGGCAA
Source organism: Cepaea nemoralis (assembly GCA_014155875.1). Lineage (NCBI taxonomy): Eukaryota > Metazoa > Mollusca > Gastropoda > Stylommatophora > Helicidae > Cepaea > Cepaea nemoralis. The sequence goes on from JACEFZ010011474.1 coordinate 99,238, forward strand.
CTGGTCTAGGATGGAAACTCTGAGGTTAGGGCATTGCTTTGCTAATCTGACATCTTCTGCAGCTTGTCTTATTCCAGATGTATTGGTGTTACCTTTCCTCTGGAATAAACAGGCCAAGAGAGGGATCATGTTTCATGGGCATCACATAATCTGTACAATTCAACCATTTGTGCTATGGAGAGGTTATTATGTCTTTTTTTTTTAAATGAAGCACAATAACTATCATCTGTCAAAACAGTGAGATATAAAATACAGATTTAGCACCATATCCTCATGTGCCTTACCTAACGGTGTGGGCACTCATGTCTCTGTCCCAGGTATTCTGGATACAATTTATTGCTACATTCCCCCTCGATAGTCTTAAATCATCAAGCATCGTTTCTCTCAGTTTGCCTCCCATACCACTGCTCTTTCCAGTCATCAAAATGTTCTCCAAAGCCACTCTTCTGATTATATGATCAAAGAAAACTATTTGTCTCTTTCTTACAATTTTGTGTGGTGGGTAAAAGACCTTGAGGGAGGCCTCTTCTACAGTACAAAAATGTGTGTAAGTGGGACATGATTGATACAGGCACTGATATTACACCTTGGTAGCAAGTCGCCGCTGATCGCATTGTATGGTAGAAAAATATCAGAAATGGTATAAAGACAAAAGAGAAAATGATTGCAGATAGGTCACACACCGAGAGTGTGAGACATCAGATGGTGGAAATGACTGTGTTTACATGCATCCATTGTCAATAAACATTTTCTACATGAATTTGTCACATTCGCTACCGCCATGGGTTGTAGTTATTATGCCTTTTTTTTTAGCACAATGTAACAAACTATCGTCTGTCAAGACGGCAAGATGCCGGTAATGGTAGATACTTTTGTATAATGTTCAACTTTTAACCTTTACAATTTTATATTTCCAATTTCAGAATTTCAGATCTGTAAGTTTTTTCATCATTAAAAAAATTTTTTTAATTAAATGTAGCATTTCTTGTTCTTATTAGATGATTTTGAAGATGAGATCCAAGCTCTGTATTCTGCCATCCCTGAAATTGCCAATCACTTTACCATCACAAACAAGATTGGAGAAGGTTGGTCATATGTTTGTACCTGAAAGCTAACTCTTTGTTTGTGAATTAATTGTTTACAGTTCTTCTGTTCAGGAGGCATTGACCTAATCATTGGTACAAAAGGGGTGTTTACAACAAGTGGTTAGAGTTAGTTAGCTTAGAGGAGCGGATGGCTGAGTGGCTGGAATGCCGCATTCTCCTTCAGGAGACCGAGGTTCAAATCCTCGGTTAGGTGTGGATTTGTTTCTGTCGTGGGACAAAAAGGAAACCCTAACCTGCACAGTTTGCAACGACTGTGCAAGCCATGCGGCCTTCCTCCTGAAGGCTCAAGTCTCCCCTGTCCTACACCGCAAGGTACTATAGGCAGCTTTCCTCCTGAAGGCTCAAGTCTCCCCTGTCCTACACCGCAAGGTACTGTAGGCAGTCTTCCTCCTGAAGGCTCAAGTCTCCCCTGTCCTACACCGCAAGGTACTATAGGCAACCTTCCTCCTGAAGGCTCAAATCTCCCCTGTCCTACACCGCAAGGTACTATAGGCAGCTTTCCTCCTGAAGGCTCAAGTCTCCCCTGTCCTACACCGCAAGGTACTATAGGCAGCCTTCCTCCTGAAGGCTCAAATCTCCCCTGTCCTACACCGCAAGGTACTATAGGCAGCCTTCCTCCTGAAGGCTCAAATCTCCCCTGTCCTACACCGCAAGGTACTATAGGCAGCCTTCCTCCTGAAGGCTCAAGTCTCCCCTGTCCTACACCGCAAGGTACTATAGGCAGTAATAACAGTGTTTTTTACAGGTTAGAGAAGTCTCCCCTGTCCTACACCGCAAGGTACTATAGGCAGTAATAAAAGTGTTTTTTACAGGTTAGAGTTAGTTAGTCATCAGATTATCCTCATTGTACATCAACCGATTCAGTCTATAGGTGTTCAGATCCCCTCCTCAGTATCTCCCTCAGCATGTAGCGGTCAACAATGTTGGCTGACTATTCTTATTTGGCTCGCTGCATAGCACTGTGCGGCTTCACCCCTTTCAGCACGATGTTCTCGCTGTCTGGTCAGTGTTGCAGATTCAGTCTTTTCATTTAATCACCACTTATTTGACAGCTTTCAGTATAGAGCATAGTATTGAGCATAGCCTACGATGGGTAGCGTTGTGATGTTCTGTTGTGATAATTTGGTGTGTCCAGTGTGTGCCGCGTGGTTACACACCCGCTTCACACGCGTGATCCGGGACTGTTTCCGGATCCGGTCAGGGATATGCACTACTGAAGAGCTCAAATGAGGGCGAAACTCGAGTATAGTGCTTCCATATTGACGTGGATAGGCCTTAGGTTCATACCAGAATGTGATCAGCGTTGCCAGTAGTGGGTTGTGCTCAATATTTAAATTTCAAATCCCGAAGCAACCACATAATCAGCTTTCAGTATATCAGCCTGGTCAAATTCTTGTCCACTTTCTACAGTGGAGTGTTTAGAGTAACATCAAGGGCTGTTATTTGTAGTGGTCATTGTCGGAATTGTGTGAACATTGAAGTGTCAACAGCACAATTACGACTGCTTAGATAACATAACATGCTTTCAGCTGAGTGCTATTCTAGAATCCCTGGTCTATCCCTAAAAACTACTTAGGTTTGGTTTGTAGAGGATCACTTTCATTGCCCATGGATATCGCCATAAAGTGCTTAGTCTTCTACCATTGATCACACAAGGAGAATCTTGGTACAGTGCACATGGTCCTCCGAGTTTTTCACCAGTGTAGAAGAAGGCTAGACATGCAGTCCACTAACCCAGCATCAGGGACAGCAAATCTGTTTTCTTATTTTTGTGAAAGTGGAGTCAGTCAACACAGTGAGACAGACGTGATCTGCTGGAGGCAGAGGTGGATGCCATAACCTTTGATCTACTTCACCACTGATCTACTCAGAGGTGGATGCCGTAACCTTTGATCTACTTCACCACTGATCTACTCAGAGGTGGATGCCGTAACCTTTGATCTACTTCACCACTGATCTACTCGGAGGTGGATGCCGTAACCTTTGATCTACTTCACCACTGATCTACTCAGAGGTGGATGCCGTAACCTTTGATCTACTTCACCACTGATCTACTCAGAGGTGGATGCCGTAACCTTTGATCTACTTCACCACTGATCTACTCAGAGGTGGATGCCGTAACCTTTGATCTACTTCACCACTGATCTACTCAGGGTCACTCTCTGACCATTACAAGCATAACTGGTTAATGTATGAAGTTTGTGCACTGTACTGAGATGCTCCTTGTGTGATCTATGGAAGAAAACTAGAGCACTTATGGAGGTCAATTAAACAACTGTCTACAATAATTCTGTTCTGCTTGATTCCTTTAATTTGAACCTTGGCAGCAACAAACTCTATGGGTTGTACAGCTTGTCACAATGCAGGACGACAGTACATGACACAATACAACACAGATGAATGGTGACAACCATTAAAGTCAGATGTCTTGATATATAGTGTGTGTAAAGTTGATAGAGGACAACCACAGATATATCCATTTAAATCAATGTTTTCCTATTGTGTATTTGAATAATGAAGAGCAAAAAATATATTACACAATTTATTGCCTAGCATATTTTGCTGTATCTGGTCAGGAGCAAACTACAAAAAAATAGTTCAACATATAATGTGGTAGCGTAATGAATCCATTAAACTAAAATAACCAGAAGACTGTCCTATGACTACGACCTCCGTGACTACGACCTCCAGCATGAGAATGGAGGTGGAGACAGTAACAGCGGCATTCCGGTGGCTAGAGGAGGCTACTGCAACACACGTATTCATTACGGATTCAAAGAGTATGCTTAATAAGGTGAAGAAAGGAATGTTTCGTGTGGAATGGCTCTCGTCGCTTCAGAGGTCACAGATTGTGAGAATTGGATGGATATTTTGCCTGGCCATGCGGGGGATTGAACAGGCTGATAGGCTGGCAGGAAATGCACCCCTTAGTGGTAGATTGCCTATGGACAAGGAGAGGTGATCGTGCGCTTGTGGGACCAGGTGAAGAGGGCGGGGTGTTAGATTGAGAACCCATATATGGAAAAAATGAGATTGTGGGGGATCGGCAGGGGTTCTGGAAGAATCTCAAATCTGAAAGGGAAGACCAGGAGAACTTTAAATCAGATAGCGGTGGGAACGATTAATAGCATGACTCTTCGCTGGCTGTTGAACTAGGGGACGGGCACATATGGGAGTGTCCTGGGTTTAGTGAAATCAGTTCCTAACTCAACTGTCCTGTGTTTCACTGTTGCCGAAGTAGTAAGAGATTACCATGTCATTTTATTTATCCAGGTGGTTTATACAAGTGTGTGTATTACAGACACCTTAGCCTATCTTGGTAACTTGTGATTGTTTGTGGTGAAACACACACTGAAATCTTCTGTCCGCCACAATCCAAATTCTACTACACCGCATGTTATTGAACATGATGATTTCTTCTGACAATTGCTAGTTAGTTACAACATCAGATGGAAGATGTGTGACAGAGAATAAGAGCAGAGTAAGCTGGGCAAAGGCCACTTTTTTTGAAGAGCAAAAGTCTCTTCTGTAATTAATCATCATCATTATCATAATCTTCCACTTCTGCCGTCAAGCGTCGTGGGGAGGAATAATTTGCATTCCAGCGCCCCGTGGACGGCACTGGATAGTGTCATTCCGTGTAGTTGTACTATGTCTTTGATGTCGTCAATCCATTTTCTTCTTGGACGTCCTCTTGGTCTTATTGCAGATGAGCTTAGATGTAAGGCCAGTGATGGTAGTTGTTGGTGTTGCATTCTAACGACATGGCCAAACCACTTGATCTTCTGCCTTTCAATAAATGTGGCACAAGTATTGATCCCAGAGTCTGTCTGATAACAGCATTTCTTACTCGGTCTCGGATTGTTAGGTTGTCAGCTCTCCTCAGGCATCTCATCTCGCAGGTGTTGATTTTGCAAAGATGTGATTTGGATAAAGTCCAAGTTTGAGATTGTAGCGTAGGGTTGGTGTGAATATGCTGTTTATTATCTGTCATTTTGCGGACATGGGTATATTTGGTTGTTTCACTAGGGGTGTAATTAGTCACTGACATTAAAGGCCAAAGAGTACTGAGATGTCATAGAGCATGTTCTATTTTATGGCAGTGGATCTTGGAATTTGAAATAACAAATTAGGAATTGCTTGGAAGCAGCGGAGATGTGGTTTGTGAGATAATTGTTGCGAGTATATTGTACAGCCAGTGTAACTAACAAATACCTGAAAAAGGCAAGTGAAATTAGAACATTATATTCAACTATAAGAACGAGGTAAACAATATTCTGTGGTCGTGTGATGAGAAGAGCAGCAGTGGAAAATATTGTGACAGCTAGAAAGAGATCAGAGGTGGAAGATGGAGAGGTCGACCGAAAGAAATAATGCAGTATGGCTTTAGATGGTGGCATGGAGGAATAACATCAATAGAGTCGATCCAAAACTAGAGAGACCGGGACCTGGGCAGTTAATGAACATCTACACATTAGTAGAGCACATAATTAATGTTGTTATTATTATTTAAAAGCGGTCAATGTTACAATTGTTATGTAATATTAACTCTCGTCAATCCAACAGGCTCATTCAGTTCTGTGTATCTGGCAAGACTGAAGCACTACCCTGAAATAAATGAACTGTTCGCCTTGAAGCACATCATCCCCACCACACATCCATCCCGCATAGAGAATGAGCTCAAGTGTTTGCTCAACATTGGGTGAGTAATCGTTTCATGTCAGGGGTTCCCAGACTGGTTTCTGAACCTCAACTCTAGGCATGCACTTTACAGTTGTTTTATCAGCTCACTGGCAGTGACCCTACTTTCAGTATTGCAGCTCAGCTTGTCTATTGAAAGGCGTAGATATCACAGCTTTGCTTGGAGGCCGTGGATAAGAACGCTCGCTCTTAAAACATTTGATGTGATCGCCGGTCAGTTGGACTAAAATGTTGCCTTCTTGTCCTTGACTTGGGGATGTAAATTATAAGTACCTCTGAAGTTGGCGTGGGTTCAAATGATGGCGAGGAACACTGGTAATAGGGAAAGCTAATCCATGTGCAAAATTCAGTCCAGTGCTTTAGACGTAATAGCACATGTATGGACTACCCTTGAATTCAAAGTCAGTAATGAAGAAAGAAAGAAGGGAAAACACGGCTTTGTTATACATGAGCACAAGGTAAGCTACAAACAAGAGAAACAAATGCCTAAAGTATTCATTTCTCAAGTAAGAAAATTAAAGGTGGATTGTTGAATGATGCTCTTCAGATTTCTTTCCACAAGAAATGTATGAAGATGATGCCTAATGCCTTCTTTCTCAAATTTCAGTGGGCAGGACAACGTGATGGGTGTCAAGTTGTGCCTGAGATGTCGAGACCATGTCGCCATTGTCATGCCTATTTTCCCTCATGAAAAATTTCAGGTAGGTCAGATTTTGTGGTAGCATATTGGGTAGGACACTGGATTGCCAACACGGGGGCTTTGGTTCAAAACTTGGGTAGTAGTAAACAACCCTTGTTATGCTTTGTTGGGTATATGGTGCATGACCACTCAGCATCGGATGGATGATGTAGTTAATATTACACCCTGCCACCTTGGATTCCTAGAACAAAACCTGACACCCATTTCAGTATGTTTAAAGTTTACAGATTACAGCCACAGGCGAAACTTCCCTTGATAAAGTCAGATGTCTTGATGTAAAGTTTGCAGGTTACACCACAGGCCAAACTTCTCTTGCTAAAGTGAAATGTCTAGATGTAAAGTTTGCAGGTTACAGCCACAGGCCAAACTTCCCTTGCTAAAGTGAAATGTCTAGATGTAAAGTTTGCAGGTTACAGCCACAAGCCAAACTTCCCTTGCTAAAGTGAAATGTCTAGATGTAAAGTTTGCAGGTTACAGCCACAAGCCAAACTTCCCTTGCTAAAGTGAAATGTCTAGATGTAAAGTTTGCAGGTTACAGCCACAAGCCAAACTTCCCTTGCTAAAGTGAAATGTCTAGATGTAAAGTTTGCAGGTTACAGCCTCAGGCCAAACTTTCCTTGCTAAATTAAGATGTCTGGATGTAAAGTTTGCAGGTTACGGCCACAGGCCAAACTTCCCTTGCTAAAGTCAGATGTCTTGATGTATCCTATGTTTAAAGTTTATAGGATACTGCCACAGACCAAACTTCCCTTGCTAACGTCAGATCTTTTGATGTATCGTAAGTTTAAAGTTTACAGATTACAGCCACAGGCCAAACCTCCCTTGCTGAAGTGAAATGTCTTGATATATCGTTTGTTTAAAGTTTGCAAATTACAGCCACAGGCCAAACTTTCCTTGCTAAAATTCACAAAGGTCAACCACAATCCAAAACTTCCCTTGTTGAAGTCAATTGTCTTGATGTATAGTATGTGTAAAGTTCACAAAGGACAACCACAAACATTCTTTTATTTGTGACAGGAATTCCTTCATCAAATGGACATAGATGAAGCCAGGGAGTACATGAAGAACCTCCTCATTGCTTTAAGGAGGGTTCATCATTTCAATGTGATCCACCGGGACGTGAAGCCTTCCAACTTTCTCTACAACAGGCTGCAGAAACAGTGAGTAGAGCCGGTGTTTGGGTTTACAATCTTACTTCTAAAAGACCAGAGGTAGAAAAAACAAAATATATATCAGGAGCCAGTCCCTTTTTTTTAAGGAGCCAGCATAACTTTTTTCCAAATATGGGCTAAGAAAAACAACTGAAAACGCAGGTGCCTGGATTTTTCTAACCCTGTGAAAGACAATCCTGGCATATGCAGTCACATGACAATAGTAGGTTTAGTAACATCCCCGGGGGTCAGCATGGCAGAATGGATAACAGCTCTTGTTCTTAAACGACCGGTGTGCTGATGCCGAAATAGCAGGATCAGTCCTTACACCAGTCAGTTGGACTAAAATGTCAACTTCTCGTCCTTGACTTGGAAATGTAAATTACAAGTACCTCAGATGTCAGAGTGGGTTCGCCTGATGGCGAAGGACACTGGTAATAGGGAAAGCTAATCCACACACAACAATCAGCCCAGTGTACTAGAAGTTGTAGCATGTGTGTGGACTACGCTTGAGTCAAAGCGAGCGACGGCAACAACAACAAAAAGAAGTAACTACTGCTGCTGCTGCTGCTGCTCTTTATCCCCAATTGGGGCCCTCAGCCAACACGTGCCAGGCCGTTCCATCCTTTGCTGTGTCTTTTATCTCCTTCCGTGACTTCCCAACATTAATCATCACTGTCTCTAATTCCCTTCTCCATGTGTCCTTAGGAAGTTATTTTGTTGGCCCTGCAGGTTCCAGACAAGAGAGTGTCTAGTCATGCTATTATCAGATTTTGTCAGTGTATGTCTTATTCATCGCCAGCGTCTTTTCTTCAGCTGTTGAATCACTGGTATTTCAAAACAATGTTTTCCTGTAGTGAATTTGAATAACGAAGACACAAACAATTTATTGCCTGGCATATTTTGCTGCATCTCGTCAGGTACATAGTAGGTATATAGACCAGTTTTGTGCAAACAGAAAGACATGATAGTTTAAAATTACTGTGGTAGACAATTGACATTACTGTGCGAACATGTGTATATTTCAGCTTGAAAGATGTATCTAGTTATTTCACTTTACATTGTGTGAATTCTGCAGTATGTACTTGATGAGATGCAACAAAATATGCCAGGCAATAAATTGTGCAATCACTGGTATATGTTGAGTTCTCTCCATGAGTTCCACACTGGTATATGTTGAGTTCTCTCCACGTGTTCCACACTGGTATATGTTGAGTTCTCTCCATGAGTTCCACACTGGTATATGTTGAGTTCTCTCCACGTGTTCCACACTGGTATATGTTGAGTTCTCTCCATGAGTTCCACACTGGTATATGTTGAGTTCTCTCCACAAGTTTCACACTGGTATATGTTGAGTTCTCTCCACGTGTTCCACACTGGTATATGTTGAGTTCTCTCCACAAGTTCCACACTGGTATATGTTGAGTTCTCTCCACAAGTTCCACACTGGTATATGTTGAGTTCTCTCCACAAGTTCCACACTGGTATATGTTGAGTTCTCTCCACAAGTTCCACACTGGTATATGTTGAGTTCTCTCCATGAGTTCCACACTGGTATATGTTGAGTTCTCTCCATGAGTTCCACACTGGTATATGTTGAGTTCTCTCCATGAGTTCCACACTGGTATATGTTGAGTTCTCTCCATGAGTTCCACACTGGTATATGTTGAGTTCTCTCCATGAGTTCCACACTGGTATATGTTGAGTTCTCTCCACAAGTTCCACACTGGTATATGTTGAGTTCTCTCCACGTGTTCCACACTGGTATATGTTGAGTTCTCTCCACGTGTTCCACACTGGTATATGTTGAGTTCTCTCCATGAGTTCCACACTGGTATATGTTGAGTTCTCTCCATGAGTTCCACACTGGTATATGTTGAGTTCTCTCCACAAGTTCCACACTGGTATATGTTGAGTTCTCTCCACGTGTTCCACACTGGTATATGTTGAGTTCTCTCCACGTGTTCCACACTGGTATATGTTGAGTTCTCTCCACAAGTTCCACACTGGTATATGTTGAGTTCTCTCCATGAGTTCCACACTGGTATATGTTGAGTTCTCTCCATGAGTTCCACACTGGTATATGTTGAGTTCTCTCCATGAGTTCCACACTGGTATATGTTGAGTTCTCTCCATGAGTTCCACACTGGTATATGTTGAGTTCTCTCCATGAGTTCCACACTGGTATATGTTGAGTTCTCTCCATGAGTTCCACACTGGTATATGTTGAGTTCTCTCCACGTGTTCCACACTGGTATATGTTGAGTTCTCTCCATGAGTTCCACACTGGTATATGTTGAGTTCTCTCCACGTGTTCCACACTGGTATATGTTGAGTTCTCTCCATGAGTTCCACACTGGTATATGTTGAGTTCTCTCCATGAGTTCCACACTGGTATATGTTGAGTTCTCTCCACGTGTTCCACACTGGTATATGTTGAGTTCTCTCCATGAGTTCCACACTGGTATATGTTGAGTTCTCTCCATGAGTTCCACACTGGTATATGTTGAGTTCTCTCCACGTGTTCCACACTGGTATATGTTGAGTTCTCTCCATGAGTTCCACACTGGTATTTGTTGAGTTCTCTCTATGAGTTCCACATTGGTGGTTCTGTCCTACCATTTTAAGCTTCTATTCTGTGCAACCAACAGTTGATGAATGTTTGTACTTTCTTAGTACCGGTCTCCGTGGCAAAGGTGTTACGGACGTGATTTGTAAACCCGTATACCTGGGTTCTTCTTCTTTTTCTTTGCGTTCATCCGGAGTGTTTTTTCAGATGTGATTGCGGTGTGTCTAAGTTATGCGCCCTTGGGCCGAAACCCGTAGGCCAACACATCCGGCTTTAGCATGCTTTTTTGACCAGGTAGCATTCCTAGAAACACAATGGTGCTGGTTTTTTCGAAAAAGGTATAGGAGCCGGTCGTTCAGAAAGCAATGACAAACTACTGAACGTAAAATTTGCCCAGGAATCACGAACATCCAAATGCTGGGGTTGGCTGCTACGTCCTTTGAAGGACATGAAACTAGATTTTGTTAACATTTATTAGTAATTTCTGCAACTATTTTCAGTGTTCCTGATCTACACAATAGGACTGACTTTATGTAAGAGTTTACAGTTCTAAGTTTCCTGCTAAGCTTAGTTTTCTTTTACTTCCATCAATTGTCCAGTGCTGTGAAAGCTCCTCATGCTTTTTTTTTTTTTATTATGTTTATATCTCAGTCTGATCCCTAGTCTCAAATGGGTAAAAAGATCTCGGGGTTGGCCTCTATTATGGTACAAAGATGTGGGTAAGCGGGACATGGTTGGCACAGGCCTTGCTATTACACCTTGGGAGCAAGTTGCCACTGATCATATTGCATGGTGGGCGAAGATCAGAAATGGAACCACACAAAGGAGAAAATGATTGCAGTTAGGTCTCACACTGAGCGTTTTATGAAGATTTCACTCTAAATAGCATCGGCCTCAACACTTTTTGAAGCCACGTTGAGTTGGCCTAAGTTTTGGCCCATTTGTAACGATTCTTTGATTTTTTTTTCTCTTTTATATTTATTTTTTCCAATGTTTTATGTTTCTTGTCCGAGCCTGAAGGCAAGAATTTTAAAATTCTCGAACCATTGCTATAATTGTTGTTTTTATCTTGACTATCTACAAAACTATACAGGTGGTATAATTTTTCAAGCAGTTTGAAAATTTTATTAAATACCAATTTAATTCAATCATGTTTGAATGTCAGGTCTTGGTCAGATATGACTGAGCTATCATATGACAGTAGATGGTGCTACCTTTTTTGTGTGTGTTAGCATCAAATGTTCGGTGGTACTCACCAAACCCAACACCCTACATTGTGGGTACAGGCCTTACCCTACTACAAGGAAATGCAACCTAAAGACTAAATGTCATAGCATGGCAGACCGGGCTTGAAAGCCTTTGTTGGCAACTGGTCTAGGATGGATCTCCGACAGGCAGACAGTTAGAGCATTGCTTTGCTGATCTGGCAGCTTTTGTAGCTTATCTTGTTCTTTATGTATTAGTGTTACCTTTCCTCTGAAGTAAACTAGCCAGGCCGAGAGAGGGATCATGCTACATGGGCAATATATGGTCTTTAAATTCAGTCCAGCTTTGTGCTATAGAGAGGTATAACTCCATTTTACAAACTACCGTCTATCAAGATGGCAAGGTGCAAGTCAAAGCAATATTTATCTTTTGTTTTATAGGTATGCGCTGGTAGATTTTGGACTTTCTTCTGGGGCAATCCTTATTGACAGAGATGGTGATAAGGTGGGGAAAACTGTGCAAGGCACAAAAGCCAAGGCCACAGCTTCTACGTCTGCTACTAATTTGGAGAGTAGATTGCCCTTGTCCCCTTCGAAGAATGATTCATTTGCCAATTCGGCAAATATTATGAAACCACGGAAAACTGCAGGAGGTAAAAGTAAGGTATGTGTTAATTTATTTTGATTATGCAAGTATGTAGCGATAGAGGTGATTGCATGGGATTGGTTGCTTGGTGAAACACCTAGAAGACTTGAGTCTCAACTCATAAAGTCCAGTGCATTAATGTTCAGGTCATCTGAGCCCAGACAAGTGCTTGTGTCTATCGAAGTGAGACTGTTAACTTTTCTCAAAATCTATCACCAAAGTAGCATCTCCTCAGGGACTGTGTTGTGGAGCGGTCCTTCCCCTCTACAGTTAAACTACTGGAGATTCACATCTGCAGAGGGGCATATAAGGATGTAAAAAGGTCTTGATTCAACACAGCACATGAAGACTGGCTGAGATTAGGCCTAGATCAGTCACGTGGCCTCCGCTGGTTTGAGGTATTTCATGGTCAGTAGGTGCCAGTTACACTCGCTAGTTTTCATCTATGTTCTGGGTCACTCAGGTGTGAAAGATGACTAGAGGGGCATTCAGTCGGTGGGCATTGCAGTGATTGAGGAGGGCACACAATGGGTGGGTCAAACCAAATCAATGCCACAGAGATGCTGGACTTTAGAGACGGGAGTCTGTTTTCTAGTCCAGGTTCGGAGGGGTGGGTTGGGGGCGCTAATGGACATGACAATTTTGTCAAAAGTGTAAGACATTTTATCTGATCAGCGCATAACTGGTGTAATCAGGCGGAGATGTTAGTTAGGTCGCAGCATCAATGGACCTGTCAGGAGTGTGATGGTGACGATCCTTATTAATAACTGAGACTTCAACTAATACCCAGAGGGATGACTCTTTGATGTGGTGGCAGTGCCAGCTGGCCTATCTGCTTTTTCCTTGCCCATAACACCTTTTTGTCCTTGTACAAATATAATCATAACTTTAGATGTCATGTTGCTTGTTTCATGTTATGTATTTTGTGTTTCTGTTGGCCTAAACAAGTAGAATGTTTGAAAACAGGTCAAAAGCAAGTTGTATACACAAGACAACTAGCTTTATTACATTATTAGGATTATGTGGTGGTGAGAGGTCCCAAGTTTTGATCCCGAATGAGCATCCAATAATGATTCTCAAAAACTTGCACCCTTACTTACTGTTAGAGATTCCTTGAGACATGAAACCATACGCCAGGGTGTCGTAACATACAGCCTCGGTACTCACATATCAACAACGCCATCTCTTCCAGTCATTCAAGCACTGAGTATTTAGTTACATATAACTATACATATATAACATACACTCATCTTCAACATGACACCAGAGCACTCAGTTCCATTGTCATTTAATCATATGAACAGTAAGAAAAACTGAAGCATACAGAGCACCAATCCAAGTTTCAAGGAAATTATGTTCAAACACACCCAAGAAAAAGAAAAAAACGCACTTTTTCCTTTTACCATTCCACCATTTATTTTGTTTGTGTGTGATGTCTCCGACTCTACCCAACTCTTATTTTCATGTTGTTTTTCTTGTTTATGCATTAACTCTTATTCGACAGCCAGTCTTACAAATTTTATTCATATTATAATTACCAATTTTCACATTAATCCTTTTGTCCCATATGAGTCATGACTCTTCTACTCATCCCTATAATCACACAAATCATAATCTTGTTTCTTGAGACTGATGCTCGTTTCGTGTGGCCAAGATGCTAAATTACAACATTCTTCTACTCATTTGTGAGTGAAAATATGAACGCTAAGTTTAAAAAAAAAAAAAAAAGTTCAAGTGTTTAGTTGATGTCACAAAGAGCCGGTGGCACAGAGTTGAGGACGAGCACCCAACCTTGCAAAATATCCCCATAGCTTGTTGTTGGCAGCAAAAGTCCAACTCCTGGCCTTCACGTGGCTGAACTGTTTTCTAACAGGAGAAGGGGCGACAGCAAGTCTCTGGTGCCATAAAACTTATCTGCTCTAGATATGTATGTACATACATACATGAGAAGATACGTACGTACATAATGAGCAGATACATGCATGTATACATACATTTCTAAACTCAAGTAAGACCACAGTCAACACCCGCCAAAAAAGGTGCTGAAGACGGAAGCAACCAGCCAGGAAGCAAACCACTGCGGTCAGGATGCCACACAAACACAATATAGAGCAAACAAAGGAAGAAGATATTGCAAGTCGTCACAATGGTGATTTTCATCCACAGAAGCCAGCAGCCTCAAAACAGACAGCCAGCACATCTTCCCAGCTGCCAGCTGGAGGAAACGGCTTGTGTGGCTGCTTTGGAAAACCTGTGATATGTTCATTATGTATTGCAAGGTTGGTATCAATGTTTGTATCTCTATAGACTTGAAAACCAGTGATCTGTTCATTATGTATTACAAGGTTGGTATCAATGTTTGTACATTTATAGACATAAAAACCAGTGATCTGTTCATTATGTATTACAAGGTTGGTATCAATGTTTGTACATTTATAGACATAAAAACCAGTGATCTGTTCATTATGTATTACAAGGTTGGTATCAATGTTTGTACATTTATAGACATAAAAACCAGTGATCTGTTCATTATGTATTACAAGGTTGGTATCAATGTTTGTACATTTATAGACATAAAAACCAGTGATCTGTTCATTATGTATTACAAGGTTGGTATCAATGTTTGTACATTTATAGACATAAAAACCTGTGATATGTTCATTATGTATTACAAGGTTGGTATCAATGTTTGTATCTCTATAGACTTGAAAACCAGTGATCTGTTCATTATGTATTACAAGGTTGGTATCAATGTTTGTACATTTATAGATATAAAAACCAGTGATCTGTTCATTATGTATTACAAGGTTGGTATCAATGTTTGTACATTTATAGACTTTAAAAAGGTTTTAAAAAACTAAAGGATTGACTTCATTGAACCGGGTTTTATCCCATATGGCCCAATCTTTTTCCGCAGGGCAGCCTGCTGAAAGCGTCGCACACAGCATGAACTTCTCAGCTCCAGCTACGGCCGGTGCCAGTCTCTGAGAAAATTACACTCATGGACTGAACGATGTAGGCCGGAATCGAACCCACAACCTTCAGAATACATTGCAGGCGATGTAACTGTAGAGACTTCCTCATTCATAGACTTTCCTCTTCTACTCTTTCAGTAAGCAATGACAAACTATTGAACGTAAACTTAAGTAGGAATCATGAACAGCCAGAAAAATGCTGGGGTTGACTGCTACATCCTGTAAAGGATATACTACTAACTTTATTTAGCTTCTACTCTTGGATGTAGAGGTACTTTACAGTCTTGTTTAGTCTTTCTGTTTCTACCCCAGGGTGTGAACGTAATGGACCTTCTCCAGGCTTCGAGACATATGCTGGACCCATATTTGTATAGACCAATCAGCACTCGGCGGGTCATGTGATCGGTGTTGTGCCGGTCTTTACTTCCTCGGAATGTTCTAGTGCCTATTTTTGGCTGTATCGACCTGGGAGCCTTGATGAATGTTAAAACTGAGTCTGTCCCAGTGCAGATTGAACCCCTGACCACAGGGCTGACAGGCAAACTTCTAGCCACTGCCCTGGGTATATGGTGCTAGCCACATCGTTTTATAGACCAGTTGGTCAGTTTGTTAGTTAGTCAGTCAGTTGGTTAGTCGGTTAGTTAGTCAGTCAGATGATTAGTCAGTTAGTCAATTGGTTAGTCAGTCAGTTAGTTAGTCGGTTAGTTAGTCAGTCAGTTGGTTAGTCAGTCAGTCGGTTGGTTAGTTATTCAGTCGGTTAGTTATTCAGTCGGTTAATTAATCAGTCAGTTAGTTAGTCAGTCAATTACTTAGTCGCGGTTCCAACTTCACGGCAAAGGGTCACCCCATTATGCTCCGTTCCTCTCTCAGTGAATATCGCACAAAATGCTCCTGACTGCCCCATGTGAAAAGTGGAACAACACAGGAGTCTCGACAAACTATGCATTATGCCGCTGCCAGAATGCCAACACAACAGTCCTCCATGAAAAATACAGTTCATCGTTGATGGAAGAGGCAGTCACTAGAAAACCCACAATCTCTCATTACTTCATAAGGCAACTCAGTTCAGCAACCAACCAACCACCATTTTTCTGAATATGCAGTTCACGCTACAAGCAACCATGGACAGATGTAAAAGCACTCCACATGAAATTCACAGCTCACAGTGTCGCATCACGCACCCAACTCAGTAGCAGGGCAGCGGAACCATTTATAGACCAGTTGACGATGGGTAATGTTGTCAGTTTCATTCCGGCTGCTTCAGCCCTACAGTTGCAGTCACAGCCTTAAATTGTCAGATGTATATACAAGGGGAGCCACGTTAGCATGGTTGCTAGACGGTCACCTGGTGGTGATCGGGGCGGATTGACCAGGTCAACCCAATTTAAAGGGGTACCAGGAGATGCCATGAGAAGTGAAGGCGGCTGGAGTTATTCTCCCCTGATCACTCAGTGCTGATTGGTCTGTACATAGATGCATGGGTCTATTATGTATCAAAAGTTCTTACAGTTATATAGCTATAGTTATTTAACAATCATGTACAACACCCCACATTGTGCCAATGGCTTCCAGCAGAGGAGCACAACTGGGAATGTGCAAGCCTTACTTAGTGCAAGGAAATGCAACCTAAAGACTAAATGTCATGGCAGGGCAGACTAGGCCCTAAGCATTGGTTGGTTACTGGTCTAGGATTGAAGCTCTGACAGTTAAACAGAGCACTGCTTTGCTGATCAAGCAGCTTCTGCAGCTTGTCTTGTTCCAGACATATTGGTGTTACCTTTCCTCTGGAGTCAACCAGGCAGGCTGAATGAGGAATCATGCAGCATGGGCAACACATGGTCTCTAAATTCAGCCCAGGTTTTATATTATGGAGAGGTTTAATATCTGCTGCCACCATGGTTGTATTATTATGCCTTGTTAGAACAATGTAACAATCGTCTGTCAAGATGGCAGTGTACCAGTAATAGATATATAACTATGGTTAATTAACAGTCACATACAGATATATAGCTTAGAGAGAAAGAACATGTACCAAATCCTAACATCCTGTAAGAGTTAAATTGTCTCCCAAAAAAATTGCATTTACTGCCTATAGTACCTAGGTGTGTTGGACAAAGTCTTCAGCCTTTTTATCATGTCAATGCAGGATCAAAATTTACTAAATGTGTTTTCATGTGTTTATTCGGATTTCAGTTTTCATGTTTATTGAACTTTGACTATTGTGTATTAAAAGAACTTGACAGCACTTCATTATGGCATGCAAACATGAAAACTCACAAATTGCTCCTTTCTGTTGGAGAGCGTGTGAATGTGAAGAAACATGATCATCCATGCCAGTTCAGCAAGGCACTTTCTTGTGATGAAAGTTTAAAATTATTACTGTTTAAAACTACACACGGGCTTGTGTAAAACTTTTTATTTTTGTGAGCTGAAGAGAGACATATTTGTTTTAGAGCTGTATTTTTATTACATTTTTTAAACATAACTGTCTCAACTAACAGAACATTTTTTTTAACATAAATTGTATTGTAGGAGCAACCAGGTGGCGCCGCGTGCAGGAACTGCTGGTTTCCGGTCCCCGGAAATGTTGCTGAAATGTCCAGATCAGACTACATGTAAGTAACAAAGTAGTCCCATTAGCATGTCACTAAATTATATTGGAAACGTGATAATTTTATCTTTTATCTTTATCTAAAACTTGCCCAGGAATCACAAACAGCCAAGATGCTGGGGTTGACTGTTACGTTCTGTGAAGGACATGCAACTAAAGTTTTATCTTAGCCGTAGGGTTCCAAATGTTGCTGTATGTAGCCGAGGCGCGGTGTTGGGGTGAGCGCCCAACATTGCTCAAATACCTCAATGGCTCGTGAATACATAACCTATGCAGCAAAAGTCCAACTCCTGGCCTTCACGTGGCGGGCCTGTTTAAACTAACAGGAGAAGGGGCGACGGCGAGTCTCTGGCGCCGGAAAATAACCAGTATGCTCTAGATGTGTATGCACGGACATGCATGCGCAGACAGGCGTGTGCGCGCGTACACATCTACACTCGAGTGAGACCACAGTCTGCTCTAGCAAAGAAAGGTGCTGAAGACGGAGGCAACCAGCCAAGAGGCGCACCACAGAAATCAGGATGCCACGCAATCACGCAAAATGGAATATGTCGACTACTGCTAATCGTTATGGTGCTCGCCCTGCTTTGGACCCCCAGGCAGGTGCAGTGCCGGGGCCGGGCCCTATGTCTCGAAAGGGTCCAACCCCAACTACTGGAGGTCCTTCTCAGATGTCCTGTGGAGCCAGGGGACATGAGAATAGGACGACTGGCCATACTAAACTAAGACTTAAAATAATGCACTGGAATGCGGAGGGAGTCAGCAACAAAAAAGTTGAATTAGAAAACATCCTGGACAAAGAGAAAGTAAGCATATGTTGCTTGCAAGAAACTCACCTCAATGAAAATATAGCCTTCAAAATCAGAGGCTACCAGTGTTACCGATCTGACCGAAAGAACAGGCGAAAAGGTGGGATACTGACCCTTGTAAGAAATAACATCATGGCTTCCCAAATCAAAGTCTACATGGAAGGGGCTGAGTATCAGACACTTAAACTTAAGACAGGTAATACAGATCTACATCTGATCAATTACTACTGTCCAAGTGACCGCCCACAGGCACTGGACACTCTACCACTAAAAGAAAAAATGATTGTGTGTGGCGATTTCAACAGCCACTCGCAGAGCTGGGGCTATGATCACATGGACCAGAGAGGAGAGAGACTGGAAGACTGGCAAGATGAGAATAGATTCATGTTGATTAACAAGCCGTCCGACCCACATACTTTCTACTCGAGATCATGGCACTCTTCAACTACACCTGACCTGGCTTTTCATTCACCAGACCTGGAGTGGAACATTACACGAACTGTTGGGAAACAACTTGGTGGCAGTGACCATCGGCCAGTCTTTCTAACCGTAGAAAATGAGCTTGTAAGTGAAAGCAGCACCCTCTCGAGGTGGAACTACAAGAAAGCAGACTGGGCAATGTACAAGCATCGCACCAGCATACTGGTTAGAAACCTGAACACTGAGAAAGACATAAATAAAGCAGTTGAAGAGTTTGGGAAATGCATACTACAGGCAGCGCGAGAAACAGTACCAAGAGGAGCCTGTAAACAATATAAACCCTACTGGAGTAGTGAACTGGAACAGTTGCATAATGATGTTGAAGTGTGTAGAAAGCAAGCAGAGGCCACACCCAGCCAAGAGCACCACAATAAATTCCAGCATGCAAAAGCCAAATTTCAAAGGGCCAAGCTGCAGGCTAGACGGAAAAGCTGGCAGGAGAAAACGGAGTCTCTGAACTTTGAAAGAGACACAAGGAAATTGTGGAAGCTAATAAAACAGCTTAATGACGAGGGCACAGGGAGAAACTCAAAAATTGCACTACATAAAGATGGAAAAATCTTAACAAGAAAGCAAGCAGCTGACCATTTTGCGGACTCGTTCGCACAAGATAGCAATATCAAAATTAGTCCAGAGAATCAACAAGAGATTCGAGAGAAACGACAACATACAGGACAGAAGGAAATAGTACATGAGGTTCTGGAGGCACCCATCACAATCAGCGAACTGGAGCTAGCCATATCAAAACTGAAAATGAGAAAGTCACCAGGAGCTGATCGTATCTCCAATGAAATGATCAGGAACCTAGGAACAGAGGCCAAAACAAAGCTGTTGCAGATCTTCAATAACAGTTGGACCTTAGGCAGTGTTCCACAAGCCTGGAGAGAAGCAATCATGATACCCCTCCTAAAATCAGGGAAAGATGGTTCCATTGCCTCTAGCTACAGACCAATTAGCCTCACCAGCTGTCTCTGCAAAACACTGGAGCGCATCATCAATCACAGACTGCAGTGGTACATTGAAAGTAAAAACATCCTTGTGCCACAGCAGGCTGGCTTTAGGCAGTGCTACTCTACGGAAGATCAGACAACCTACCTCTCTCAAGAAATTGAGGATGCATTCCAAGAGAAGAAGCTGGTGCTTGCGGCATGGATAGATCTGAAGAAAGCCTTTGACAAAGTCTGGAAAGAAGGTCTGATGAAGAAACTGAGAAACTGCAAAGTCAATGGAAGAATGTACAAATGGGTGAAAGCATACTTGCACAACAGAAGAGCCCGAGTACAGATAGACGGACTCAAGAGCAAGAAAGTACTACTGCGCCACGGTGTCCCCCAGGGCGGAGTCTTGTCCCCCACACTTTTTCTAATCTTCATCAATGATCTTGTTGCTCACCTACCGCATGGAATTAAAGCGGCAATGTACGCCGATGACCTCGTTCTATGGAGCACAAATGAATATGCATCAGTGGCCACCAGATTGCTACAAAGAGCTGTAGATACATTTGCTGCATGGGCAAATAGATGGTGTGTCAGCATAAACACTGACAAGTGCAGCACCACCCTATTTACCCTCTCTCCAAAACAAAAGGCAGGGATCATCCAGATAAATGGAACACCCCTAAGAGAAGATAAAGAACCAACATACCTTGGAGTAACATTTGATGGCAAGCTGACATGGAGAAAGCACATCAACAAAGCAGTAGCAAAAGCCAGAAGGAAAATAGCCATCCTGAGAAAGCTAAGTGGAACCACATGGGGAGCCAGTACGAAAATACTTAGCAAAGTTTACCAACAGAGCATACGACCACAC
Organism: Cepaea nemoralis; assembly: GCA_014155875.1. Classification (NCBI taxonomy): domain Eukaryota; kingdom Metazoa; phylum Mollusca; class Gastropoda; order Stylommatophora; family Helicidae; genus Cepaea; species Cepaea nemoralis. Next base: position 120,000 of record JACEFZ010011474.1, read on the forward strand.
CTGGAATATGGGTCAACTGCGTGGTGTTCAGCATCAAATACCACACTACAAGAGCTGGACAAGGTGCAAAATCAAGCACTTAGAGTCACCACAGGAGGGATGAGATCAACCCCTATAGTGGAAATGGAGAAGATGGGGAGGACACAGGCACTGAGTGAGCGCAGAGATACGAAAACGCTAATACAAGCAGAAAAGTTCCTCAGCTTGCCAGGCCACCCTATGAAGAACAGATTTGAAAACCTAGCTATGGGGCGGTTGAAAAGAAGTAGTTTTATCCACCAGGCCAAACGACTCTGCAGAGAAACCACTGATCTGCCCACAGTTGGTATCCCCCTAACAACTATTCCAGAGCGAACTCCATGGAAAGATGAGCATAGACTATCATTACAAATCCAGACAAAAGTGAGAGGAATATTTGACAAGGAAGAACAGAACAGTGTGCAGCGCAGAACAGCCACTCTCAGCTTCCTTGATGAAGAATACCCACAGGACCTCTGGATCCGAGTCTACACAGATGGGTCAGCACAAAATGCTGTTCGAAATGGAGGAGCGGGAGTGTACATAGAATACCCAAATAATACTAGGGACACAGCCAGAGTACCGACAGGAAAGTACTGCCATAACTATGATGCCGAAATTGAGGCAATCAAGATAGCAACAGAGAAATTACTAAATAACAGCAATGGTACACAACCTGTGGTGCTACTAACAGATGCAAAATCAGTACTCGAGGCGCTCCTCTCTGGGAAATTGCCAGTACTAAGGACACTACTTTCTGAACTTAGCAGTCAGCATAAAGTCACCATACAGTGGATACCATCCCACTGTGGAGTACCCGGAAACGACAGAGCTGATCAATTGGCTAAGGAAGGAGCCAAAGAGGAACAGCCTGATGTGCCCGTTACATACCACCAAAAGAAAAGAATGATCAAATCAGTCAGAAAGCCACCAAAACCTGCTCAAGATGACTACCACATTATGGACAGACCAGAACAAGTCATTATTCTGCGCCTCAGAACAGGACACAATAGATTACGCAACCACATGTATACAAAATTCAAGATTGGTGAAACAGCCATGTGCACATGTGGATTGGCGTCGCAGACAGCAGAGCACATACTCCAAGACTGCCCAAAATATAACATATCTAGGCAAACCTTCTGGCCTAGAGAGACGACGGTGGAAGATAAACTCTATGGACCACTGTGTGAACTGAAAAAAAACAGTTCAATTCATGCAAGAGACGACATTGCAGATATAGACATATTTCAAGCGAACGAAAGAAGAAGAAGAAGAATCTTAGCCGTAGCTAAATACATGTAAACCTTTTCACCCTTGGTGAAACTTCACTTCAAGGCATGAAAGACGTGGAGACATGCACCTATATGGATAACAATGTCTTTTTTTTGGTCATGTAATGAGAAAAATCTGGCTCTGTGGCAAGCGGTTAGGGGGACAGTTTGTATTACCGCATGCCGCATATGAAACGTAGCTGTGGGCGATTTGGCAGCAGAACGCCTTACGTTGGGTTTTTATGAAATGGTATGGGTGGCAAACTACTGAACGTAAACTTGCCCAGGAATCACGAGCAGGGAAACAATGCTGGGGTTGACTTCTATATCCTGTAAAGGATATGCAACTAACATAATGAAAAATCATCGGAGAACATGACGATGACTAGAAAGGAGTGGTAGTAGAGTCAGAAGAGATTGAGAGAAATGGTGCTTGATTGTATATGGTGTTGATTTGGGGAAATGTCAGCAGTAAGATTGATCTTGGATAACCAGGACCAAGATCTATGGAGGATTTGAGGACCTATGTCATTTGGCAGGACAGATGTGTGTGACATGTCAGATGGTGTGTGGTGGTGGAAATGACCATGTATTCACATGCATTCATTGTGGACGAACATTTACTGTGCAAATTGGTCTGAAAAGCCACATTCGCTACTGCCATGGATTGTAATTATTATGCCTGTTTTGAAGCACTGTGTAACAAACTATTGTCTGTCAAGACTACAAGGTGCCAGTGATATATGTATATTTTCTACGTTATTTATATATGTAGATATATATGTATATTTTTATGTTATTTCAGTTGTAGATACATATGTATATTTCCTGTGTTATTTCAGTTGTGTATATATATGTGTATTTTCTCTGTTATTTAAGTTATAGATATATGTGTATTTTCTCTGTTATTTCAGCCGTCGACATCTGGGCTGCTGGTGTGATCTTTCTGTCCATTCTCTCAGCTCGTTATCCCTTTTTCCGGTCTCCAGATGATGTTGGTCACCTGACACAGATCATTTCCCTCCTGGGTTCTAAATCAGTCGCAGAAGCTGCCTCGGCAATTGGTGTGTATTTTACGTGTCTGCTCTTATGTGTGTTAGTAAATTTTAACTCATACATGTTATAAGAATTTGGTCCAGGAGTGTCCTTTCTGGGTTTTAATTGACCTTTAAGATTAAAAGTTATTTCCATGCCTTTGATCACTGTTTTTTTTTCCCAAGCTGTTATGATGTTTAAGATGGTTGATATGTCAAGTGTTGTGGGGAGGAATGTTTGACATTTCAGCGCCTGACAGGTGGCACTGAATAGTGTCACTTGGTATCTCTACAGAATCACAATCTATCCTGTATTGTTTGTTTGTTGCTGTTGCTGTCTCTACAGGCCAGCTCTGTGGCAAAGGGGTCACGGACGCAATTCATAATCCTGCGTAGACCGCCTTGTGTTGTATTTTCATCCAATGAGTGCCAGTCGTTCAGAAAACAATGGCAGACTTCTGAATGTAAACTTGCCAAGAGATCACAAACAGCCAAAAAATGCTGGGGTTGACTGCAACATCCTGTAAGGGATATGCAGCTAACTTTATCTCTACAGGATCCCAACCTACCGTGTTTTTGTTTCTATTCAATTGTTGCTTCATCTCTACAGTATCACCTTGTGTTTTTTGTTGGTTATGCCTTCAGAATCACAACCTACCCTGTGTCTTTTCTTGATTGTTGTTTTACCTCTGCAAAAATACAACTTCTCCTGTGTCTTTACTTCATGGTTGATTGTTTTATCTCTGCAAAAATACAACTTACCCTGTGTCTTTACTAGATGGTTGATTGTTTTATATCTGCAAAAATACAACTTCCCCTGTGTGTTAACTTGATATTTGATCGTTTTACCTCTGCAAAAATACAACCTCCCCTGTGTGATTACTTGATTGTTGATTGTTTTATCTCTGCAAAAATACAACATCCCCTGTGTTGTTACTTGATGTTTTATTGTTTTACCTTTGCAGAACCACAACCTACCCTGTGTCGTTACTTGATTGTTTTATCTCTACAGAACCACATCCTTCCATGTGTCTTTACTTGATTGATAATTGTTTTATCTCTGCAAAAATACAACCTTATCTGTGTGTTTACTTGATGGTTGATTGTGTTATCTCTGCAAAAATACAATCTACCCTGTATCTTTACTTGATTGTTGATTGTTTTACCCAACCTGCCATGCATGCCTTTTTTAAATTTAAAATGACACTTGTGTGTTGAAGTACCCCAACTGTACTATAGTTGTTAACATTTCACGAGGACAAAACCTGCCAAATTTGTTTAACCATTTCTACTCACAACAAAATACTGTTTTACAGGAAAGGTACTGACACTAAGTGAGAAAATCCCAGCGGTCGACCTCAAATGTGCCTGCATGAAACTGCGGCTGTCTCAGATGTCTTACAAACTGGGCTCCTCAGGTCAAAGAAACAAATTGTTCCAATCCTGGGCTAGCATCTCCGATGAGCCGTTTGACCTCCTGTACAAAATGTTGGATCCAAACCCACACACTCGGATTACAGCGGCCGAGGCGCTGAAACATCCTTTCTTTAGACTGTGTGATAATAATGAAAAATGTGTATGAATAGCATTTGTCTTGTTTTTGTCTCATTTTGACATTCGGGATATTAACAGATAACACAACCATTTGTCTTCTTTTGTGTTCAATGATGCTTCTCCACAAATCGCGATCTCCGATGGCATGAATCAATTCATGTGTTGACTGCCTTCCATGCCATGACACAAGACTGTCAAGAATTTTCTCACACTGTGTACCTTTATCTCTCTTTCCACAAATCTTTCTGGTTAAACATGTTCCAGTTTTTGTGTTCTCATAATGTGGTCAAATAATGGTGACTGACTCTTTGTGATGTTTGTGATAAATTGTCTTTGTGACTTAGTCTCCCTCAAAATGTCCAGATTGCTCAATTTTGGCTGTCCAATGAATTTTCAGCATTCTTCTATGTGGTCATAATGAGAAATGTGTATGAACAGCCTTTGTCTTGTTTTCTTCTTCTTCGTTCATCTGGATTTTTTTTCCGGATGTGACTGTGTTGTGCCTGTTTACAGCAGAGCTGCGTTCTTGCGCCGTCAGGCCGACACATCCGACTTCTGTGGGCATTTGTTGACCGGGTTAACCTTCCCGAGGGTCTTGTTTTTGTCTGCTCTCCTCATTTTGAAATTGGATTGTCAACAGACAACACGGTTATTTGTCTTCTTTTTCGCTACTCACCTTGTAGATACCAGGATCACCCACATAGTTTCATACTGTTTGCACTCTAGTTTCACCAGCTGACTCTTTAACACTGAGAGCAGTCCATACTTAGTTACTGAGTTATAGAGTATGAGAAACATTCTTTGCTCCATGTCCATTGCTGCCATGATCTTCAGCGCACAGAGTCCCTTCTTAGATCTCATAACAGCTGCTTCCACGTGATCCCTGAATGACAGGCTTCTGTTGAAGGTGATTCCCATATGTCTCAGTTTACAAAGCAAAAGCTGTTCATTCACATTTCTCATTATTACCACATAGTCTAAAGAAATGATTGAGCAAAAACGAAGACAAAGTCCTGTGTTATATGTTAATATCCCAAATTTGAGGTGTAAACAAACAAACCAAGCAGTTGTCTTCTATTTAGCTGCTTTTCTTGTTTTGAGGGAACTGGTGGCCCAGCCTGTGCACAACTGTGCTTGCCTGTCTGCCTAGTAGTCATGTGTTTGCTTGCTTGTGTTCGCTGGCTGTGAACTCCAGCGATTAGTCCTGTATGCCGGATGAAGGACATCCTGTTGTCCAACATCAGTGTGATGTCATACAGGACCTGAGGTTTGCGTGAGTATCCGTTGTCCCATGTCTGGCTTATTGGTGTGCAGACTGGTGGTTCCTCGCCGTACAGGCAGACACTCTCCGACTTTGGAGGAATCAACGATCCTACTGACTTTAGCCAGGACCCCAAAGGGGTTTAGCCCAGGACGCTCGGCGAGGACGCGTCAATAGGTCTTGGCCAGTATAGAACCCAGCCCTGGTGCCTTGGAAACACCTCTGCGTCCCAGTCATGTGTTTGAATCCACATGGAGATGAATTGTTTAATTGACCTGATCTCCCAGGTTGACACAGCATACGATGTGTACCTGGAAATGTCGTGGGGGGCTAAAGGCAGTCAGTGTGGTATTGACTAAATCACCTGTCAAGTTCCTGTTGGTCTGTGAAATATTGTTGCTAACACTGGATATACAATATGCCTATTTCCTGTAGTCTTCCTTGGCGTTGAACTATGGGCATTGACAGACAACAAATAAAGAAAAGAAAAAAGTGTCTCAAAAGTCGACAGGGTTGACTTCATTGCACCTGATTTTATCCCATATGGCTCAGTCACTTTCCACAGCATGGGCTACCGAAAGTGTCGCACAAAGCACCAGCTCCAGGAGTCTCTGAAAATATGCACTCATTAACCGAAGGCCGCGGCCTGGAATCAAACCCACAACCTTCAGAACCAGAGTCAGATGGCTTGACCACTTCATCACAGATACGCCTTGACAACAAATACAGGCATTGACAGACAATAAATACGGGCATTGACAGACAACATATACAGGCATTGACAGACAACAAATACGGGCATTGACAGACAACAAATACAGGCATTGACAGATAACAAATACAGGCATTGACAGATAACAAATACAGGCATTGACAGACAATAAATATGGGCATTGACAGACAACACATACAGGCATTGACAGACAACAAATACAGGCATTGACAGACAATAAATATGGGCATTGACAGACAATAAATATGGGCATTGACAGACAACAAATACAGGCATTGACAGACAACAAATACAGGCATTGACAGACAACAAATACAGGTATTGACATACAACAAATACAGGTATTGACAGACAATAAATATGGGCATTGACAGACAACAAATACAGGCATTGACAGACAATAAATATGGGTATTGACAGACAATAAATATGGGCATTGACAGACAACAATTACAGGTATTGACAGACAATAAATATGGGCATTGACAGACAACAAATACAGGCATTGACAGACAACAAATATGGGTATTGACAGACAATAAATATGGGCATTGACAGACAACAAATACGGGTATTGACAGACAACAAATACAGGCATTGACAGACAACAAATACAGGCATTGACAGATAACAAATACAGGCATTGACAGATAACAAATACGGGCATTGACAGACAACAAATATGGGCATTGACAGACAACAAATACAGGTATTGACAGACAACAAATACAGGTATTGACAGACAACAAATACAGGCATTGACAGACAACAAATATGGGCATTGACAGACAACAAATACGGGCATTGACAGACAACAAATACAGGCATTGACAGACAACAAATACAGGTATTGACAGACAACAAATACAGGCATTGACAGACAACAAATACAGGCATTGACAGACAACAAATATGGGCATTGACAGACAATAAATATGGGCATTGACAGACAATAAATATGGGCATTGACAGATAATAAATATGGGCATTGACAGATAATAAATATGGGCATTGACAGACAATAAATATGGGCATTGACAGATAACAAATACAGGTATTGACAGACAATAAATATGGGCATTGACAGACAATAAATATGGGTATTGACAGACAATAAATATGGGCATTGACAGACAATAAATATGGGCATTGACAGATAACAAATACAGGTATTGACAGACAATAAATATGGGCATTGACAGACAATAAATATGGGCATTGACATATAATAAATATGGGCATTGACAGACAATAAATATGGGCATTGACAGATAATAAATATGGGCATTGATAGACAATAAATATGGGCATTGACGGATAACAAATACAGGTATTGACAGACAATAAATATGGGCATTGACAGACAATAAATATGGGCATTGACAGATAACAAATACAGGTATTGACAGACAATAAATATGGGCATTGACAGATAATAAATATGGGCATTGACAGACAATAAATATGGGCATTGACAGATAATAAATATGGGCATTGACAGATAATAAATATGGGCATTGACAGACAACAAATATGGGCATTGACAGACAATAAATATGGGCATTGACAGATAACAAATACAGGTATTGACAGACAATACATATGGGCATTGACAGATAATAAATATGGGCATTGACAGACAATAAATATGGGCATTGACAGATAATAAATATGGGCATTGACAGACAATAAATATGGGCATTGACAGATAATACATATGGGCATTGACAGACAATAAATATGGGCATTGACAGATAACAAATACAGGTATTGACAGAAAATACATATGGGCATTGACAGACAATAAATACAGGCATTGACAGACAACAAATATGGGCATTGACAGACAATAAATACAGGCATTGACAGACAACAAATACAGGCATTGACAGACAATAAATATGGGCATTGACAGATAACAAATACAGGCATTGACAGACAACACATACAGGTATTGACAGACAATACATATGGGCATTGACAGATAACAAATACAGGTATTGACAGACAATAAATACAGGCATTGACAGACAACAAATACAGGCATTGACAGACAACAAATACAGGCATTGACAGACAATAAATATGGGCATTGACAGATAACAAGTACAGGTATTGACAGACAATAAATATGGGCATTGACAGACAATAAATACAGGCATTGACAGATAACAAATACAGGTATTGACCGACAATAAATACAGGCATTGACAGACAACAAATACAGGCATTGACAGACAACAAATACAGGCATTGACAGACAATAAATATGGGCATTGACAGATAACAAATACAGGCATTGACAGATAACAAATACAGGCATTGACAGACAACAAATACAGGCATTGACAGACAACAAATATGGGTATTGACAGACAACAAATATGGGTATTGACAGACAACAAATATGGGCATTGACAGACAATAAATATGGGCATTGACAGATAACAAATACAGGCATTGACAGACAATAAATATGGGCATTGACAGACAACAAATATGGGCATTGACAGAGAACAAATACTGGCATTGACAGACAACAAATACAGGCATTGACAGACAATAAATATGGGCATTGACAGACAACAAATAAGGCATTGACAGACAACAAATAAGGGCATTGACAGACAATAAATATGGGCATTGACAGACAACAAATACAGGCATTGACAGACAATAAATATGGGCATTGACAGACAATAAATATGGGCATTGACAGATAACAAATACAGGCATTGACAGACAACAAATACAGGCATTGACAGACAACAAATACAGGCATTGACAGACAACAAATACAGGCATTGACAGACAACAAATACAGGCATTGACAGACAACAAATACTGGTATTGACAGACAATAAATATGGGCATTGACAGATAACAGATACAGGCATTGACAGACAATAAATATGGGCATTGACAGACAACAAATATGGGCATTGACAGATAACAAATACAGGCATTGACAGACAACAAATACAGGCATTGACAGACAACAAATACAGGCATTGACAGACAATAAATATGGGCATTGACAGATAACAAATACAGGCATTGACAGACAACAAGTACAGGTATTGACAGACAACAAATACAGGCATTGACAGACAACAAATACAGGTATTGACAGATAACAAATACAGGTATTGACAGACAATAAATATGGGCATTGACAGACAACAAATATGGGCATTGACAGACAATAAATATTGGCATTGACAGACAACAAATATGGGCATTGACAGACAATAAATATGGGCATTGACAGATAACAAATACAGGTATTGACAGACAATAAATATGGGCATTGACAGACAACAAATATGGGCATTGACAGACAATAAATACGGGCATTGACAGACAACAAATACAGGCATTGACAGACAACAAATACAGGCATTGACAGACAACAAATATGGGTATTGACAGACAACAAATATGGGTATTGACAGACAACAAATATGGGCATTGACAGACAATAAATATGGGCATTGACAGACAACAAATATAGGCATTGACAGACAATAAATATGGGCATTGACAGACAACAAATATGGGTATTGACAGACAACAAATACGGGCATTGACAGACAACAAATACAGGCATTGACAGACAATAAATATGGGCATTGACAGATAACAAATGCAGGCATTGACAGACAACAAATATGGGCATTGACAGACAATAATTATGGGCATTGACAGACAACAAATACAGGTATTGATAGACAATAAATATGGGCATTGACAGATAACACATACAGGCATTGACAGACAATAACTATGGGCATTGACAGATAACAAATACAGGCATTGACAGACAATAAATATGGGCATTGACAGATAACAAATACAGGCATTGACAGACAATAAATATGGGCATTGACAGACAACAAATACAGGTATTGACAGACAATAAATATGGGCATTGACAGATAACAAATACAGGCATTGACAGACAATAAATATGGGCATTGACAGACAACAAATACAGGCATTGACAGACAATAAATATGGGCATTGACAGACAACAAATACAGGCATTGACAGACAATAAATATGGGCATTGACAGACAATAAATATGGGCATTGACAGACAATAAATATGGGCATTGACAGACAAGAAATATGGGCATTGACAGACAACAAATACAGGCATTGACAGACAACAAATACAGGTATTGACAGACAATAAATATGGGCATTGACAGACAACAAATACAGGCATTGACAGACAATAAATATGGGTATTGACAGACAATAAATATGGGCAATGACAGACAACAAATACAGGTATTGACAGACAATAAATATGGGCATTGACAGACAACAAATACAGGCATTAACAGACAACAAATATGGGTATTGACAGACAATAAATATGGGCATTGACAGACAATAAATATGGGCATTGACAGACAACAAATACAGGTATTGACAGACAACAAATATGGGTATTGACAGACAACAAATATGGGTATTGACAGACAACAAATATGGGCATTGACAGACAATAAATATGGACATTGACAGATAACAAATACAGGCATTGACAGACAATAAATATTATCATTGACAGACAACAAATATGGGCATTGACAGAAAACAAATAAGGGCATTGACAGACAATAAATACAGGCATTGACAGACAACAAATATGGGCATTGACAGACAACAAATACAGGCATTGACAGACAATAAATACGGGCATTGACAGACAACAAATACAGGCATTGACAGACAATAAATATGGGCATTGACAGACAACAAATACAGGCATTGACAGACAACAAATACAGGCATTGACAGACAACAAATACTGGTATTGACAGACAATAAATATGGGCATTGACAGATAACAAATACAGGCATTGACAGACAATAAATATGGGCATTGACAGACAACAAATATGGGCATTGACAGACAATAAATATGGGCATTGACAGATAACAAATACAGGCATTGACAGATAACAAATACAGGCATTAACAGACAACAAATACAGGCATTGACAGACAACAAATACAGGCATTGACAGACAATAAATATGGGCATTGACAGATAACAAATACAGGCATTGACAGACAACAAATACAGGTATTGACAGACAACAAATACAGGCATTGACAGACAACAAATACAGGTATTGACAGATAACAAATACAGGTATTGACAGACAATAAATATGGGCATTGACAGACAACAAATATGGGCATTGACAGACAACAAATATGGGCATTGACAGACAACAAATATGGGCATTGACAGACAACAAATATGGGCATTGACAGACAATAAATATGGGCATTGACAGATAACAAATACAGGTATTGACAGACAATAAATATGGGCATTGACAGACAGCAAATATGGGCATTGACAGACAATAAATACGGGCATTGACAGACAACAAATACAGGCATTGACAGACAACATATACAGGCATTGACAGACAACAAATATGGGTATTGACAGACAACAAATATGGGTAATGACAGACAACACATATGGGCATTGACAGACAATAAATATGGGCATTGACAGATAACAAATACAGGCATTGACAGACAATAAATACAGGCATTGACAGACAACAAATATGGGTATTGACAGACAACAAATACGGGCATTGACAAACAACAAATACAGGCATTGACAGACACTAAATATGGGCATTGACAGATAACAAATACAGGCATTGACAGACAATAAATATGGGCATTGACAGACAACAAATACAGGTATTGACAGACAATAAATATGGGCATTGACAGACAATAAATATGGGCATTGACAGACAATAAATACAGGCATTGACAGACAATAACTATGGGCATTGACAGATAACAAATACAGGCATTGACAGACAATAAATATGGGCATTGACAGATAACAAATACAGGCATTGACAGACAATAAATATGGGCATTGACAGACAACAAGTACAGGTATTGACAGACAATAAATATGGGCATTGACAGACAACAAATACAGGTATTGACAGACAATAAATATGGGCATTGACAGATAACAAATACAGGCATTGACAGACAATAAATATGGGCATTGACAGACAACAAATACAGGCATTGACAGACAATAACTATGGGCATTTACAGATAACAAATACAGGCATTGACAGACAATAAATATGGGCATTGACAGATAACAAATACAGGCATTGACAGACAATAAATATGGGCATTGACAGACAACAAATACAGGTATTGACAGACAATAAATATGGGCATTTACAGACAACAAATACAGGTATTGACAGACAATAAATATGGGCATTGACAGACAACAAATACAGGTATTGACAGACAATAAATATGGGCATTGACAGATAACAAATACAGGCATTGACAGACAATAAATATGGGCATTGACAGATAACAAATACAGGCATTGACAGACAATAAATATGGGCATTGACAGGTAACAAATACAGGCATTGACAGACAATAAATATGGGCATTGACAGACAACAAATACAGGTATTGACAGACAATAAATATGGGCATTGACAGACAACACATACAGGCATTGACAGACAACAAATACAGGCATTGACAGACAATAAATATGGGCATTGACAGACAATAAATATGGGCATTGACAGACAACAAATACAGGCATTGACAGACAACAAATACAGGCATTGACAGACAACAAATACAGGTATTGACATACAACAAATACAGGTATTGACAGACAATAAATATAGGCATTGACAGACAACAAATACAGGCATTGACAGACAATAAATATGGGTATTGACAGACAATAAATATGGGCATTGACAGACAACAATTACAGGTATTGACAGACAATAAATATGGGCATTGACAGACAACAAATACAGGCATTGACAGACAACAAATATGGGTATTGACAGACAATAAATATGGGCATTGACAGACAACAAATACGGGTATTGACAGACAATAAATATAGGCATTGACAGACAACAAATACAGGCATTGACAGACAACAAATACAGGCATTGACAGACAACAAATACAGGCATTGACAGACAACAAATATGGGTATTGACAGACAACAAATATGGGTATTGACAGACAACAAATATGGGTATTGACAGACAACAAATATGGGCATTGACAGACAATAAATATGGGCATTGACAGATAACAAATACAGGCATTGACAGACAATAAATATGGGCATTGACAGACAATAAATATGGGCATTGACAGACAATAAATACAGGTATTGACAGACAATAAATATGGGCATTGACAGACAACAAATACAGGCATTGACAGACAACAAATATGGGTATTGACAGACAATAAATACGGGCATTGACAGATAACAAATACAGGCATTGACAGACAACAAATACAGGCATTGACAGACAACAAATATGGGTATTGACAGACAACAAATATGGGTATTGACAGACAACAAATATGGGCATTGACAGACAATAAATATGGGCATTGACAGATAACAAATACAGGCATTGACAGACAATAAATACAGGTATTGACAGACAATAAATATGGGCATTGACAGACAACAAATACAGGCATTGACAGACAACAAATATGGGTATTGACAGACAATAAATACGGGCATTGACAGATAACAAATACAGGCATTGACAGACAACAAATACAGGCATTGACAGACAACAAATATGGGTATTGACAGACAACAAATATGGGCATTGACAGACAATAAATATGGGCATTGACAGATAACAAATACAGGCATTGACAGACAATAAATATGGGCATTGACAGACAATAAATATGGGCATTGACAGACAATAAATACAGGTATTGACAGACAATAAATATGGGCATTGACAGACAACAAATATGGGCATTGACAGACAACAAATACAGGTATTGACAGACAATAAATACAGGCATTGACAGATAACAAATACAGGCATTGACAGACAATAACTATGGGCATTGACAGACAACAAATACAGGCATTGAACAGACAATAAATACAGGCATTGACAGACAATAAATATGGGCATTGACAGACAATAAATATGGGCATTGACAGACAACAAATACAGGCATTGACAGACAATAAATATGGGCATTGACAGACAACAAATACAGGCATTGACAGACAACAAGTACAGGCATTGACAAACAACAAATATGGGCATTGACAGACAACAAATACAGGTATTGACAGACAATAAATATGGGCATTGACAGACAACAAATACAGGCATTGACAGACAACAAATATGGGTATTGACAGACAATAAATATGGGCATTGACAGACAACAAATACAGGTATTGACAGACAATAAATATGGGCATTGACAGACAACAAATACGGGTATTGACAGACAATAAATATGGGCATTGACAGACAACAAATACAGGCATTGACAGACAACAAATACAGGCATTGACAGACAACAAATACAGGCATTGACAGACAACAAATACAGGCATTGACAGACAACAAATACAGGGTATTGACAGACAACAAATATGGGTATTGACAGACAACAAATATGGGCATTGACAGACAATAAATATGGGCATTGACAGATAACAAATACAGGCATTGACAGACAATAAATATGGGCATTGACAGACAATAAATATGGGCATTGACAGACAATAAATACAGGTATTGACAGACAATAAATATGGGCATTGACAGACAACAAATACAGGCATTGACAGACAACAAATATGGGTATTGACAGACAATAAATACGGGCATTGACAGATAACAAATACAGGCATTGACAGACAACAAATACAGGCATTGACAGACAACAAATATGGGTATTGACAGACAACAAATATGGGTATTGACAGATAACAAATACAGGCATTGACAGACAATAAATATGGGCATTGACAGACAATAAATATGGGCATTGACAGACAATAAATACAGGTATTGACAGACAATAAATATGGGCATTGACAGACAATAAATATGGGCATTGACAGACAACAAATATGGGCATTGACAGACAACAAATATGGGCATTGACAGACAACAAATACAGGTATTGACAGACAATAAATACAGGCATTGACAGATAACAAATACAGGCATTGACAGACAATAAATGTGGGCATTGACAGACAACAAATACAGGCATTGACAGACAATAAATATGGGCATTGACAGACAATAAATATGGGCATTGACAGACAACAAATACAGGCATTGACAAACAACAAATATGGGCATTGACAGACAACAAATACAGGTATTGACAGACAACAAATACAGGCATTGACAGACAACAAATACAGGCATTGACAGACAACAAATATGGGCATTGACAGACAATAAATACAGGCATTGACAGACGACAAATATGGGCATTGACAGACAACAAATACAGGCATTGACAGACAACAAATATGGGTATTGACAGACAACAAATACAGGCATTGACAGACAACAAATACAGGCATTGACAGACAACAAATACAGGTATTGACAGACAATAAATATGGGTATTGACAGATAACAAATACAGGCATTGACAGACAACAAATACAGGCATTGACAGACAACAAATATGGGCATTGACAGACAACAAATACAGGCATTGACAGACAACAAATATGGGTATTGACAGACAACAAATATGGGTATTGACAGACAACAAATATGGGCATTGACAGACAACAAATATGGGTATTGACAGACAACAAATACGGGCATTGACAGACAACAAATATGGGCATTGACAGACAACAAATACGGGCATTGACAGACAACAAATACAGGCATTGACAGACAACAAATACGGGTATTGAGAAACGAGTATGGGCATTGACTGACAAGTATGAGTGTTGAGAAACAACAAGTATGAATATTAACAGATAACAAATATGGGTATTGAGAGAGAAACAGCATTTGTCTTGGTTTCTTTTATTTTTTAAACTCAGTTTGAATTGGTTTGAAGTCAGCAGCAAGTGGTTTTGAATCAGATCACATTGCATTGATTTTCACAATAGTATTAGCTTCAGCCATTCTAGAAAGCAATAGAGATTGCTTAGATAATCATAAACAGCCAATAAGTGCAGGGGTTGGTTGTGACGTCCTGTACAAGGACATGCAACTAGCTGAAGATTTTGAACTGGAGGTATTAAAAGGCAGCATTTGTCTGGTTTTTGCTGCTCACATTGTGAATTGGGTTGCAGATCACCTAGCTGTATTTTCTTGTAAGAAGTCTTTTATGGTAAGGTCAGTCTTTTCTAGTATGTTCTCATCTTGTTTAATAAATCTTGCAGCTGTGTCTCTCTCTATGTATGGGGAAAACAACTTTTGTTTGCATCTTTTATCTTCTTCCTTTGTCTCTTCTTCCTTTGTCTCTTCTTACTTTGTCGCTTCAGGGAGTCTCAGTGGTGAAGTTGTTGCGCCACCTACCTCACACTGAGAAGGTTGTGGATTTGATTCAATCAGTTCATGAGTGCAATTTTCTTGGAGACTAAAAGGGGTCATCGCTGGAGCTATAGAGTTCATGTTTTATGCAGTGCCTTTGGCAGGCCACCCTGCGGAAAGAGGCTGAGCCTATGGGATCACACCCGATGCAATGAAGTCACCCCTCTTACTTTTTAAACCGTGCCCTTCATGAGCCTGTGACTTCGTGTGTGTGTAAGAATTCTGTGATATTTCAGCCTGTACATATAGAATATCATGTTGTTGATTGTGTTTGAGCCAGTTTATCACATGCAAGGTATCTGAAGCACATGCTATAGCAAGTGAGACTAGTCACTGGCCCCGTGACGCATTGACAGGCGATAGTTTGTGACATTGTGCTTCTAACAAGGTATAACATCTACAACCCAGGGCAGTAGCCAGTGTTACACTTCTCTATAGCACAAAGCCTGGGCTGAATGTAAGAGACCATGTATTGTCCATGCAGCATGATTCCTCTCTCAGCCTGACTAGTTTAAGGTAACACCAACATATCTGGAACAAGACAAGCTGCCTGGTGAGTAAAGCAATGCTTTATCTGTCCACCTATCGGTAGACTTTGATCCTAGACCAGTCACTGACCAAGACTTAGAGACCGGTCTGTTCTGCCATGACATTTAGTCTTTAGGTTGCATTTCCTCGCACCGAATTAAGGCTTGCACCCTCCCAGTTGCATTCCTCCACCCAAAGCTATTGTCACAGTGTGAGATGTCTGGTTTTATGAGTGCCACCCAACATTTGGCACTAACAGAAAGCAAGCAGTGCCATCTACTGTCATAAGGTAGCTCAGTCATTTCTGACTAAGACCTGACAACTAGATGAGACTATTAAATGGATATATTTGTGAGAGTTAGGAAGTTGCCATGGCTAGTATGCATGCTTGGTTGTTATGTCCTCAAACCCTGTCAAGGCTGGAGTTTTTCTGTTTGTTTTTTGACTCAGTCTAAACTAGGTATCAGAAATGTTCGAGGAAGCAATGGTGGGTGGAGTGATGTTGGCCACACCCCTATCGAGTGCCGATTGGTTAATGAAAATTATGAGGTTATTATCATATTCGCAGTGTGGTATGGACATGCAGATTTCCTTCTTTTTGTGTTTTGTTTTATTTTTATTTTTTTTGCACGAACTGACGCAATTAAAGTTGGTGTGTTTGTGGGAAATGACATTTTGACAGTTATAGCAAATATGGACTTCATCATTAAAGTCAATGTAAATGTATTTATGAGTGACATTAGAGTATCTGGTTGTGTTTTAACATCATAAAGGTGATTTGTGTGTGTTGAATAATATCATTACAGCTGATTTATGTATGTTGAGTAACATGATTAAAGTTGATATACTTATAAGTGATATATTTAAAGCTGATGTGTGCATGTTGAGTAGCATCATCAATGCTGATTTGTGTATGTTGAGTAGCATCACTAATGCTGATATATGTACGTTGTGTAACATCACTAAAGTTGATGTTTTTATACCTTGTAACAGTATTAAAATAGATGTTTCATGAATAACATCATTAAAGTGGTTGTTTGTGGGTTGAGAGACATCACTAAAGTTGATGTTTTTTTGTTTTACTTGTAACAGAATTAAAGTAGATGTTGGTTTGGTTTGTAACAGCATTAAAGTACAAGTTTGTATGATGGGCAACAACATTATCTTTTTTAAGTTGCATGTCCTTTACAGGATGTTGCAGTCAACACCAGCATTTTACAGCCGTTGTTGATGTCTTGGCAAGTTTTTACGTTCAGTAGTTTGCCATTGCTTTTCTGAACAGCCGGCTCCCATACCAATACGTTAAAACCAGTGTGACACAGTCTAACATTATACTACATTAACAAGATTATAGTAGATATTTGAATGGTAACAACATTAAATTAATTGTTTATATGATAGGCACCAGCAGCATTAAAATAGATGTTTGTATGGGGAGTAACAACATTAAAATATATGTTTGTATCGGAAGTAACAACATTAAAATATTTGTTTGTATGGGGAGTAACAACATTAAAATAGATGTTTGTATGGGGAGTAACAACATTAAAATAGATGTTTATATGATGAGTAACATCATTAAAGTAGAAGTTTGTATTTTGAGTACCATCAGTGAAGTAGAAGTTTGTATGTTCAGTAACATCATTAAAATAGATGTTTGTATGATGAGTGACATGGCTACGCTAAAGCACTATTGAACCATTACTAATAATGGCATCCATGTATTGCCAGGCCATTAGGGAAGCAAAGAATTAACACTGTAACCTACCAAGCATGTCATAAGAGGCAACTAAGGATGGTTGGCTTGGGCCTGGCTTACATATCGTGTAGAATACTTCAGCTGCAAAAGCCAGCCACTCATGAACAAGTCAAGTGAAAAGGAAAGAAATACACAACTCAGCCAACAAATATGAAAGGGGGTTTTTCTCCTGGAACTGACACGATGCGGAGAAGAGAGGAGTCTAGACATGATGCGGAGAAGAGTGAGGAGTCTAGACATGATGCGGAGAAGAGTGAGGAGTCTAGACATGATGCGGAGAAGAGTGAGGAGTCTAGACATGATGCGGAGAAGAGTGAGGAGTCTAGACATGATGCGGAGAAGAGTGAGGAGTCTAGACATGATGCGGAGAAGAGTGAGAAGTCTAGACACAATGCTGAGAAGAGTGAGGAGTCTAGACATGATGAGGAGAAGAGTGTGGAGTCTAGACATGATGAGGAGAAGAGTGAGGAGTCTAGACACGATGAGGAGAAGAGTGAGGAGTCTAGACATGATGAGGAGAAGAGAGGAGTCTAGAGATGATGCGGAGAAGAGTGAGGAGTCTAGAGATGATGCGGAGAAGAGTGAGGAGTCTAGACATGATGCGGAGAAGAGTGAGGAGTCTAGACACAATGCTGAGAAGAGTGAGGAGTTTAGACACGATGCTGAGAAGAGTGAGAAGTCTAGACACGATGCTGAGAAGAGTGAGAAGTCTAGACACGATGCTGAGAAGAGTGAGAAGTCTAGACACGATGCTGAGAAGTGTGTGGAGTCTAGACATGATGAGGAGAAGAGTAAGGAGTCTAGACATGATGCGGAGAAGAGTGAGAAGTCTAGACATGATGAGGAGAAGAGTAAGGTAGACATGATGCGGAGAAGAGTAAGGAGTCTAGACATGATGCGGAGAAGAGTAAGGAGTCTAGACATGATGCGGAGAAGTCTAGACATGATGAGGAGAAGAGTAAGGAGTCTAGACATGATGTGGAGAAGAGTGAGAAATCTAGACATGATGAGGAGAAGAGTGTGGAGTCTAGACACGATGCTGAGAAGAGTGTGGAGTCTAGACATGATGAGGAGAAGAGTGTGGAGTCTAGACATGATGAGGAGAAGAGTGTGGAGTCTAGACATGATGAGGAGAAGAGTGTGGAGTCTAGACACGATGCGAAGAATAGTGAGGAGTCTTGACATGATGCGGAGAAGAGTGTGAGGAGTCTTGACATGATGTGGAAAGTAGAGGAGTTGACACGATGCAGAGAAGAATGTGAGGAGTCTAGACATGATGTGGAGAAGAGTGTGAGTAGTCAAGGCATGATGAGGAGAAGAATTGTGATGAGTGTTGACATGATGTGGAAAATAGAGGAGTTGACACGATGCAGAGAAGGCTGTGAGGAGTCTACACCGCAGACTGACCCTTTTCATCTAGAAAAATCTCCAGAATCGGCACCTGAAATGTTAGAACAATGTATGAATTGGGAAACACAGCAAAAGTGGTTGGGAAAATTAAATATAAGATTGGCATTTTAGGAGTATGCGGAATAAGATCGAAGGGAGCAGACAAAAGGCTTCTAAGCACATGTTAAACGGTGCTGTTTTCAGGCCATTCAGAGGGAATTGCTCCTCACAGTGAAGACATAACCCTTTGTGGAGAATCTAGGGAGAGTACTAATAGAATGAGAAGCCGTGAGTTCTAGAAAACTAAGAGCAGCATGTAGAACCATAAAAATATAAAGTATGCATGAACATGATGTACTGCTACGCACCCACAAATGATCCAGATGAACTTTACATGAGACTTCAAAATATTATCGGTAATAAAGAAATGGCATTTGAACAATCTTGCTGGATGATCTGAACGCCAAGATGGAATGGATAACAGGTTATGTTGAGATAATAAGGGAAGACGGACTGGGGTGACAAGTAAAAGTGGGAAATTATTTAGAAATGTGTGTGTCCTGAATCAGTGTCATAGAAATTTTCCACACAAAAAGAATTCATAAAGCAACGTTTTAGAGAAAATGTATCCGTGTTAATAAGAACCACAAGATCTGCAACATTTAGTAGACGTGGTTGTTGCACACAGTGAACAACTGGGGTTAGAATTAAATTGTAAGAAGATGCAGATATGGTCGTCACTAGGAAGAACGAAATTCCACAATGTTATATACAAGTGAATTGGTACATTTATCTCGGAACATCTGATGGGAGATGCCTTGAAGAGAAAATATGTCAATTGCAACGATAAAAACAGTGTTGTGGTGCTACATTGAACCAGTACTTTTGTATGGATGTGAAGCGTGGACAATGAGCAGTCAAGCTCAAAAACATCTGATGGCTGCAGAAATGTGGTTTCTGAGGAGAATGTAAAGAATACCATGGACAGACAGAAAAACCAATGACCAAGTATTACAGGAGACAAATGAAAATCGTAAATTGATTAGAGAAATTAGACTTAGACAATCGAAATTTTGTGGGCATGTTATGAGAAGAAATGGATTGGAGAACTTAGTGACAACTGGCAAGATCGAAGGTAACAGACCGAGAGGAAAATACCTGGATGGCTTAGCCACATGGCATGGACGAGACAGTAATACTGAGCTGATCCACGACGCTGGTAATCGAGTGAAATGGCGAGTCATGACCGCCCACGCTTTCCGGCATGGCACATGATTGATTGAAAAGATCTCGGGGACGGCCTCTACTATAGTACAAAAGTGTGTGTAAGTGAGACATGATTGATATTGTACCTTGGGAGCAAGTCGCCGCTGATCTGTGTTGCATGGAGGGCAAAGATCAGAAAGGAATAAAGACAAAGGAGAACATGATTTCATATAGGTAAGACCCAGCGTGTGGGACGTCAGATGCATCCACTGTGGACAAACATTTACAGCGCGAATTGAACTGATCTGTCGCATAGACTACCACCATGAGCTGTAGTTACGCCTTTTTGTGAAGCACAATTTAACAAACTCGTCTGTCAAGACGGCAAGGTGTCAGCAGAATTAAGGGTTCCACGCGGGTATTGAGACGTGTTGCGTAGTGAACTTTGACGGTGCTTACAGCAGAAAGATTTCCTTTGTTTCAGCTTCTAGAACTCAATATCAGTCTATTTCTTCTCAACTAGATCTCACCGAACCTCTTACAGCGGAAGGTAGTATTCAAATGAGGCAGTTGAACCTCCTGAACCATATCAATGCACAGGGTTCGCCCTTATCTCCGGTGCTATTCAGCGCCTACACTGTGATAATAATTAGCGAGTAGATCACAGGACGGCGAAGGACACTGTCATATACAGATGATGTTTTAGTGTATGGCCAGGGCAGTGGCAGGGTTACTGGAGAACGTCACAGCCCACGACCGTTTAACCACGTGGTGCGGGGAGGCACAGGTAAGCCCAACTATGACAGCTGTGACGTGGTTCTCGTGGAATAACTGCATTGTCGACACCTGGACACCAAGTGCCAGTTTATGCTCGGAGGTTGTGTACAGGGCGCATGCAATGGAGTATCTCCGGGCTCTGTGGCCAAGGGGTTACCAATGCAATTCGTAATCCCGCATACCGCGTTCGAAAAACAGCTGCGGGCGATTTAGAAGCAGACCGTCTTGCTTTGGTTTACATGCAAACGTGAGTACCAGTCGTACAGAAAGCAATGGCAAACTACTGAACGTAAACTTGCCCTGGAACCTCAAACAGCAAAACATAACAGATTTTAAAATGTTGGAGTTGGCTGCTACATCATGTAAAGATATGCAACAGACTTTCAATGAAGTATCTGGGACTGGCATGTGATAGGAGGTTATCTTATTCTGAGCACAAACCACGTGGTAATGAAACTTAGAGGGGCGTGGCTGTGTTGAGGGTAATGGCAACAGCAAACTGTGCGCAGCCCCACCTTTGTCTTCTACAGCAAGATCTGGCCCAGTCGCTGATTGTTCACCCCTGGTAATCCTCATTCTCGGCCATTCCCAGATGGAAAGGATACAGGACAAGGCTATGTGCATCACTCTTGGGTGTACAAAAGCTACAGTATGCGGGGCAATGAGGTAACTCTCTGATATTCCAACCATGGCAGGCAGAACAATGATATGCAGAGCACGTGCCTACTGAGTCAGTGCTGATACACAACACCCACTGCAGAGTTCGCTCAGGAATAAAGGCAGCAGGTAGAAAAGAGGAAAATCCTGGATGAGTCGGGTCGCGGACATTATTCAACAAATATGTCTTCTTTGGCGACTTAGAACCTGGTGAAGAATTGGTACAGGTGCCACTTGAGTGGAATACGTCCTTTTCAGTATGCGTCGGACTGAACAGAGGATCAAGAGAATCAAACCCAATAACTGCGGAGGCAGAAGTTCAGATCTTGATTTTTTAGAATTCTGCTGAGTGTGAGGTAGTCATCTACACAGATGGGTCTGTTGTTGCACACGTGAGAAGCTCTTGGGCTGCCACGTCTTGGGTAGGAGAGAGAACTGTGAATGAGGACTACGGTGCCTTCGTCGTGACAAGAAGTATGATTATGAGGTTTGGCAGTAGCTATGGCCTGGCTGTAGACAAGACTTCCCCCCAGGCACGCTTTCTCGGCGACTCAATGAACTCAGGAAGATCGAGATGAGCTGGGTTCGAAGACACTGGGCGGAACATCTGAGGTGGTCAATGATAAACAAGCAGGTTCATTACCAAGGAGGGGAGGGGGAATTGCAGTCTTGACATATGATAGTTTGATACATTTAGCTTCAATCAAAGGCATGCTAACTACAACTCATGCGATACCATGGGTTTAAGTTATACCTCTTCATGATACAAAGTCTGGACTGCATTGTAGAGATCATGTGTTGCCCATACAGCATGATCCTTTCTCGACCTGTCTAGTTTATTCCAGGGGAAAGGTAACACACAATACACCTCGAACAAGACCAGCTGCAGAAGCTGGCGGATCAGCAACTAATGCTCTAACTGTCCGCCTGTCGGAGCTTTTATCCTAAACCAGTTGTCAACGAAGGATTATGGCCTGCCCTGTCTTACATAACATTTAGTCTTGAGGTTGCATTTCCTTACACTAGGGTAAGGTTTAAACCCTCCCAACTGTGCTCCTCCGCCTGAAGCCATTGACACAACATGGGGTGTCCGGTTTGGAGAGCACCCCCACCTCCCACCTCAAAAAAAAAATTTAAAATTCGGCGATAACAGAAAGGAGCTAGTACTGTTTACTGGTATACGGTAGCTCAGTCGTGTCTGACTAAGACCTGGCAGAAGCAGTATAACAACAAAGTCGTAAATATATATTTTATATCCCTCTTAAGCACGATTCGTTCATATTTGTGTATATAGAGTAAACTTGTGTATAGACACTCGTTGCTCGGTTTTGTTATGAATATATTTCTGCACGTAATGTGTTTCAGTAACATGAAACGACAGCGGCGGAGACTGGTGGGTGTGGGGTTACATGAGTGGGGAGAAGGTGGTTGCAGGGTTACATAAGTGGGTAGAAGGTGGGTGTAGGGTTACATGAGTGGGTAGAAGGGAGATGTAGGGTTACATAAGTGGGTAGAAGGAGAGTGTAGGGTTACATGAGTGGGTAGAAAGTAGATGTAGGGTTACATGAGTGGGTAGAATGGAGGTGTAGGGTTACATGAGTGGGTAGAAGATGGGTGTAGGGTTACATGAGTGGGTAGAAAGTAGATGTAGGGTTACATGAGTGGGTAGAAGGTAGATGTAGGGTTACATGAGTGGGTAGAAGGTAGATGTAGGGTTACATGAGTGGGTAGAAGATGGGTGTAGGGTTACATGAGTGGGTAGAAGGAGAGTGTAGGGTTACATGAGTGGGTAGAAGGGAGATGTAGGGTTACATGAGTGGGTAGAAGGTAGATGTAGGGTTACATGAGTGGGTAGAAGGTAGATGTAGGGTTACATGAGTGGGTAGAAGGGAGATGTAGGGTTACATGAGTGGGTAGAAGGTAGATGTAGGGTTACATGAGTGGGTAGAAGGGAGATGTAGGGTTACATGAGTGGGTAGAAGGGAGATGTAGGGTTACATGAGTGGGTAGAAGGTAGATGTAGGGTTACATGAGTGGGTAGAAGGGAGATGTAGGGTTACATGAGTGGGTAGAAGGGAGATGTAGGGTTACATGAGTGGGTAGAAGGGAGATGTAGGGTTACATGAGTGGGTAGAAGGTAGATGTAGGGTTACATGAGTGGGTAGAAGGGAGATGTAGGGTTACATGAGTGGGTAGAAGGTAGATGTAGGGTTACATGAGTGGGTAGAAGGTAGATGTAGGGTTACATGAGTGGGTAGAAGGGAGATGTAGGGTTACATGAGTGGGTAGAAGGTAGATGTAGGGTTACATGAGTGGGTAGAAGGGAGATGTAGGGTTACATGAGTGGGTAGAAGGGAGATGTAGGGTTACATGAGTGTGTAGAAGGGAGATGTAGGGTAACATGAGTGTGTAGAAGGAGGGTGGTGGGTGGCACTGGTGTCCAATACGGCGTCTGGTCAAAGAACACGTGATGAACATCGAGGTAACCTAAAAGAGATGTTGGCACTAAAAAGACAATGAGACGAGTTTGAAACACGCTAGAACCCCACAGGAGTCGCGGAAACGTAGCGGCTAGACGCTCACCTGTCGTACCGGTGGTCTGGGGTTCGATCAGTATCAGGGCGGTTTCCAATTTGTAAAAATCACCCGAGCTCCCAGGTCGACCCAGCGAAAAATGCGTACCAGGAAATGTCTTGGGAGGTTAAGGCGCTCGTCGTGATAACGAACAAACCAGCACTGAGTAGATCTGTAAACATAAGACTATAGATCTAGATTCTAGATGATATCCCTAATATAATTTCATCGTCATCATATGCCATGCCGGTAAGCGTGGGTAGTCATGTTTCGCCATCTCACACGATCACCAGAGTCGTGGATCAGATCTGTATTCTTGTCTCGAGCATGCCATGTGGTCAAGCCATCCAGGTATTTACTTTGCTTTTCTCTTGTTCTTTTCTCATCAACCTTGCCAGTTGCCACCAAGTTCTCCAATTTATTTCTTCTCATAACGAGACCTAACAGAAAAATGTGACTACGTCTAATTTCTCTAATCAATTTGCTGTTTTCATTTGCCTCTTGTAGGACTTGCTCATTGGGTTGAGTTCTTCTTCTGCGTTCATCCGAGGTGTTTTTTCAGACGTAATTGCGGTGTGTCAGGTTATGCGCCGTCTGAACACATTCGACTTTAGCTGGCTTTTCTTGCCGGGTTAGCCTTCCCAGGTGTTTCTCAATGTTCTGATCCCGTCCACATCCCAGCTGGTCAAGTTAGAACGGTTGAAGACTTCACGGTCAGCCCTTAAGAGAAGGCAGGGACAGTCCATGGGCACTATCCGCCATCCAGGGAGGTTTCCATAATTGCAGAGTCGACACACAGCGCTCTGGAACTGGGCTCACCCAAGGAATCGTCTCGTCCTGCGCAAGGCTGCTTTAATTCCTCACTTCCATGTATTGGGCATTTCGTTCGCCACAGGCCGCTCCCCGCGCAAACCAGGAACGGTCAGCCTGCAGACGGGTCCACACAGCGAGCTTTCGGTTCAGACTTTTCACGAAGGACATTCCACTCTCACTCGGACGTTCTTGCGTTGTGCCAATTGTATTTGCACCCTTAGGCCGGCACATCCGACTTCTGCGGGTGTTTCTTAATCAGGTTAGTCTTCCTGGGGGTTTTGAGGGACATTCGACTCTCACTGTTGTGGTGTCGTCCACATCTCAGCTGGTCAAGTTAGAACGCCCAGAGACATCACGGTCAACCATCAAGGGAAGGCAGAGGTAGGCCATGGGCATTCCCCGCCATCCAAGGAGGCTTCCATAATTGCAGAGCCGACACATAGCGCTCTGGTACTGGGCTCACCAAAGGAATCGTCTCGTCCTGCGCAAGGCTGCTTTATTTTCTCACTTCATTGGGTTGAGTTGAGTTGAGTTGAGCTAAGAAACGACATTACTGCACTCCGGACAGTCAGTCCTACGCGCGCTCCATCCCCTCGTTCAACAGTCAGAAAAGAGTCATACTGCAAATGGTTCCAATTGCCATCTGATTAAAAGTCTCCTGGTCTTCCCTCTGTTTTGAGATTTGTCCAGAACCTTTGCCGATGCCCCGCCATATAATTGTCTATACATTCGGGTTCTCAGTCGGTTCCACCGCTTTTTCCATCTGGTCGCACAGGCGCCCGACCACCTCTCCCTTGTCCGTAGGTAATCTACCGACTGAGAGGTGCATTCTCTGCCAGTCTATCAGCCTGTTCATTCCCCCCGCACTCCCGCATGACCAGGGCATAACACCCATACAATTCTCATAATCTGTGACTTCCGAAGCGAGGCAAACCTTTCTTCACGAAACATTCCTTTCTCCACCTACTCTATGTAACCAAACAATGATGACTGCCTCTTTCTAATGTTTGTGGTAAGTTGTCTTTGCGACTAAGCCTTCAACAAAATGTCCAGATTGTTCATTTTGGCTGCCCAAGTAAGTTTCAGCATTCTTGTATAAAACCACATCTTCCAGGGATATTTTCGCTTCCTTAATAATTGTCCAGGATTCCCAGTCATATATGGAAACTGGTTCTGTGTAATATACAAGAACTGTTGTTCTTACTTCCAATGACAAGGACCTGTTGCATGCCATGTTCTTCATTTGAAGCAGTTTTTCCTTCTCTGCAATAGTAAAATGTCTAGTTTTAAAGCACGAAAGAACCTAAATGAAGATAGATTGTTACCATCAAACACTGTGAAGGGTAACCCGCTAACCCGGTCAACAAACGCAGGATGAAAGCTGATGTGTCGGCGCAATTACTGTAGATCTGCTGTAAACAGATTCAACGCAATTACCGTAGCTCTGCTATAAACATGCACCTTGCAATTACGTCCAAAACACATTATATTGAAAACATCGTTTCGATGTGGTTTCCGTGGCGAAGGAGCTAAGCCGCCTGCCTTTCGCTGCGAATGTTGTGGGTTCATTTCGATTCCGGACTCCGTCCTTCGATTCACGATTGCAATTTTCTCGAAGATTCCAGGAGATCGTCCCAGAAGCTATGGACTGCATTCTCTGTGCGACGCTTTCGGCAGGTGGCTATGCTGAAAGATACAGAGCATTATGGGATAAAACCTAGTGCAATGAAGCCGTTCCTCGCGCTTTTAAAATTATGTAAACATTTCGAATGAACGGAGGAGGAGGAGGAGGAGGAGACATATTTTTCAGCGGAAATGGACGCAACGCACCTGACATAAGACAGAAAATTGGAGACCCCGCACAATCGATTGCTCAGTTATATAGAAGCATTATTTATGAGTCGATTCCAGTCGCTGCTATGTAAACAGAAGGACTTCCCGCTAAGTGGATATAACGTACTACACATTCGCGCAAGATCAGCGTCGATGTACATCATATTTCGGCCAAAGTATCGTTTATTTCTTCACATAACATGATATATAAACGCTGCAGTGTGCACCTGACGAGATGCAGCTAAACATGCCAGACATGTTTGTGGATTCTGTGTTTAAATTCACGAAAATAATATTTTTTTTGAGCTCCCCACAACGTCTCCACCAGCAGAGAACTGCACCACAACGTTTCTACCAACAGCTGTGGCGAAGTGGTCAAGCCGTTTGACTTGTGCTCCGAAGGTTGTGGGTTCGATTCCGGGCCGCGTCCTTCGGTTTACGAGTTAAATGTTTCGGAGACTCCTGTGGGTCGTCGCTAAAAGCTACAGAGTTCGTGATTTGTGCGACGCTTTCCGTGCTGCGGAAAGATACCGAGCCATATGGGATAAAACCCGGTGCAATGAAGTCGACTTTTAAGCGACTTTTTTAAAGAGAACTCCCCCACAACGTCTCCACCAGCAGAGAACTCCCCCACAATGTTTCTACCAACATAGAACTCCACGACAACGTTTCTACCAACAGAGATCTCCCCGACAACGTCTACCAACAGAGAACTCCCCCACAACGTCTACCAGCAGAGAACTCCACCACAATGTTTCTACCAACAGAGAACTCCCCCACAATGTTTCTACCAACATAGAACTCCACGACAACGTTTCTACCAACAGAGATCTCCCCGACAACGTCTACCAACAGAGAACTCCACCACAACGTTTCTACCAACAGAGAACTCCCCCACAATGTTTCTACCAACATAGAACTCCACGACAACGTTTCTACCAACAGAGATCTCCCCGACAACGTCTACCAACAGAGAACTCCCCCACAACGTCTACCAGCAGAGAACTCCACCACAACGTTTCTATCAACAGAGAACTCCACCACAACGTTTCTACCAACAGAGAACTCCCCCACAACGTCTACCAGCAGAGAACTCCACCACAACGTTTCTACCAACAGAGATCTCCCCGACAACGTCTACCAACAGAGAACTCCCCCACAACGTCTACCAGCAGAGAACTCCCCCACAACGTTTCTACCAGCAGAGAACTCCCCCACAACGTCTACCAGCAGAGAACTCCACCACAACGTTTCTATCAACAGAGAACTCCACCACAACGTTTCTATCAACAGAGAACTCCACCACAACGTTTCTACCAACAGAGAACTCCCCTACAACGTCTCTACCAGCAGAGAACTCCCCCACAACGCCTACCAGCAGAGAACTCCACCACAACGTTTCTACCAACAGAGATCTCCCCGACAACGTCTCCCAACAGAGATCTCCCCGACAACGTCTACCAGCAGAGACCTCCCCCACAACGTCTACCAGCAGAGAACTCCCCAAAAACGTCTCTACCAGCAGAGATCTCCCCCTTGTCTGTCTAACAACAGACTAAGACCAGATGTCGATTTAAGACCGCCAGTGGATAGAGAACGCAAGACCAGACTTGATTTATCAGAATTGTTTTTCTCGGGCTTTATCTGGTTCCTCTTGTCAACCGTTCCCCTGTAACAGACGGTGAGTGCCCTACAAGTGCTGTTTTATCGTATTATTTCCAATTAAAAGCCCAGATCCTTATTGCCATATTGTTAAATGTGAAAGTTTTATTGCACTATCTTGTTGTGACTAAATACACGGATAGTGTGTCGTTAGTTGGACTCGATGACATACACTGAAAGGTAGTGTATTACTAATGTAGCATGCGTGTGGATGGATAGATACATAAGTAGATGGATGTTAGTTGCATATCGTTGCAGTCAATCACAGCATTCAATGGCTATTTTTTATTTACTAGACAATTATTCAGTAGTTTGTCATTGTTTTCTCAAGGGCCGACTCTCAAGTTATCGAAATTATAGACACAGGCGGACAGGTAGGGTAGACAGACAGACAGACAGACAGACAGACATGTAGGTAGGTAGGTAGACAAAGAGATAGACAGACATGTAGGTAGGTAGGTAGCTACAGAGATAGACAGACATGTAGGTAGGTAGGTAGATACAGAGATAGACCGACACACGGAACGACGGACATTAGATTAATAGAGCGACAGACAGACAGACAGACAGACAGACAGACAGACAGACACATAGTAAAGTAGGTAGTTAGGTAGATGATGCTCATCTGTACAATAATACTTGTCCATTGGTATTGTTCTGTGACAATTATTGCTGACTATTACTACTATTGGTAGCCGCGGTAGCATAGTAACTAGACAGTCGCTCGCCATGGGTTGAAATCCAGACTGGTCCTTTAAAAGAAACCGGGTGTGGTTCCGAACCCTTAACCATCTGGCTCGCAGACAAGCGTCTAGCCACTACGCCATCACGGCTCCAGAGAGTGAAGTTTATACATGTTATTAAACAGGCTGGATATAGATAGATTATCAGCTTTGTTTGTCACAGTTTACCTCCTTCTAAACTCAATATTGTCTCAATTTTTTAGCTAAAGAACCCAGTGAGTAAATCAACAGAAACGTAAAGTGGAACTAACTTTACAAGAAAACAATAATAAATAATAGAATGGACATTGCGGATATGAAGCCTTCGTCAGCACACAAAAGCAAAACTACACGTATACAGCTTCTTTTTTTTTTAAAACATCAAACAGATCACTTCGTTGTCCGGAGATAAGGATGGCCGGATGGGTAAGAAAACTCGTTCTTAAACATCCGGTGTGCTGATGCTGAGGTAGCGGGTTCAACCCCTACACCTGTAAGTTGGACAAAAATGTTGACTTCTTGTCCTTGACTTGGAGACGTATACTCCTATATTAAAAGTACCTCTAAAATCGGGGTGGGTTCGTCTGATGGTGAGGGACACTGGTGATAGGGAAAGCTAATCCACACGCTAAAATCAGTCCAGTTCACTAGAAGTAGTAGCTGGTGTATGGACTAGGCTTGAGTTCAAGGCGAGCAAACTTAACAAACAAATTCATTGTCCTGGAGACGTCTTTATCTTTGAGCACGGACATCAAGCCATGGCCCTGGGGTTCAGGTGTCTCTATGACCTCAGCTAACGGACATTTGGTAATGTCGTTGTATCGATGTCTTGTTCTTGTTCTGAGGAATTCTTTCTAGCCACGACGTCAATTCTGTCACTTGTGATTTGTGTTATTGTAAAGCTAACTAATTACACTTTCAATTTGTGTTGCTATACTCATTATATTTTTGCAGCTTTACCGTAGATCAACTTACAACTTATTTCATTTGCTATAGAATCTAGCGTTTGACTTACAACTCACGATAAATAACTATTCACAAAGCATGAATCCAAAATGGCCTTCTTCCCGCCTTTTGACTCTCCGAAGAACGTCATGTCCGACAGTATTTACAGAACTAACAGTCACACAGAAACGACAAAGAGCAAAAGACAAACAAGACCCGACTACATTTGCAATCACAGTCAAAACAGACTTTGCGGCCAAATCTTCAATCCACACAAGGCGGTACTCATCCGATGATGGATTAACCCTAGCCTGCTTGAGCAAACTTCAAAGCCGCCAAATTCCTAATTCTGTGCATTCTACATTTGGGTTCAATGCTTCGAAATCCACGACCTCTATTGATGAAGAACTTTACAACGGACATGGGTTAGAAGAACCAGGTCTACACCTGGAAAAAAATGAGGCTGAAATTATCGGGGATTTCCCAGTGAACCAGCGGCGTGTCTCGCTTCCTGCGATCTCCAGCTGTGATAGGTTCCATTCTGGGGTTGTGGTTTCCAATGCTGTCTTCATAACGGGCCGCGATCAAGGTCAAGGAAAGCGGAAATATGGTACTCTGGCCAGTTCTGTTGACAGGTTGGTGCTCCCTACCTCCCCCTCCCTTTTGTTAAAATGATTCATCATCATCATCATCATCAAATGTTTTGCCGATTGGCGTTGGAGATCAATTGTCTCCACATCTTGCGATCTCCAACAGCATGTATCAGTTATTGCGCTGATGCCCTTCCGCGCCATGACACGAGACTGTCCAGAATGGTCTGTTGCCGTCTTCCTCTATCTTCCATCTATCGCTCTTCCATCATGTCTTCCATCTATCTCTCCACAAATCTTTCCTGTCACAAAATGTTATAGTTTTTGTCAGCTTATTATGTGGCCACAAAATGATGATTGTCTCTTTCTGATGTTTGCGTTGTCTCTGTGTGTTAACCACACTCAAAAGTTTAAGAATACTCACTTTTGGTGTCCAAAAAATGTTCAGCATGTTTCTGACAACGACATCTATGACATGTCTATGAATAGTGTATTTACTTAGTTATTTATTACTAATTGCCCGTGAATTAATGTGAAATGCAGAACACATATGTAACAAGGTGGTAGTTGGAAATATGAAGTCGTGCTTTGTGCGACGCTTTCCGCGCTGCGGAAAGAGACCGAGCCATTTGCGATAAAACTCGGTGCAATGAAGTCGACCCTGTCTACTTTTTTAAAGGGTTAAGCAGGTAAGGAACCTACGATAGGTCTAGGAAACAGGTAGGGAATTTACTTGAGATTAGAAAAATACTGCTCATGGATTCTGGGGAAAATTGGAGGAAAGACTCTAGTCACAGGCGCTGGAACTTCAATAACCCCTCCCCTCGACACCTTAACAACAACAACAACAACAACAACAACAAACAACAACAACAACAACTTGTTCAGGATTCACAGCCACATGTTAAAACTGGCTCAAGAAATCAATCTTCATCTAACCTCCAATGGCTGTATCGCATAAGATGTTCTTCTTGTTATCAAATGCAATGTTTGCATGACTTATTCTGTTCTTTATCTCTGTAATACATCTTTTATATGATGTTACCATTCCATCTATATATTTGAATGTAGAATCTGAAATAAAGGATTATCTATTGTATAGTTCCCCCTGAGCACTGGGCTAAGCTTGTTGTCTTAGCAATGACAGAGCTAGCACCTGTTAACGAAACATTACCAACCTGGGCCTAATTCCAACCAGTCCGTGTGTTACGTGTTGAATCATTACCTAAGTAATCTTAATAAACCTTTACACGGATGTGAGGTTATACTAACGGTCTTGTGCATCCCCCTCGTGACTAAACTTGAAGAGGGGACGGACAGCTGTACAGTACAGTCCCCGCGGAGATGGTCCCAAGATGGTACTTTAGTACGCGGTTGGGGAGAGACGTCTCAACATCAAACTCACGCAGATAGATGGGAACCCATTTCTGTGCCAAGGCGATCTGATCCGCACAAGGCGATCTGACCCACCCAAGGCGGTCTGACCCACCCAAGGCGGTCTGACCCACCCAAGGTGATCTGACCCATCCAAGGTGATCTGACCCACCCAAGGTGATCTACCCCACCCAAGGTGGTCTGACCTACCCATGGAGACTGATTCAAGAGTAACAACATACCATCTTTCAAAAGATGTATGTCCAACCAACAAACTAACTAACCAACCAACCATCTAAATCAGTGGTTCTCAACCGTTTTTGGCCCATGCACCCTTTCACCATATGTTCAGCATGTCATTCCCCGTGCTCCTTTCGTATTTCATCCCAATAAACCCCTTACCCCCGCCCCCTACACAGTATACGTAAATATGGATGCTAAATTTAATAACATATACTAGAACAAGTCTAGACGTCTACATAAAACGTGATTTGCGGGTCTACTTATGTTATAAAATGAACTTCAAAAGGGCGAGAAGTACAGAACCGTAAAGTATGGAGGGAAACACAATATCAAGTAATCGGTTCTTGTAGTAACGCGATCTTGAAATAATCTTAATCTCCCCCCCCCCCCCTCCGGAAACCCTAAAATTCCCCCCCTGGAAAGGGGGGGGGGGCGGAGAAGAATTCCCCACCGGTTGAGAACCACTGATCTAAAACAGCGGAATTATAGAAAAAGGGGAATAGAACTAGATTGTTCAACAATACCGTACATACAGACTGCTCCATAGTCTTGTTCTACAGCATTGTTCTATAGTCTTGTTTTATAGTATTGTTCCCCAGGAAGGTTAACCCGGTCAACAAATGCCCGCAGAAGTCGGATGTGTCGGCCTAACGGCACAAGAACGCAGCTCTGCTGTAAACAGGCACAACGCAATCACGTCCGGAAAAAAAAACTCCGGATGAACGCAGAAGAAGAAGAAGAAGAAGAAGAAGAAGAAGAAGAAGAAGAAGAAGAAGAAGAAGAAGAAGAAGAAGAAGAAGAAGAAGAAGTATTGTTCTATAACATTGTTTTACAGCACTGTTCTACATCATTGTTCTATAGTCTTGTTTTATAGTACTGTTCTATAACATTGTTTTACAGCATTGTTCTATAGTATTGTTCTACACTATTGTTCTATAACATTGCTCTATATCATTGTTCAACACTATTGTTCTATAGCATTGTTCTACAGTATTGAACACCACATTGCATGAAGCACAGTGTACTGAAACAAAGAACAATAAAAGAAGAAGAAGAGGTGGGGGGAAAAGATTAAGAAGAAGAACGTGAGCAGAAGGAGAAGGAGGAGGGAGAAAAAGAAGAAGTTAGTATATTTATGACATATCTCCACATTTATTTATCATCTCACACACACAGTCCTCCATATCTAACCATATATTCTGTTATCTCCACATTTATTTATCATCTCACACACACAGTCCTCCATATCTAACCATATATTCTGTTATGCTTCACCCGATTAGTCACCATTTTTTCAAATTCTGAATTCCCTAACAAAATTAACTTGTGAACAGTATGCTTGCTTGCTTGTGTTCGTTGGCTTGAGCTCCAACGCGAAGTCCTGTATGTCGGATGAAGGTATCCTGTTGTCCAACATTAGTGTGATGTCATACAGGACTTGAGGTCTGCGTGAGTATCCGTTGTCCCATGTCTGGCTTATTGGTGTGCAGACTGGTGGTTCCTCGCCGTACAGGCAGACACTCTCCGACTTCGGAGGAATCGGCGATCCTACTGACCTTAGCCAGGACCCCGAAGGGACCTGTTGCCCAGGACGCTCGACGAGGACGCGTCAATAGGTCTTGGCCAGTATATAACCCGGCCCTGGTGCCTTGGAAACACCTCTGCGTCCCGTGAACAGTATTATAACTAACGTTCACTTAGCAACTTCAGTGTGATATTACGCTCTTATTGACAACATTCGCCTTCAAATTGACATCCCCTTCACATGTTTATTAATCTGAGCCAGTGGTGGGCTCTTAATATATCTTCTCTTTGAGGTTGAACGAGGTAGTTTGTTAGCTGCACATCCTTCACAGAACGTAGCAGTCAACTCCAGCATTTCTTGGCTGTTTGTGATTCCCGGGCAAGTTTACGTTCAGTAGCTTGCCATTGCTTTCTGAACGACCAGCACTCATAACACTGTATTTATCATATTTACACAGAGAAATTCACTATTCACTACAACATATTTATTATTTATTATATTTACACACAGAACTTCGCTGTATGCTAAAATATATTTATCATATTTACACAGAGAACTCCATTATGTGTACTAAAATATATTCTTCATATTTACAGAGAACTCCACTGTGTATACTAAAATATATTTATCAAATTTACACAGAGAACTCCATTGTGTATACTACAATATATTTATATATTTATCATATTTACACAGAGAATTCCGCTGTGTGTACTAAAAATCTATTTCTCATATTAAAACAGAGAACTTCAGTGTTTGTACAAAAACAGTAAAGAAGACAAAAGACTGATTCAGACTTTCAACCGGCTCGACAAGCAATCGTTTGTCGACAACCAGGGCTTCAGACAACGGATAGAAAAGGTAGGGCTGACTTGTAGTCGCTCAGTATGTTGTTATTTATGTGTTTTCTGATAGAACTATAAAGTGAAATAAACAGCACTCTTTACAGATGCGAAGTCACAATACTGAGGGTCAGAAACAGTGCAGAACTAGCAGCCCTTAGAGCGGCACTGCATGAACTATGTCAGAAATCCAAAAGGGTTATAATACAATGGATTCCTTCTCATTACAACATACCTGGAAATGAAGAAGATGACAGACTGCCGAAGGAAGGTGGAAGACTACCTCAGCCTAATAGAGACTTAACCTATGATAAGGAGAAGAGATTCATAAGAATCAATTATAGAACCAAATGGAAATCAGAGCATACAGGCCACCAGAAAGATTATGCGTAATACCTATGCAACCTAAAAGGGGGGGGGGGGGGATTTTTTTTTGCGCTCGCTCGCTTTGAACTAAAGCGTAGTCCATAAACACTACATTAAGTAGTGCTGGACGGGATTTTGGGCGTGGATTTGCTTTCCCTATTACCAGTGTCCCTCGCCATGAGGCGAACCCACCCCGACTTCAGGGTTACTTGTAATTTACGTCCCCAAGTCAAGGACGACAGATCAACATTTTAGTCCAACTGTCTGGCGTAAGGGTTGAACTCCTTACCTCGGCATCAGCACACCGGATGTTTAAGAACGCGCGTTCTTATTCATTCGGCCATGCTGATTATCGAAAAAAATAATGATCTTCTGACTTCGCACAGGACACAACAGGCTGAGTTACCTACCATACGTTTAGTCAACTAAAGATAGGAGATACTTATGAATATGACTGTGGAATTGGTTAAAATGACACCTAAACATTTGTTGCAGGAGTGTCCAACTTATGCAGAACAGAGGAAAGTATTTTGACCCGCTCCATTTGAGAACAAACTCTGTGGAGATATCAGCAATCTCAAGTTGACAGCTGCTTTCTTTCCATTCTGAAGGTGAACAAAGGAGAACAAGAAGTTTCATAATCTCCGAGAAGATTCAGTTTTAACTTGTGAGTTCGATGCGCTGGCGTTCATATCATCCCAGCTCCGAAAAGGGTTGTTGTCGTGACTTTTCTTCCGACATGTACCATCTCCCTTGGGGGGTTTATTGTAGAGTTCTGCATTCCCTCTCCAAGCCCATCAACCAGCGGGGTGTGCACGACCGATGCTGGTACTTCACACCTGCGGAGTGGTGTCTTATGCAGTAACCAGATTGTAGTTCAGTGCGGCCCATACAGGGTGGTTGATATTAGGCCTAGGTTGGTGTTGTTTTCTCCAGGGGTACTCCGTAGTCAACATACAGGGTGTATTTTTAATGACTGCCCAGTGTTTGAAAATATTGCCGGTCCTAGATTTGTATTCACCCTCTGTAAAGTTCGTGCAACATAATAGGTAAATACAAAACGTGGACCGGCAAACAAACACCGTACAGTCATTAAAAATGCACCCTGTTTTTCAACCCAATACCAAAAAAGAATTTCTTGGTATATACATACTTCTTAACTGATTCAGTGCCAACAAAAAGAAGTTTTGGACCACACATGTACACAATCAAATGAACATCATAATATAAATTTCCGTTCACTGGGCATTGTAATTTTGGAAGATACCGCGAAATGAAACAAATAACTCGATGACCTTAGTATGGCGATATGTCGTCCTTCTGTCCAAATGGGAGGTCAACTTTCGGCACTGAATCGGTTATGCCTACTGTACAATTCTTCAGGACACTGATTTTCTTCTTGTGTTTTCGTTCGCTTGGAATTGTCTATGTCTGTAATGTTGTCTCTTGTATGAACTTCACCGTGTTGTTTTAGCTCACTCAGTGGTCCATAGAGTTTATCTTCCACTGTTGTTTCTCTAGACCTAAAGGTTAGCCTAGATATGTTATAGTTTTGGCAGTCTTGGAGTATGTGCTCTGCTGTCTGCGGTGCCAATCCACATGTGCACATGGCTGATTCACCAATCTTGAATTTTGTCTACATGTGATTGCGTAATCACATTTATCTTTTCTGATGCGCAGAATAATTATTTGGTCTGGTTTGTCCATAAAGTGGTGATCGCCTTGAGCTGGTGTTGGTGGCTTTCTGACTGATTTGATAATTCTTCTTGATTTTGTGGTTGACCAATTATTTTGTTTACAGATTCAAGAATGTATGAATTGAAGTGAGCAGTTCTCATCACCCACACTACTCCACCACCCTCACCACAGTAGATGACTATCAGCTCCTAATTTTGTTAAGCACAGTCCGGCTTGGTACACACTATCTGGGTCACGAGGCTAAGATCATCAAACCCCCTCCTCCAATACATGATGAATTATCGGGTATTTGTGTCACCTGACTTTACTGCGTTCTTTCACCGGTAATTCCAACCGTGCTATTAGAATTTTGACCTCTAGGAAACGTGATTTCA
The DNA here is from genome assembly GCA_014155875.1 of Cepaea nemoralis. Taxonomy (NCBI): domain Eukaryota; kingdom Metazoa; phylum Mollusca; class Gastropoda; order Stylommatophora; family Helicidae; genus Cepaea; species Cepaea nemoralis. Next base: position 158,181 of record JACEFZ010011474.1, read on the forward strand.
ACCATCTAGGGTTCTCACACCAGACAGCGTCCTGTCCTGTTTAGGAACTAAAGGCCTGGTGCCTGGTGTTTAGGGTAACGAACTTGACAGGCATCCCTCCACTTTCAAATGGAACAATAACACGGCTAATGGGTGTTCTGAAAATGTTGTCTTGATACATGTTAGCAAACTACTAGCTGCAATATGTCTAACACAAGTAGTGTGATGATGTCAGTCAATATATTCCACATTTAGACCAGTGACAAAGAACTTTGTAAGCAACGAGATCAGGTCTCAGACCAGTCACAGGCGAGAGTTGGGTAGACACAGTCCAGTCACAAATCAGTCACAGACAAGAGCTGTGAACACAACGAATTCTAGTCACAAATCAGTCACAGACAAGAGCTGTGTACACAACGAATTCTAGTCGCACATCAGCACAGACAAATAATGTGTAAACAGCGAATTCTAGTCTCAGACCAGACACAACCAAGAGCTATGCACACAAAGAAGTCTAGTCTCATCTCTTAGAAAAGCCGTAGTTTTCAACTCACAAGGCAAAAGAAATAGAGGACGACCTAAAAGCTCACGGAGACGTAGAAAGAAAGAAGAATACTGTAATATGGGACGGACATGGACACAAGCTCTATGGAATATCTTGGAGTGAATAGGTTGAGGACGTATGCCCTAAAGAGAGGGGATGGGGTGTGGGGGAATACAGGACAAAAGAAGAAGTGGAAGAAGGAACAGACAAGCAAGTCCAGCTCTGATACCCAGTTTAGAGGTTTGACAAGTGAACAGCCCCACGTCAAGTACCGAAATGATGGCAGTTGGGAGGTTGGGGAGGTCACTAACGGACTCTGCTATAGAAGGTTAGGAAGCTGCTGACTGCTGACTCTGAGCTGGGAGGTTTGGGGATAGATCCTTTACGGGCTGGGGGAATGTGCCCATGAGATGGGGGTGGGGGGGGGGGGGGAGAGAGAGAGAGAAAGAGATAGTCCATGAAATGGGGGTAGCCAATGAAATTGGGGTGAATAGGTCCATGAGATTGGCAAATAAGGCTCACGAGGGACGCAGACGAATGGTTAGCTCTGAGCTAAAGGTTGGGAGTGCTGTACGAATCAGATTCCAGGCTGCATGACTGGGGGGGGGGGGGGATGAGGAATAAGACGGTAGCTTGTGACAACCTGGGATTTCAAACCAGGAGGGCCGACTTCATTGCTAGTTGCCGAGAGAGAGTCGTACAGAGCACGACCTCCCAAGGAGTGATTGGGGGGGGGGGGGGGGGGGGGAGAGAAGGAAAATAAAACTGCACTCGAATAACTGAGTCCGACAACAAAGAACCGGCGACCTTGGTAACGCGAAGCAGATAGCCAGTCACCTCAAGCTTCACCAAGGAGACCAACTTTTCTTGTGATGTACCTCTTAAACCCGCCTTTACACTTCTGTAGAGCAATCTATTTTTACCGAGTTTTCCGCTGTCTTATAGACTCATTATACCGAGTGTTTATAAAGTCTCACTACATTTTGTTTGTAGAACAAATTTGAAAAATGAAGTACATAATGTCATCAAAAGATGTGCTCCACAGTCCATCGTGAAGCAATATGCAGCGAATGGCTGTCGTAATTCTTTTCACCCCAAACAGAATGGTGTTATCAACGGAGCAAAGAAAGACTTTGGTTGAACACACGGTTCAAAGATTAATAGCAAGATTTCCTGATAAACAATCTCCTCATTGCATTACGGTTAGAAATTTGTTGAATACGTTTCTTGCTACGGGAAATGAATACTTCATTGGTACTCTCCAGCTTCCACAAAACAGCGTTAGGCCATAGCAGCGGCTATTTAACTAATTTAATGTATTGCTTAGCACATATTTTGATGTCTTTATTTTCCACATTTATTCTACATACAGAGTGTAGTGCGACTATACAAACGGCCGGTATGTATATATATATATATATATATATATATATATATATATATATATATATATATATATATATATATATATATATATGCAATACTAGCATTTAAAGGGAGACTTCTGCTGTTTCAGATTGTCAATGAGTACCAGAAGCTGGTCCAGATCTCGCCCACGGTCGACGAGTGGTTTGCTACCAGGAGACCACTGACACATGCTGAAACACGTCGTCGTGCCTACAGCATAGAAGGCTCAAGTCGGACAGGCAGCAGAAACATGAACAATTCTGGAGGGTTGTAGTTATTAAAACTACTCCCAGTCTAGATGATGCCAGTAGGAGACTGGTAAAATGACTGCTAAATAAACGTTGCAGGAGTGTATAGCATATACAAAATAGTGAAAACTAATGTGGCCGACACCCGCTCTTTTCGAGGACAAACTGTACGATGCCAACAAGCTCTAGTTGACTGCTGGTGATGGTGATCTAAGGCCGACCACGCTTACGGGCAATACCCATGACTGTGCTGCTCGTTGTTGAAGGAGTCCGAAAAAATGGAGGGGGAGGCGAAGAAAAATGAGCAAAAGGAGAAACACGAAAAAATGGAGAGGGAGGCGAAGAAAAATGAGCAAAAGGAGAAACAATGCAATGAAGAAGAAGGAAGAGTCAGATGTACTGGAGAAATGTAAGAACTGTGGCAATGATGGAAGTAGAGGTTGCGCAACTGAACTTGGTGTCAAGCACAGCCCAAGGCCATTCATACAATCTCTAGCCACTACTGGGGTCAGCTGACAAGTTCGTAGTACAGATATAGATGGAATGCTCACTAGTATTTTTTTTTTTAAGTTGCATATTCTTTACAGGATGTTGCAGTCAACACCAGCATTGTACTGCCATTGATGTCTTGGTAAGTTTTACGTTCAGTAGTTTGTTACTGCTTTCTGAACGACCGGCTCCCATACCAACAAGTTAAAACCAGCGAGACACGGTCTGATGCCAAATCGGTCGCCGCTGTGCTTCGAACGCAGGTAAACAGCATTACAAATCGCGTCTGCAACGCCATGGAGATCTGCCTCATGGTTATCTCACCCTATATCCCGGACGTGCGTCCTAGCTGTGTCATGATGGCAGCATTGGTCGCCGGAACTCTTCACCGCTCTCTGTAAATATCAGTTTGTGCATCAAAAGTGATAGGTCGTGTGCTTTTGTTTCTGTCGTTTGTTTATCTGTGTTGTCATTGATAAAGATTCTTAGAATCGAAACGTCTGTGTGTCTATGGTATGCGTTCGTGTGTATTCTATTTTATCTTATTTTATTATTCATTTTTATTATATTTATTGAGTGCTTCTGATTTCGGATTTTTCACCTGTATTTCGCGACACGTGGATCTCCTTGTAAGGTATGTGCAACGTTTGTTAATGTTTATTTCTTTTCTCGCAGGAATTTAAAATACCTATTTGTTCCCATTTCATATTCTCTGCCTTCAGCAGCGAGCATCAGTCATGGGTCCTGCCCGAAAGCGTTGGCGATCTTGGATCGTCATCACACGCGATTACCAGAGTCGTGCATCAAAACCATGTCCTTGTCTTGATTATGCCATATGGGCAAGCCATCCAGATATTTCTCTCTCTCTCTCTCTGTCTAGTTAGTCGCAGTTCCAACTTCACGGCGACGGGTCGTCGCCATTATGTTCTGTTCCTGTGTCAGTGAATATCACATAAAAAGCTCCTCACTGCCCAATGTGAAAAGTGGAACAGACAGGAGTCTCGGCAAGCCAACAGACCACACAGGTACACTGTGCATAATGCTGTCACCAGAAGGGAGAGTTTATACCGCGATATCTCGGAATAGACAGAGTAGTTTATACCGCGATATCTCGGAATAGACAGAGTAGTTTATTCCGCGATAGCTCGGAAGGAAACCCCGGTTGGCGATAATTTCCTTCATATCAAGAATAATTTTCCAGATTGGTATCCCCAATAAAAATAATTGTGTCCCCATGCAAGAATTCTTAACTTGCGTTTCTGTACTCTTACTGTTTACAGGCATCCATCTTTGTTTACATTACCGACCTACTATTTCCTGATATTTATGTCATCATATCGTTCGCAGAAAGCAGGACAGGAAAGTGCGCTCTCGCAGGAAGAAGGAAGGAAATTATCGCCAACCGGGGTTTCCTTCCGAGCTATCGCGGAATAAACTACTCCGTCTATTCCGAGCTATCGCGGAATAAACTACTCTGTCTATTCCGAGATATCTCGGTATAGACACTTCCTCACCAGAATGCCAACACATAAGTCTTCCACGAATTCTGCTTTCCCCTAGCACGTCCCATCAATCTTGCCAGCTATCATTTAATTTTCCTTTTATTTCTCATTGTGTGCAACAACAAAAAAATCTTTGTCTACGTACGTATAATTTCTCAAATCAATTTACGGTATTTTTTTTTTCATGTAGCAGATTGCACCGAGTTGGTTTTCATACAATAGTATGAGCGCTGGTCGTTCAGAAAGCATTGGCAAACTACTGAACTTGCCAAATCACAGCCAAAAATTGCTGGGGTTGACTGTGGTGTTCTGTAAAGCATATGCCATAAACGTTTGTAGGACTTGCTCATTGGCTTTTTTCTGTCTGTCCATGGCATTCTGTGGACTTTCCTCAGAAACCATATTTCCATTGCCACTAGATGTTTCACAATTTGTTTATTGTATCCATGCATACAATAGTGTAGGCTTTATTTATACACCACTCCAACATAATTTTTTATAATTTGCAGTTGACAGCTTTGTATTGGTCAGTATGCTTTTCATCTTGAAAAAAGCAACCTTTGCCATACAAGCATGGAGATACACCCTGTACATTTTAATGTTAGCAGTCTATGGTTTTCTGTCTTCCTTTTATCCGTTTCCTCGAAACCATTCCCTGGAGGATTACGTTTGAGAGGGTATAACTGACTTAAGTGATTAAGTGCTGAAGAATTATATATATATATATATATATATATATATATATATATATATATATATCCCCAAATGTATACTCACACATGACAAGACGATATATCGCCAATCGGTGTCGTGTTGTTTTGTTTTGTGGTATTTTTCCCAAAATGCTCAGTGAACGGAAATTTACATAATAATACTTGTTCTTTTGATTTTGTACCATGTTTGGTCCCATCCTACTTTTTGTTTGGCATTGATTGAATCAGTGAATACATTCATGATAATGTGGTCATTGGTAATTAGGGCCTCAGCTAATCCAGGTTTTGTTGAGTTGACTTCCTATCATACAGATATCAAACATCAACACTTACTACAACTAGCCAGAACACAATCATGACAGAGATGAGATGCCTTAGAACAGGTGCAGGAGTAACTGTGAGAGATAGAACTAGGAGATTAGAATAAGACTAGGTCTGAAACGTCATGGAATCCATTAATTAAACAGCTGATTTAATAGTATGACCTCCACACAAGAATGCCTTGGTACCATCTGCCATAAGGAAATAGAATGGATACTCCGGGAAGGTTAACCCGGTCAACAAATGCCCGCAGAAGTCGGATGTGTCGGCCTAACGGCGCAAGAACGCAGCTCTGCTGTAAACAGGCACAACGCAGTCACATCCGAAAAAAAAATCCGGATGAACGCAGAAGAAGAATGGATACAAAGCAAGGGGAAGGCCACGTAAAAGATGGAGTGATGGTAACAAGAACAACCTTAATGAAATAAATAGCAACTTACAAAGAGCGTTAGACCCCATGACATCCCTTCCCCTAGAGGGGAGGGAGGGAAACACATCATGAGTAGATACTCAGCAACATGGTAGAAAGTATGAAGCAGTAGTAAGGAGAGAGGGAGAAGGGAGAGAGAAACATCAGGAGTAGATACTCAGCAACATGGTGGAGAGTATGAAGTGGTAGTAAGGAGAGAGGGAGAAGGGAGAGAGAAACATCAGGAGTAGATACTCAGCAACATGGTGGAGAGTATGAAGCGGTAGTAAGGAGAGAGGGAGGAGAGAGAAACATCAGGAGTAGATACTCAGCAACATGGTGGAGAGTATGAAGCGGTAGTAAGGAGAGAGGGAGAAGGGAGAGAGAAACATCAGGAGTAGATACTCAGCAACATGGTGGAGAGTATGAAGCGGTAGTAAGGAGAGAGGGAGAAGGGAGAGAGAAACATCAGGAGTAGATACTCAGCAACATGGTGGAGAGTATGAAGCGGTAGTAAGGAGAGAGGGAGGAGAGAGAAACATCAGGAGTAGATACTCAGCAACATGGTGGAGAGTATGAAGCGGTAGTAAGGAGAGAGGGAGAAGGGAGAGAGAAACATCAGGAGTAGATACTCAGCAACATGGTGGAGAGTATGAAGCGGTACTAGGGTGAGATCAACACAAGTAAACCACAGGTACCCAACAATACAGCTGAGATTAGGATGGTCAAGGCAAGGCGGGAACAAGAGAGACACAAACATCACAATCAGAGCCCCACTATATGTTTTCAATGCTCCATTTCCAATTGTGGAACACTTTTATTTGAGATTTCACACATTCTAATACAAATATCAAACACTATAACAAGAAAACAATATTGTCTTCACTAAGTATGAATAAATTGTAATACGCTGCTGCTAAGTCTCTCATTAACAGCATACAACACAATAGACAAGAGTAAAGAAAGCCACTGCCACCAGCAGCCTGGCCCACACGAATGCCACCACACTTGGGAGTCAGGTCACTCTGTGAAGCCACTCCGCATGGCAGCAGTGAAGTGACAAACACTGGCTCAATATAGACAGTGAAACTTTTGCAACTACAGCTGACAATCCAAGACTTGAATATCTGCAAGCAGCATACAGCTGATGGATGACTTCAGTCAGTCTAGCTGTATGATACAGCTGTAAGATATAACACAGCTGATGGATGACTTCAGTCAGTCTGGCTATACAATACAGCTGTAAGATATAACATCACAGCTGATGGATGACTTCAGTCAGTCTGGCTGTAGATACAACTGTAAGATATACCCACACAGCTGTAAGATATAACACAGCTGACTACAAATCATTACTGTAGAATCTCTCCCGACTGTACAGCTGCCTGGCTGCAGCAATAACTTGTTTGACTGTGTACACCTGGGGCAGGTAGCCTGTTTCCTCCAAGTCCCACTTGCACATTCATAACATCAATTACCGGCTATACATAATTAGCAGCTTCAAAATGCGCCTGCTATATTTGCTCAAACGTAATTAACTCTCTCTGAATGTGATGGCCAGAACGGCTCCTCTTGGGTGAGGCATCTGATGTGAGCTGACACTGATGATGTTGCTACTAGATGCATTGTTGATACAGCTCCTAGACTCATTAAATGCCTGTGATTGCTTTGGCAGGGCCGGACCAAATGATTTTATAGACCTTATACAGCCCCAGCCCCTGGTGTACACCTACACACTACCTGCCATTCAACTGTGCGTACACATATTCACATCAACAAAAGTCCCCTGTCTTTCTTAAGCCCTACCAATATATAAAGTAAACATAAACAACAACAACTATACACAAGTGTTCCCTCATCTCTGTGACTGTACAAGACAGTAGAGACTACAACAGGCCTGGCTCTATACCTGCAAATACATACAATACAACAAACAGCAGATACACATGTCTACATAATCCCAGAGCAGACGGGTCAAACCTAGACTGACAGAACTATGTGTTCTGACCCGGTGACACCACATCATGTTTAGGTACAGAGTGACACTCGTAGTGGACAAGGGAACAACAAGAGTGGATATCACTCTAGACAACATAAACACACAACAGATTTGAACTCATCACCTCCAATGCTGCTGCCAGCTTGGGGAGGGATGAGTGCACTGCAGGAGAGACACCTCCCTTGCTGTCTGTGATCATCAATCAAAGCTATAAATATGCTACCACCATTCCTAACGTGACCACTGACCACTCACTGAAATAACAAAATCACTGTGGCACTTAACCCAACTAAGTGCTAGTTTTGGTTGCTTATCAAGTGCAGTGATATGTTACCATCAAGTCACAAACGCCATTCAAATATTTCTGCCGTCTAGTGTGTCCTGATGTCATGTTTCTTCACCTTGTAATCATTCTACAGGTGTACATCAATGCATATAAATATATTCATCTCAGTAGTGCCATTACATTCATGCTTACCACACACATACAAAAAGTACAAAACTGACAACAGAAACAAACAACTTGTAGATCTCAACTGTCAATATCAGATAACTAATATAACTGTCAATAGTTGATATCAACTGTCAATATCAGATAACTAATATAACTGTCAATAGTTGATATCAACTGTCAATATCAGATAACTAATATAACTGTCAATAGTTGATATCAACTGTCAATATCAGATAACTAATATAACTGTCAATAGTTTATATCAACTGTCAATATCAGATAACTAATATAACTGTCAATAGTTGATATCAACTGTCAATATTTAACGTGCGCCACAGTTCACTGGGATTACATCAGTGCCTTTTTGTTCACAGTGAGTGCCACACTGCAATAGTTCACTTGATTACAACATAGTTCACAAAAAACTGATTACAACACTGCAATAGTTCACTGTGTTTGCCTGTTGTGTCATAGTTCACTGTGATAACCATAATGTAATAGTTCACTGTGGTTACCACTGCCAAAGTTCATTGTGACTAAGAGATGGCTACTGTGTGCTAGCAGAGATGGTGGTTGATCACTGTATGTGAGCAACATGACAGCAGGCTAGCAACATGACAGCAGGCTAGCAACATGACAGCAGGCTAGCAACATGACAGCAGGCTAGCATGCTATTCTGAAGCAGCCACCTGGTACATTCTATCCCAGTTGCTACCAACTGTAAAACTCCTGGCAGCCCAGTCACTTTAGCTCCTCCTACAACACCAAATAATAATTGTAAAGAACAACTTCTGGTCTCAAAGTGACAGGTTCAAACAACTCTCAGTCAACTTGTCATGAATCTGGGGCCCAGATGTCATCCACCCAACTGAATCCCCTACATGATGATATTTGCTGCTGGACTTCTTGTTACACTCTGTGCTAATTATGTAGACCTAATGGCAGACAAGCATCAGGAGACCACCGATCCTGTTTTCAGTTTACCAGGAGAGAGACAATAACAAAACTGCTTGTCATGACAGTTGCCATGTGATGGGTGTGCAGGCAATGATGTAGATACAATCTCATTAGACAATTTAAAAAAAAAACCTCCATTGTATTACAGCTGTTGAGAACTCACAAAGGCCAGAATCAGATAACAAAAGCCAGAATCCTGACAGCCCAGCTACTTGCTTCTTTGAATGCAATATACATGATGTGAACAGCAAAAATGTTCCCTGGCACGACATTATAACAAACACATGACGGACAGGCGTGTGGCTCCCTGTGATGCTAACAACACTAGAATATAAGCATGGACTTCGGCCCAGTGTACAAGATCATCTGTCTGAACTTGCTCCCACGGAAGATGCGGCCGGCCATGCTATAGTGTTGTAAGCCCTCTCTGGCAGACACCAGCAAGGAGAACAAAGCACTACAAGCCATCACTAACCCAACAAGGAAAACATATGTAAGCAACTAAACATTCCACAAATGTCAGCTCTGGACACCACTGCACTTCCTTCACTACACATGTGCTGCATTTAACTAACCCAAGAAAACACATCCTGAGCCAGAATTAAATAATGTTCACATTTTGCTGACTATAAGCATATTTACAATTTCTGATGCAGTTTTGCTAATTGTAAACATGTTTTAAGTGATAAACCATTTTAAAGATAAATGGATGCACTATTGAAGTAAGTGAAACATGTTGCAATATGTGTCGCTTGTGCATGTTAAGAGATCATGGTGCACAGTCAGTGAACAAACATGAAATTCTCAACTGCTACGCTAAATTCTCTTGTTCTCAAAGAGATTGACTCAAGCTGTTCACGCAGGACATCCAACAATGAGTTGAATAATACAACAACAACAAAACACAGTGCTCTAGCACCTCCACACGCGGTCATCACGTCACCACTCCCATGAGACTTGAGCAAGTACAGCCAGCAAGGTACTATCCTCACTATAGGTCCATCAGAATCAATGTTGACCCTCTAAATGTTGTTAATGTCCCTGTTCATTTACCATTACATGTTGTTTATATGTCCTTTACCTGACATTACAATCAACCCCAGCATTTATTGACAGCTTGTGATTGGATGTTCAGTAGTTGGCCATTGATTTATGAATGGCTAGCGCCTCATACCAATGAAATCAACCTACTTCTTGGCCAATGTCAAACTTCTCACCTTGTGCGTGTGAGAATTGTGAAAAACTGCTTCCACCAACCCTCAAAATCACTTAGGCCAGGGGTGGCCAACACGAGGCCCGCGGGCCGCATGCGGCCCGCCAGGAGTCATGTTGTGTCCCGCGGAGTGAGAAACGACGATGTGGTCGAAGCTGCAGCACGCTTGCATGATTACTTTAATTAACAAAATATTGTTAAAAAATTAGGTGCGTGGCCCGGCAGGACATATTTATCACAGCCAATGTGTGTAGACACAACTTCCTGGTTTGGTCAGCAGTTCACTCAGATACTCCTACTGCACTGGTTGCAATAGTAAACGGACAGTACATAGCTTGTTAACATCATTTACAATGAAAATGTAAATATTGACAAAACTGTTACTAACACAATCAAGTTTAAGGTAAAAAAACAATTCATGTAACTCCTCTGCTATTCCAACAAGTTGAACTAACTGAATAAAGTATTGTTTTTAATTGAGAAAACTCGTCTTAGCGAGCATCACCACAATGGGGGAACATGTATTAGTTTTAGCAGCACTTGGTCATAAATAATTACAATAACCACTGAATACAAATCTTTCTTGATAGCTTTTTCTTGCCTGTTATTGAAGCTAGCAATTGATCTGTATCGAACCTTTCATGAAAGCATCTCTATGGATTACACTAAGATGAGACATGAACAAACATGAAAGCAATACGTCATGCAGACTTTTGAATATTTACTCATCCACAAATGTTGCAAACTGGCCATTGACATGGTAGAAACATCACTTCTCTCAAACACTTTGGGTGACCACACTGTGTGCTCATAGCCCAATCATTCTTCCAGCAGTCACGTCACGCTGGGGTACCAAACACTAGTACATACCGATGGGCATGAAAATAGAGATAAACCACGCGACCGCCACAGCCGTCGAGTAGCAAGTGCACAGAACTCAACAAATGAGAGAAACTGACAAATACTAGGTCACACCATAGTGTGAGGCAAGCAGTTCCCTTCCTCGTCTACTCTATGTCAGGATGACTGTTCTAGTCAGACAGCTACCCCCTAGCTTATCATCAATGTGCAATTACTAATCGTCAACTTCAGCTGTATTAACTGTCCCCACACACAAAATACCATTATAAGAAAATAAATATTTCACATATGATACACAATGCAATTTGTATAGAAATGCATGTATAAAATGGTGCTGAGGTGTTAACATTCTTTGTGACATGATACAACACGCTGGCCACCAGCCACAAGATGTGCTGTCAGTTTCCAAATGACACCACTCATGACTGACAAAACTAAGACAAACAGAAGCACAGAAAATTCAACTTCTGTGAAACAAGTATTGATAACGTAGGACAAAGGTATCTACTATTTCCACACAAACATTTCCTCAACTGTCAGACATATGAGAGATTGGAAAAAAGTATCGAGTATTTCCTCAACCACACCTTCTTGTCTTGCTTATGGTCTGCCATTTTGTGAAAGAGCATTAACACACTTAACTAATGTCTTGAATATCTAGGACTGTTTGCAGACTTGGCCTGGATTCTGGCACAACAACACATGTGGACATACTTGTAACAAAAGCCCGGGAAGGTTAACCCTGTCAACAAATGCCTAAAGAAGTCAGATGTGTCGGCCGAAAGGTACAAATATCGCAGCTCTGCTGTAAACACATATAATGCAATTACGTCCAAAACATTCCAGGCGAACACAGAAGTAACAAAAGCACGTGAGCATATTTGTAACAAACAGTGCACATGAACGTATATGTAACAAGCTGCATGAGTGCATGTTTGAAACAAAAATATGCAGCTGAATCTTTATACAAGTCTCACTTTGCCATGGGGAAACATGGGTGTCACAATTCTCTAATTAAGGCTACTAATGATTCAACTCAACAATGAAGATAAACATGGACTGGAAATATTTATATCTTACTGTGTAATTGTAAAATGTATACCTAAAGGAGCAAATATGATTATTTATAACTAAATAATCAAAATGAAATTTCATGTTTATAAAAAGTGGCCGTATCCAATGGGAAGATACTGTCCTATGTCTGGACTGTCCACTACTTGCAGCTCTGTATCAATTTTATAAATCGCTGGATAGCTGTCCCAAAGATCCACTCGGCGGTTTGTTGCAGGGTGCCTGGTTTCCGTGGTGTTTGAAAACCCAAAGAGAAAGTGGTTCTTCTTTTGTTTGCTAAGAGGAAGTGGTTGAGTGAGAGACATTCGTGCACAGAGATCTGTGTTGGAGTGGCTTCATATAGTTAATTATGCTCCGGCGGCAAGCACTACAGAATATATCCTGACTGTGTTGAACTAACACTAACCACTGAGTGAAGATTGCCATGGCATGGCATTGCTCGATATTACCCACTATCGAGAGAAGTGTAGTATTTACAATGCAACTTCCCATAATGATACTTAACGTGATGAGCAAACAGCTGGTTAAATCTGATTCACACCTCTAACTGATCCAGGAGTACTCAAACCCTCACCCTTGGCCCAACAATTGCAAGTGTCATTTGGTTGTGGCTTTGATCCATACAATATGTAGTATAAAATAACACAATCCAATTGGGACTTGAAACATCAATCATGCAGTGAAGTTAGCAATAATGAATTGAAGTTGACACAATATATATCTACACCAAAGCACAAATGTTTGTAATGAGACTACCCATAATGACACGACTGGGAAAACCACAGCACAGGAGGATGATCACATCTGACATTGGGGGTCAGCAGAGTACTGCAGTGAACTTAGCCACAACAAATGGTACTGGATAACTCAACAGTCACGGCATGATATAATTACACTTCCAATAATGACACTGTATAACTCAATGAGTGGTGACGTCTGGGGACAGCTGTCCCTCTGGGACATTTTCCAGTCGTGTCAAGGACACTAACTGTTGTCCTATTTTTTGACATGTAGATGAAACAAAATTACTGTAAACAGAACCAGATATTCAATGATTTTATTTCAACTAATAATTATAGTTTTAAATATTCTGTTCCATCTTCTTGTAGTCTATTAACTGGTATTGCCTATCATTATAGTGTGCAAAAGCAGCCAAATAGATCTTAATCATGTTCTGAAATAATTTATCACCTCCGTATTTGTGGTGATAATTCCTATTTATTCTGACTGTAGAATGTCTGTTCAGGTTTGACATCATTATTTCTCTGTCCTCTGTATTTCAGTGATAATTCCTAATTATTCCGTATGTTCAGAATGTCTTACAGGATTGACATCATTACTTCACTGTACTCTGTATTTGGGTGATAATTCCTAATTATTCTGTGTGTTCAGAATAGTCTGTATAGGTTAGACATTACTTCCCTGTCCTCTGTATTTGGGTGATAATTTCTAATTATTCTGCTCAGAACGCTTATTCAGGTTGGACATCCTTACTTTCCCTTTGAAGCAGCAGGCCGGGCAGATAAGCTGGCTGTGGAGGTGCTGCTAGGGTGCGCTGGCAACAGACTTGCTTCCAGTTGCCACAGTTCTGACGCTGCTGCTGGCAATTGTGGTCGCGGCGGTGACCGGAGGTGAAGCAGTGACAGCCAAGGCTGGTGCCCGGGTGTTGCTGCTGGCAGTGATATTGATCTTGACACTTGTACCAACCAAGCTAGGGTTGGACACCATGGCTAAAGCTGGCTTTCTGTCATCAGATTTGCCCGGCTCGCTGGCTGGGCTGTGGCCACTGCTGTCCCCCGCTGCAGCAGGCCCCGTCCTTAGCTGGTGGTTTGTTGGTGGTGGAGCTCTTACAGCTGTTCATGAAGTTGGCCGCATGAGTTAGCAGCTCCTGGCGCTGTTTCTCCTGCTGAGCCTTGAAACTGTCTGCTGGACCTGGGTACGAACCTGGGGCCTTTGGAGGATTGCCTGGTCGCCCACGATTAATGCTAACACCTATGTTTTGTTGAAGCCCTACATTCTGTGGAGGGCCTTGATTCTGTTTAGGGCCTTGATTCTGTGGATGGCCTTGATTCTGTGGATGGCCTTGATTCTGTGGAGGGCCTTGATTCTGTTGAGACCCTAGATTTTGTTGTGGACCTAGGTTCTGTTGAAGACCATGATTCTGTGGAGGACCTGCATTTCCACTAACAACTACCGGAGGTGGACTTTTAATGCTGGATGAAGCTCCACGAGGACCTGGGCCAGGTCTGGGGGGTCCATCCCTGCTGGTGGGACCAGCATATGGTCCAGCTGGTGGCCCCATGCCCATCATGGTAAATGGGTTCTGGCCACTGGACAGCAGTGTCTGGTTGATGACGTTCTTGGCAGCGTTGATAAGGCTGAGCAGGGCGCTGTTGCTCAAATTCATCACATTCAGATTCAAAGGACCCGGCCCAGACTCACCCAAACTTGAGTTCCCGGAGTAAGCATTATGGTTTCCGCCTGTCTTGGAGGGAGGCCCACCTGGGTTACCAGCCATGCCAAAATTCTGCATGACCGGAGGTCTAGATGATGTAGCGGGTGGGCCATCAGGTCGCTGGACTGGGCTAGGGAAAGATGGTCTGGCATTATGTGGGCCCTGTGGTGTGGTACTTCGGATTTTTCCCGCTGAGGTCTGTGGTGGTGGTTGATTACCTTTAAGAAAAAATGAAGAAAGGATTAACACAATCTCACAGTATATAATGGTAATGTTGTTACTGGTTAATACTAAGGCATGTAGAGACATTACTTCTCTGATGGCGTTGGGTTCAGTCTGTTAATCATAGAATACCTACACCCTGTAGAGGAAACACTGCTAGTCTAGGCCCTATCTGCATGTGCTGTGCTGCATCCTGACTTGGTCACATCCCAATATGCCCCTTTGCAGAAGTGAAGCCCCAGTACAGGTCTTTCCCACCCCTCAGGTTTATCAATTTAGAGAGGATGAAGAGATCTACAACAAAGTCTCCACATCAGCCTCGTCCCAACAGATAAAGCCATTCAGAGCCTACACGACCTGAATGTCAACACATCGGACTTAACACTCAAGAGAATTCACCAAACCAACCAATAGCTGCTACTGTGTCACTCTTCTTTCATCTTAAGGTTCTCTTTAAACAATTCCTGGCATTTTCTCAACGTCCAGAGATTAACACTCCAAGCACTGGTCAAGACAAGACAGCATGCAACCATTGAGGAGTCTGGACGCCCTCTTAAAATATAGTGCACCCTGGTGTTAAGTTCTATCAAGTATGGCTGGCACCTGCAACAATATGTACAGAGGCAGAACTGCTACTGTTCATATAGGTTCAAGAGTAAATGATGATCTGTACATCCATTTGACAAATATGAAACTAAAAAAAACTGCAGAAGTCGGATATGTCGGCCTAACGGCGCAAGAACGCAGCTCTGCTGTAAACAGGCACAACACAGTCACATCCGAAAAAAAAATCCGGATGAATGCAGAAGAAGAAGAAACTAAAAAAAACTGTGTATTCTACTCATTGATGTACAATGGACATGGGTTGTGTCAAACATGCGATTGCCAAGGCAAGAAAGAACAATGAAAGAAGGGGATAGAAAGTCTTGCAAAATACAGGATGAAAGAATAAATAAGAATATATTCTTTAAAAAGAACAAACAGTAAATACATCAGACAGTAATGTCAGTACTGTCACCAACAAACTAATACTGAGTTGACTGATGTTCTGAACTTACCGGCTGAAGAGGGCTGGCTGGCTGGAGGTGGTTGAGTTGCCACAGAGGTTGACACCTGAGAGCTGCCACCAACAGCAGCGGTGGTGCTGGAGTATTTCGAGGTGGCTGGAAACACTGGAGCATTGGGGTTGAGGTAACTGGTGGAGGTATCAGGTACTCTGGGCTTGAAACTCTTCTGCACCGGCTGGCTAGAGGCAGGAGAGGGTGGCTGAGGTGATGGAGGGCCACTGGTGGCGGTTAAGTTCTCTCTCCTATCAACAGGCATGTGAGAGTCGTCCAAGATGCTGACCGACTCACTGCAGATGTTGGAACTAGTGTGGCTGCTACTGTAGCCAGCATTGTGTCCGACAAACATGCCAGCGCCTCCAACCATCATGCTGCTGCCAGCACCTCCAACCATCATGCTGCTGCCACCGCCTCCAACCATCATGCTGCTGCCAGCGCCTCCAACCATCATGCTGCTGCCACCGCCACTCATCATGTCGTGCATGCGGTGGGAGCTGGTGCTCGTGTCAATGATGCTTGCGTCATACTGCTTCACAGACATGTGACCTTGTGCCAGGCTGGAGCCACCGTTTCCCATGAGGATGCTCGGCTGAGACATGTGAGGCGATGTCTTCATCTGTGTAGAGAGGAGAGAGAAATATGTAAGCGTGTACATAAAATCTTGATCTGATCTAACCATCGTATATGTCTGACACCAACCTACATCCTGCCTCAGATTACCTGACTGATGTCCACCTTCTACCCTAGGATGTCCCTCTAGACACTGGGCTGGAGTCTGCTGACCATGACATACCTAAAGCCTGTGGAGGGAACATGACCAACCTAAGCTTGGAACAAAGGCCTACATCCAACCCATGCCAAGCTCTATGTAGACGTGTTCATGATTGATTGGATCTGGCAAATTTTCTATAGGATGGAGAAGCCAGTTGCTGACAACCCTCCTGTCACCCGGACGACATCATGGTAGGTCTGTGGTACCATACTTAGCTTTCCTTACAGGCTCCAGCAACAAACGGACGGAATCATGAACTGGTCACATCTGAATATACCTCCCCCACAGAAGAGTTATATTAATATATATCTTAATATACTTCCTCGATATGGAGTTCCGGTACCCACCTTGTGCATCCTTCTAGTTTCTAAGCTTGGAAAATGGTGAGAGGAGATGGTTGGCACTGGGTTGGGAGACAAGTCTGTACACCAGCCAGACCCCAAAATATGCAAGCCTTTTGAAATGCTCAGACATCCTGAGTGGCAATATCTTCTGGAGAATTCACAACCACCCAGCTCTACAGTGTTGAGGAAAGAGAAGAGAAAGAAGAGAAGAAAGAGAAAGCGAGAGGAGAAGAGAAATAGAAAAATACATGTCATCACTTTCAAGGAGACTAAATGTACAACATGAAAATGAGTACTAATGAAGAAGATTTCTTTAGTATACTCAGATCAAACATGAAAGGTCAGACAGCTTATTTATTCAAAACAATATGTTCCCTTAGTGTATTTAAACACAGGAGCCACAAACTGTGTTGTAAGATTTATTGCCTGGCATATCATGTGGTGGTCATGGCTGTATGAACCACTCAAGACAAAACTCAGACTTGACTATGAAGCGCTCTCCTGACAAGCCAATTCAAAACCATCACTGACCGTTTATGAAAAATATATGATGACCAGCCATCAGTATCAAAGTTGATACAGTGGTCGGGGTTTAATGCAATCACACATACAGTTATTGGGTCAAACTAGCCTCATAAAATTGGTCTGAGATCTCTCTAGGTATATGAGAACGAACACATTTTATTTTCACACAGTCACAAATTGGGCTCACAGGCCCCTCTTACATTTGGCAAATCCAATCACTCATTTTTCTTACATCAATCAACTAGTCTGCATGTTATATTCACGTCAAATGAAAGTCGTGAACATAATGCACATTACCATGTTATGAGACAGGCAGGCACGCACAAATATACCTACATACATACATCATTTATAATCTCAGTTATGCACCCACTCAATAACACACCTTCGCATAAACAATTTACTCACAATCACAAACAAATTTACTTACACATATATACATTCTCTCTCTCACGCCCATATACCCTCATTTATACATACAAGACATACACTCGTTCCCATACATGAGAAAGAGAGGAGGGGGGGGGGGGGGGGGGAAGGAGGAGAGAGAGAGAGAGAGAGAGAGAGAGAGAGAGAGAGAGAGAGAGAGAGAGAGAGAGAGAGAGAGAGAGAGAGAGAGAGAGAGAGAGAGAAAAGAAATACATCCACCCCAAAATGAGATGAAACAGTATACATGCAGAAGGTAGAGCGGTGGCAGGGAGGTTAAAGTGTCCGCCTCAGAATGCACTGAGTATGATCTCAGCACAGAACTGGGAAATGCCCAGACTAATCTCACGGGTAGTGAGATCAGAGGCCATGCCGATAAACGTGAGGGTAAGAAATAAGTTCTATTATTCCATCCTAAAGTAGCACCTGTGATCATTTCAGAATCATCAAATCATGTTCATTACAACAAAGTCACACAAAGCATACCTGAGTGACATTTGACTGCAGATGCTGAGGCTGTCTCATGTGTCCAGCATGCTGGTTGTAAGATGCTGGCTGGCTGTAGCTGGCAGCAAAGTGCTGCTGAGATTGTGACTGCTGCTGGGCAGTCAGCATACTTCCAAAAGAGGACCCTTTGCTGCTCTTGGTGGCTGGCAGACCCTGAGGTTGCTGCTGGGGCAGCCCGTGGCCCAGAGGCTGGTGGAAGGGTAGAGTATTTGGATTCTGAGCCATTTCCAGTGAAGGACCCAGCCGGCTGTAGGGCCATGCCTAGTCCGTGGTGCTGGTTGAATGCTTGCACTGAGAACTGTAGAGCATTTGATTGCTGCTGAATTGGGCCCTGTGAAAGCACATCAAATCATTTCAAATAATGCAGGACATGTGAAGACAGGGTACTTTATGTAGAATGTTTGTTAGCAGTTCAGATGATCTATAGACTTCAAGAGAGAAAGAAAGAAAGAGAAAGATTATTACAGCTCCGTAATGTGTTTGTAGAATTTCAAATGTTCAGTATGACTGCTAATGTTGACTGGAGTTTATTACTAGGTTAGTTTATTACTAAGGTTATTTATACTGTGAATGTTATTGTAATGTTCAATTGTATTTATTTATTATACTTTCTGTCTTGCGTTACTCTCCTAGTATGTTGTGCTTGGTTCGCTGGCTCTGAATTCAAGCAAAGTGCACACATGCACTGCTACCTCAAGTAGGTTCCACTACAAGGGAGCACACTGGACTGATGTTTGCACGTGGATTAGATTACCAGTGCCCCTCGCCATCAGACTTCAGAGGTACTTGTAATTTATGTCCCAAAGTCCAGGACTTTCCTAGTATTATAATTTAATTTTCGGCTGGTCATTTTTAGATTTGTTTTTGTTTTACAAAAATTTCAACTTCATGTTTCATAAATTCAGGTAAATTATGAATTCCTCATGTATTCACTCTTGGAATGTGTAGTCCTTATTTCTAGTATTTCCAAGCATACTCTGTTCAACAACATGAAGATCCTATGGCACAACACCTGTGAGAACAGGCATCATCCCAATGGCAACAAATGGAGGCCAATCATGGACCATTTCCCATTCACTCGAGGCCAATAAACTAACACTGGTAGAGAAGCATTAGATTACCGTGGATCCAGGAGACAAATCCAGACCTTTGACAAACATATGGATATGGTAGGAATCTGGCTTATAACAGTCTCGTATCTGAGCAAGAAGAGTACTTTGGTTTTGGCGCGAGAAATGTACTTTAAAGGACCAGCTACTTGAGGATAATGGCGTTTATTCTGCATGTAACTGTCATTGTTATGACGTAGTTTTGGATTGTAGCTTGGTGTGCCTGCAGTCTCTCCCTCCAGTAACTGTTGTCTCATGTGGTTCTAGTTTAGAAATGTAACATACAGAAAGCTTAGTGATTGTGGCCCAACCTTCACCAGAGGAGTTCACTTCTGTGGTCAGCCTAGTCACAGGGAAAGTCAAGTCAGGTCAGTAGCATGTTTTTTACAGAAAGTTACTCTGACCATCGCCTGCTGGAAACACTTGATCTGTGCCACTTCCCATGCCTCGGGAATGTTGATTCCCAGAGTGAGAGTGTTTGCGTGAGAGAGAGAGAGAGTTTGCATGCGTGAGTGTTGTTAATCTACACCACAGAGATATAGATGTTTGTTAATCTACACCACAGAGATATAGATGTTTGTTAATCTACACCACAGAGATATAGATGTTTGTTAATCTACACCACAGAGGTATAGATGTTTGTTTATCTACACCACAGAGATATAGATGTTTGTTAATCTACACCACAGAGGTATAGATGTTTGTTTATCTACACCACAGAGATATAGATGTCCCTTTGTGACAGTCCTGCCTATTACAGTGTGATGTGTATCACTTACTGGTTGCCATCACTAGCTGAAAGTACAGGCCTCCAATGCCAAAGTACCTTAATAGCACCATCTCATCCATATTGCTTCGGCAGGTGGCTCTCTTTAATCGTCCTCTCCAGCTGTTTTTATAATTACATGGCTTTTGTCACATTTCCTTCAACATCTGTCAGGCCAGGTTGCTCCTGTGTTCTAGACCCTAATGCCACAGTGTACTCCCCCCCCCCCCCCCCAGGCTAGATTACGCTCATCAGCATGCCACGACTTTCTGAGCGACCGACTCCACACTCTCATAAGTCACTGGCGCGACTCGAACCGCTTCTAATTCTCGTGCGCTCATGTCAACCACGAGAGTATTCAGGGTTATGGAGAAAGCTGCCAACCCCTCGGCCAGGGAGACAGGCGCAGTCCACTCTTGGCAGCCCGATATTATTCTGTTGATGGTGATAATCCTCGGCGGCTTTTCTAGGACCCTGAAGAATTCCTGGAAACTATAGCTCCTGTGTGAAAATGGTTCCCCAATGTACAAACATCCACAGATGTCAAGTGGTGTCATCCCTATAGACCCGAATAAGCAACAAGGCATGCAGCTGCCACTTAGCATATACCAGAGACAATTACATGCACTGTAAGGGTCAGTCATCAGATTAGATCTGATCACTGCAAACATTCACCCAAACTTCAACATACCCCAACTTGGATAGCAGAGTTCTGCTGGGCAGAGTAGTAACTTGCAGCTGGATTTTGCTGAAAGAATGCTGAATTTGGCTGAACTGCTGTCCTGTAGACACAGAATAAATATATTACCAGAAACTGAAAGAAATAATGTAACATTTTCAGGTTTAATTCACAAATGTTGTTACTTAAACTACAAACATACCAGACATAAGGCAGTTTCAAGAACAAAACATGTCTGAGCTGATAGTTGTATGAGTGAGTACAGATTGCCACAGACAGTACAGATGCCAAACAGTGCTGGCAATGTCTGGGCAGGTGTCACAGGTAAAGGTAGCCTCATGTAGGTACAGGTACTGCCACTTAGGTGTGACGTTCTAGACCACAAAATACGAGGTAGGGCAGCCAGTTCCCCTCCTCTGGGCAAGTACAGATATTCAAACAGCAGGGAGAGCTGGGAAAGCCTCAACAACAGGGAATGTCAGGGCAATTATAGATATCCCAAACAGCAGGGAAGTTCAGGGTAATTATAGATATCCCAAACAGCAGGGAATGTCAGGGCAATTATAGATATCCCAAACAGCAGGGAATGTCAGGGCAATTATAGATATCCCAAACAGCAGGGAATGTCGGGGCAATTAAAGATAATCCCAAACAGCAGGGAATGTCAGGGCAATTATAGATATCCCAAACAGCAGGGAATGTCAGGGCAATTATAGATATCCCAAACAGCAGGGAATGTCAGGACAATTATAGATATCCCAAACAGCAGGGAATGTCAGGACAATTATAGATGTCACAAACATCAGGCAATGTCAGGGCAATTATAGATATCCCAAATAGCAGGGAATGTCAGGGCAATTATAGATATTCCTCCCATATAGTAGGGAATGTCAGGGCAATTATAGATATCCCAAACAGCAGGGAATGTCTGGGCAATTATATACAGATATCCCAAACAGCAGGGAAGGTCAGGGCAATTACAGACATCCCAAACAGCAGGGAATATCATGGCAATTATAGATATCCCAAACAGCAGAGAATGTCAGGGCAATTATAGATATCCCAAACAGCAGGAAATGTCAGGGCAAGTACGGATGTCCCAAACAGCAGGGAATGTCACGGCAATTATAGATATTCCTCCCATAGAGTAGGTAATGTCAGGGCAATTATAGATATCCTAAACAGCAGGGAATGTCAGGGCAATTATATACAGATATCCCAAACAGCAGGGAATATCATGGCAATTATAGATATCCCAAACAGCAGAGAATGTCAGGGCAATTATAGATATCCCAAACAGCAGGGAATGTCAGGGCAAGTACGGATGTCCCAAACAGCAGGGAATGTCACGGCAATTATAGATATCCCAAACAGCAGGGAATATCATGGCAATTATAGATATCCCAAACAGCAGGGAATATCATGGCAATTATAGATATCCGAAACAGCAGGAAATGTCATGGCAATTATAGATACCCCTAACAAACAGCAGAGAATGTCAGGTCAATTATAGATATCCCACACAGCAGGGAATGTCAGGGCAATTATAGATATCCAACACAGCAGGGAATATCAGGGTAATTATAGATGCCCTAAATAGCGGGGAATGTCAGGGGAATTATAGATATCCCTCCGAAACAGCAGGAAATGTCAGGGCAATTATAGATATCCCTCCCACACAGCAGGGAATGTCAGGGCAATTATAGATATCCCTCTCACACAGCAGGGAATGTCAGGGTAATTATAGATGTCCTAAATAGCAGGGAATTATAGATATCCCTCTCAAACAGCAGGGAATGTCATGGCATTTATAGATATCCCTCCCAAACAGCAGGGAATGTCATGGCAATTATAGATATCCCTCCCAAACAGCAGGGGATGTCAGGGTAATTATAGATGTCCTAAACAGCAGGGAATGTCAGGGCAATTATATATATCTCTCCCAAACAGCAGGGAATGCCAGGGCAATTATAGATACCCCCCCCCCCCAACAGGGAATTTCAGGGCAATTATAGATATCCCAAACAGCAGGGAATGTCAGGGCAATTATAGATATCTCAAACAACAGGGAACGTCACAGCAAGTATAGACACCACAATCAGAGTGAACATCAGTGCATGTATAGATAGTCCAAACATCTGGGAATATCAGGGCATGCGTAAATTATTTAAAAGCAGAGAATATCAAAGGCAGAGAATACAGTGAGCTCAAACTGAGGCACTACTCTGCAATATATTGTATCTGAAAGCATTAGTAATCAAGTGTTATCACAGCCAAAACAAAACCTGAATATTAAACGGGCATTAGGAAACTCATCAAAATGAACCTGTAAGTAAAACTGAAGAAAAGGTAATTTACAACCCAAAGTTACAAAAATAACCTTACCTAACACGACAACCCGCCAGACGGTTTATGTTTGTATATGGAAACAGAAACGTACCTAGCTGGCAACAGCTGAGAGCCAATCATCTGAGAGCTGGTCATGCTCTGGCTAGCTTGGCCGCCTGTGATGATCTGGCTGTGGGTTGGAAACAGCTGCCCCAGGGTTGGGTTCGGGTCATAGAAGAACAGCTGCTGTGATGCACCTCCTGGAGTGCTCCCAAGGCCGTTACCAAATGAGATCTGGCCAGGACCAACAGTCTTCGCAAGTGACTCTGAAAATGATCGTTACAACAAATTTGAAGCAAATGTTTCCTACAGTACTGTATCTATACCTCCTGAAGGTTCTGTTTATATTCTTTAAGCAAATCCTGAAACACTAAACCTGTTGTTTCTAAGTAGATGTTTGCTATGACCCTTTATGTATTGTAATGGTCATACACTCTTCGTTTCTTCTTCTGATTGTCAGCTCCATGGAACATAGGTGCTAACCAACTCAAGCCTAGCCCATGAAGACACATATGATGGGTTAAATTTTGCAGCTAGTTTTCTTCTTCTTCTTCTGCATTCATTCGGAGTAATTTTTCTGACGTGACTGGTTGTGCTTGTTTACAGCAAAGCTGTGATACTTGCGCCTTTCGGCCGACACATCCGACTTCTGCGGGCATTTGTTGACCGAGTTAACCTTCCCTGGTGTTTCGAAGTACATTTGACCCTGACTAATGTGGTGTTATCCCCCATCCCAGCTGGTCAAGTAAGAATGGCCGAAGACATCCCGGTCAGCCCTCAAGGGAAGGCAGGAGCTGACCACTGGCGTTCCCCGCCATCCGAGAAAGCTTCCATTATTGCAGAGCCAACACATAGCACTCTGGTACTGGGCTCACCCAATGAATCGTCACGTCCTGCACATGGCTGCTTAGCCTCACTTCCGTATATTGGGCATTAGTTACTAGTTTTCTACAAGAAGAGAAAGCCTGTCTCACGCTCCTTGGTCGCCGCTTACGGCATGCATGTTATCATTCTTTTTTGCACCAGCAACACACATGTGAATGTAAGAGTAGTTGATATAATTTTCTCATTTCTTACATATAAATTTTTACTCTAGCTATACTTTCCTTATATTCTAGTTTTACGCATTAGGCCCTTCTATGTCTATGCTCATATTTTCATGGATCCATTGCTGTCTAGCATTACCTTCAACTGTCCCCATCTGCTTGCCATAATCACCATAGACCACTCAGTTTACCCCGGCAGACAGAAACTGCTGTCAAAGGAGGGTGGTCACAAAGCACTCAGTGGAAAGCATGGGGTATTTTCCCAAAAATAAGTTTGTCTAGGTTCATCGTCATCAAGTGCCATGCCACGTGGCAAATGCGTTAATGTCTCTCCACAGATCTCGGCCTTTCGTGTTTTGGATCAACTCTGCTGCTGATATTCCTCCATGTCACCGTCTCATGCCAATCCAGCATCATTTCTCTTGGTCTGTCTCTACCTCTCAATCTTTCCAGTCGTCACGATGTCCTCCAATGCCTCTCTTCTCATAACATGACCGAAGAAAGCCATTTGTCTCTTTCTTATTGTTGAATATATTGTTCTAGTTTCATTAGCCTCTTTCAGGCAATCATTATTTGTTACTCTTGCAGTCCAAGGAATTCGCAACAATCATCTTAGAAACCACATCTCTGTTGCTTCCAAGTTCTTCCTAATTTGTTCATTTACATTCCAAGATTCACTACTATACAGCAAAATAGGTTCTATATAGCACTTCAGCACATATATTCAATAACAGGACTTACTGCATAAGTACTATTCATTTTCTGAAATGCAGCTTTTGCCTGCTCTATTCTGTTCTTAATCCCTGTTGTGCACTTGACTAGGTTAGCAATATAAATGACATAAAGTAGTGCAGCTTTACATAACAAAATTATGACACATACAGGACGTTGCGGCGACTAGCCTTCATCAGCAAACAAACACATACACAAAACACAACATATAGTCACAGAGAATTCACATAAAACACCGGAGAATTCACATAAACACAATATATAGTCACAGAAAATTAGTGTTGTAATTCTGTTATGTAAAGCTGCACTTTTTTTGTGTCATTTTATATTGTTTACATTTTCACAGCTTTACCGCAGTTCCACCAAATTTTATTCATATTTTGACATTTGACAAGGTTTGACACATTAAAAACTTCATACCAGACAGAGTGAGTCACAAATACATCTAGGTGGTAGAGGTCTAGCATACTGTCCACTAGTGGAGACATCAGGACAAGTCTAGTCTTAACTGCTTTCAGTAGACAAATATTTAGCACGACTAAAGTGTCCATCTATACATCTCAAAGTACAATAGAAAAGACTATACATAATTTAACAACATAAACAAAAAAGGGAAACAAGATGGTAACAGACTCTAGAGATAGAAGATAACAGAAGATAATGACGAGACATAATGGTAGGCAAGACAGTACACAACATGGTGGCCTACCAGTGCCGAATGCAGAAGTCTGACCAGGGCCCATGCTGTGTGAAGGACCTGGCATCTTGAGGTTGGTGGACATCAGGGCTGCTGTGGCTGGAGGAGCTATAATTGTGTTCTGCTGGGCAGATGGTGGAGGTGCTGACACTGCCGACTGGGCAAAGCCGTGGCTGCGCTGAGAAAACCCCAGCTGAGATGTGGACAGATACTCTGCCTGGGCAGGTGTTGAGGGAATGAAGAGGCTGGGCTGGTTGAAAGCCTGCTGCGCACCCAGAGGAACCTGACTTTGATGCTGGGTACCCAAAGCTGCTGGCGACTGCGTCTGGGACAGGCTGAAGCCAAAGCTGGGTTGTGTGTACTTCAGGTGGCAACAGAAAAAAACAAAAGCTAATGATATTTGAGCGTTAAATGAGAAATAACATGAGAAATGCAATATGTGCAAAATAAAAATGGTTAAACATATCTATTACACAAGTTACCTACAAAAAGAGTAACTGACTTAGGGCAAATGAAAACCAGTTAAGTCCATAGGTAACTGATCTTATAACCCATAATCCCATCAGAGGATGGAGTAGTTCAGTGGTTTGTTTCATGCTGTGGACTGACCAGATTTGTACAAAGTAAAGCAGGATATCTTTTATCTGCAGCATTTGTATCTGAAAGCCTGAATGTTTACTGTCTGGCTGTACATGTGAAACAAGTAACTAATATTTCTGCAGCATTTGTATCTGAAAGCCTGAATGTTTACTGTCTGGCTGTACATGTGAACCAAGTAACTAATATTTCTGCAGCATTTGTATCTGAAAGCCTGAATGTTTACTGTCTGGCTGTACATGTGAAACAAGTAACTAATATTTCTGCAGCATTTGTATCTGAAAGCCTGAATGTTTACTGTCTGGCTGTACATGTGAAACAAGTAACTAATATTTCTGCAGCATTTGTATCTGAAAGCCTGAATGTTTACTGTCTGGCTGTACATGTGAAACAAGTAACTAATATTTCTGCAGCATTTGTATCTGAAAGCCTGAATGTTTACTGACTGGCTGTACATGTGAAACAAGTAACTAATATTTCTGCAGCATTTGTATCTGAAAGCCTGAATGTTACTGACTGGCTGTACATGTGAAACAAGTAACTAATATTTCTGCAGCATTTGTATCTGAAAGCCTGAATGTTTACTGTCTGGCTGTACATGTGAAACAAGTAACTAATATTTCTGCAGCATTTGTATCTGAAAGCCTGAATGTTTACTGTCTGGCTGTACATGTGAAACAAGTAACTAATATTTTTGCAGCATTTGTATCTGAAACCCTGAATGTTTACTGTCTGGCTGTACATGTGAAACAAGTAACTAATATTTCTGCAGCATTTGTATCTGAAAGCCTGAATGTTTACTGACTGGCTGTACATGTGAAACAAGTAACTAATATTTCTGCAGCATTTGTATCTGAAAGCCTGAATGTTTACTGTCTGGCTGTACATGTGAAACAAGTAACTAATATTTCTGCAGCATTTGTATCTGAAAGCCTGAATGTTTACTGACTGGCTGTACATGTGAAACAAGTAACTAATATTTCTGCAGCATTTGTATCTGAAAGCCTGAATGTTTACTGTCTGGCTGTACATGTGAAACAAGTAACTAATATTTCTGCAGCATTTGTATCTGAAAGCCTGAATGTTTACTGACTGGCTGTACATGTGAAACAAGTAACTAATATTTCTGCAGCATTTTGTATCTGAAAGCCCTGAATGTTTACTGTCTGGCTGTACATGTGAAACAAGTAACTAATATTTATGCAGCATTTGTATCTGAAAGCCTGAATGTTTACTGTCTGGCTGTACATGTGAAACAAGTAACTAATATTTCTGCAGCATTTGTATCTGAAACCCTGAATGTTTACTGTCTGGCTGTACATGTGAAACAAGTAACTAATATTTCTGCAGAAGTATGTAATCTACAAAGCAGGTAACCAACCCCCAATACATAGCCACAATGGCCAAACTATAACATCTCTACACAAGCATGCCATCTATCAGTCCGAAGCGGGTTCAATACCTGCAAAACTGTGGGAAAGATTGGCCACCTACTTCTGTGTGAATTCAGGCAAACAAAATGTGATGGTACTATCACATTACACAACTGTGTGGGAGAGATTGGCCACATACTTCTGTGTGAATTCAGGCAAACAAAACTGTGGGAAATATTGGTCACCTACTTCTGTGTGAATTCAGGCAAACAAAACTGTGTGGGAGAGATTGGCCACCTACTTCTGTGTGAATTCAGGCAAACAAAATGTGATGGTACTATCACATTACAAAACTGTGTGGGAGAGATTAGCCACCTACTTCTGTGTGAATTCAGACAAACATAATGTGATGGTACTATCACATTACAAAACTGTGTGGGAGAGATTGGCCACCTACTTCTGTGTGAATTCAGGCAAACATAATGTGATGGTACTATCACATTACAAAACTGTGTGGGAGAGATTGGCCACCTACTTCTGTGTGAATTCAGGCGAACATAATGTGATGATACTATCACATTACAAAACTGTGTGGGAGAGATTGGTCACCTACTTCTCTGTGAATTCAGGCAAACAAAATGTGATGGTACTATCACATTACAAAACTCTGACAATTACATCTGAAAAAACACTACGGGTGAACGCAGAAGAACTTCATGTACTATTTGGTCACCAATTATATTGCCAATATGTCCCCAATATGTCAGTGACCAACATGTTCATGACCATCAAAGGCCCTGCCCACTGGTGTCATGATCATGACTGACCATATCACGCAATACAAATATATCAATTTGTCTGCAGATGTTTCCCCCACATCATGATAAAAGACTGGCAAGAATTGTCTACTGTTGTCTTCCTCTATCTCAGTTTTCTTCACAAATCTGTCCAGTAACTAGTGTGTTCCATCCAGGTTCTGTCCTCTTTATCCCTTGACACTCCAGGCAGCGTATAGGCCCACAAACCACACACACTATAACTCTTTGTAGGCAGATCATGATTGGTTGTACGTTGGCTGATTTTATTCTATGGTGTGAGACAGCCAGCAAGAGGCTGGCCCTCTTTAGTCATCTTTTACAACAAACACAGGTCAAGTGTTACTATTCTATACTTCATCTTTGGGACAGCAGTAACACATAGATGACCAATCCAGCTAACTTTACTGCAACGAAAACTATAGGTTCTCTTCAAAAGACACCTATCAGATTTCTTAAAACATACAAGAGAAAGAATTCATGGCACAGTCAAAAGACACCTGTCAGATTTCTTAAAACATACAAGAGAAAGAATTCATGGCACAGACAGCAGACAAATTCGTATAATTTCACAATGCCAACCGTGGCCTGAAGATGATAACACAGTACCACTAAGAACTCACTCTCTGCTCCTGGGGCACAAACTGCGAGCCAAACTGAAAGGCTTGAAACCCATGCTGTCCAATCATCATTGGGGGGCTGGCCACAGTCGGCATGGGGCCGGTGATGCCTGAAGACAGCATGGACATGGAGATTGGTTCATTGCCTAGACCCAGGCCCATCTGAAGCTGTTGTGGACGTACCTGAAGTTTCATTAAATGTCAAAGATTTTGGGTACAACCAAACACAAGCAAGTGCAATCTCTCTGTTGTAATAACATTAATTCCTATATCTACACAACAGAACATAGTACCAGAAAATGGACTTCTTTTTCTTATGTCCCCAATGGAGCACAGGATGTTAACCAACGCCTAGCTCTTCTATTTTTGCCATCCTCTGCCTCTCTGCTCATGCAGCCAGCTCAGAAAATGATAACATGTAGATTCCCTTTGTCTCTTGACAGTAAGAAACAAGCACTTGAAAATGTATACATAGACAGTTCACCCATGACACTGTGAAAGAAGCTGGGAAATACCACAATTTCCAGACACACCGAGTTGAGGATTGGAAGGGATCTAGAAGCAGAGCGTATTGCATTGATTGGTAAGAGGCGTTGGCTGCTCAAGAAGAACTGGCAAACTACTGAAGTTTAAATTGCCTTGTCAATCACAAACAACCTAAAAATGTCTAGGCTTAACGTCCTGTAAACAACACGGAACAAAATTATTTTTTTAAAAATCTTACAAACATTACAGAAACAATGACACCATCACAACAACACACATGGTATGAGACAACCATTCGGAAAGCAATGGCCAACCGCTGAATGTAAAACTGCCTAGAAAATCACAAAGAGCCAATAAATGCTGGGGTTGATCGCAAAATCAAGTAAAGAGCATGCAACTAACTTGTAATTTTACAAACATCAGATGCTCCTGCGTAATATTCTTCACATAACACATCCATATCTAGTTCATATCACATATCTTAAAAACATTACAATGGTTCCACTGTAATATTTTTCACATACCCATACATAAGTGATCTACTTCACATCACATACCTTACAAAACATTAGATGGTTCCAGTGTGATATTCTTCACATACCCAAACGTCCGTTATCTACTTCACATTACATACTTTACAAACATTCAATGGTTCCAGTGTTATCTACTTCACATCACATACCTTACAAAACATTCCATGGTTCCAGTGTGATATTCTTCACATACCCAAACGTCCGTTATCTACTTCACATCACATACCTTACAAAACATTTGATGGTTCCAGTGTGATATTCTTCACATACCCATACATCCGTTATCCACTTCACATCACATACCTTACAAAAGCAATAAATGATGGTTAGTGTGATATTCTTCACATACCCATACATCCGTCATCTACTTCACATTACATACCTTACAAAACATTCGATGGTTCCAGTGTGATATTCTTCACATACCCATACGTCCGTTATCTACTTCACATTACATACCTTACAAAACATTTCATGGTTCCAGTGTGATATTCTTCACATACCTATACATCCGTTATCTACTTCACATTACATACCTTACAAAACATTCGATGGTTCCAGTGTGATATTCTTCACATACATATACATCCGTTATCTACTTCAATTCACATACCTTACAAAACATTCGATGGTTCCAGTGTGATATTCTTCACATACCTATACATCCGTTATCTATTTCACATCACATACCTTACAAAACATTCGATGGTTCCAGTGCGATATTCTTCACATACCCATACATCCGTTATCTACTTCACATCACATACCTTACAAACATTTGATGGTTCCAGTGTGATATTCTTCTCATCAGCAATCAGCATTCCGGATTGAGAGACTTCCAGATCACCCATAATGACATTATCTGCTGGTAGAGGTGAATGCATGCGCTGCACAACTGGCGAGTGACGAGGCACCGGAGCAACAGGAACCACTGTACTGGATGGCACACTGGCCGAGGCGGAGTCCTCTTCCAGCGACGATGGCTGGATCTCAGCACTGAGCATGCCCACGCTGACA
Source organism: Cepaea nemoralis (assembly GCA_014155875.1). Lineage (NCBI taxonomy): Eukaryota > Metazoa > Mollusca > Gastropoda > Stylommatophora > Helicidae > Cepaea > Cepaea nemoralis. Next base: position 189,521 of record JACEFZ010011474.1, read on the forward strand.
CTGACGCCGCTCTCGGCCACCATCTCGGAACCAAAGTCAGGGAAGGCAGAGCTGCTGACAGCAGAATTGCTGCTGCTGACGTTGTTGGCGTTGGTGTCGTAGAGACCCGTCTGGGTGTTGTCATTTGATGTTGAGTTGGCATTCGCTGGCATACATGTTCTGTTAATAGGAAATAGAAGTGGACAGTTGAACAAACTGATATTTATAATTTTAACATTGTACAACTGTATATTATCCTCAAACATGATTTCAGTCTTTTCATATGGTGTGTTTAGTCTATACTCCCCAATAAATTTGAAGGTACCTTAAGGTCTGTGAAGTTTCCCCCTGATGTGTGATTGCAACCTGCAATCTGAGGAAGTCTGTACAGTCTCTCCTCATATCCTGGTGTATAGCTGTACTTTATGTCTGTAGTCTCTCCTCATATCCTGGTGTATAGTTGTACCTTATGTCTGTAGTCTCTCTTCATATTCTACTGTATAGTTGTACCTTATGTCTGTAGTCTCTCCTCATATCCTTGTATAGTTGTACCTTATGTCTGTAGTCTCTCTTCATATCCTGGTGTATAGTTGTACCTTATGTCTTGTCTCTCCTCATATCCTTTTATAGTTTACCTTATGTCTGTAGTCTCTCCTTTATATCCTTTTATAGTTGTACCTTATGTCTGTAGTCTCTCTCATATCCGTGTATAGTTGTACCTTATGTCTGTAGTCTCTCCTTTATATCCTGGTGTATAGTTGTACCTTATGTCTTGTCTCTCTTCATATCCTGTGTATAGTTGTACCTTATGTCTGTAGTCCTCCTCATATCCTGGTGTATAGTTGTACCTTATGTCTGTAGTCTCTCTTCATATTCTACTGTATAGGGTTTTACCTTATGTCTGTAGTCTCTCTCATATCCTGGGGTATAGTTGTACCTTATGTCTGTAGTCTTTTCCTCATATCCTGGTGTATAGTTGTACCTTATGTCTGTAGTCTCTCTTCATATCCCGGTGTATAGTTGTACCTTATGTCTGTAGTCTCTCCTTTATATCCTGGTGTATAGGTTGTACCTTATGTCTGTAGTCTCTCCTCATATCCTGGTGTATAGTTGTACCTTATGTCTGTAGTCTCTCTTCATATCCTGGTGTATAGGTGTACCTTATGTCTGTAGTCTCTCTTCATATTCTATTGTATAGTTGTACCTTATGTCTGTAGTCTCTCTTCATATTCTATTGTATAGTTGTACCTTATGTCTGTAGTCTCTCCTCATATCCTGGTGTATAGTTGTACCTTATGTCTGTAGTCTCTCCTCATATCCTGGTGATAGTGTACTATGTCTGTAGTCCTCCATACCCGGGGATAGTTGTACCTTATGTCTGTAGTCTCTCCTCATATCCTGGGGTATAGTTGTACCTTATGTCGAAGTCTCTCCTCATATCCTGGTGTATAGTTGTACCTTATGTCTGTAGTCTCTCTCATATTCTATGTATAGTTTTACCTTATGTCGGGAGTCTCTCCTCATATCCTGGTGTATAGTTGTACCTTATGTCTGTAGTCTCTCCTCTACCTGGTGTATAGTTGTCCTAGTCTGTAGTCTCTCTTTATATCCTGGTGTATAGTTGTACCTTATGTCTGTAGTCTCTCCTCATATCCTGGTGTATAGTTGTACCTTATGTCTGTAGTCTCTCCTCATATCCTTGTATGTGTACC
>JACEFZ010011475.1:0-11418 GCA_014155875.1 Cepaea nemoralis
TTTATCAACACGTATGAAGTTGGAATCATAACAGTGAGCCATGATGGCCGGGTAGAGTGAAAGAGTTCGACTATTAGTCAAGTAAAGCCCTGAAAGTAACAACCATTGAAGTGAGGCCGCATAGCTAAATGCAGAGTCTGAGATGCGGCAGGCAAAAAGAGTCAGAAATTAACCACGGGGACGACATGATAATGATGAATTGAGGTTACAACTAATACCCCTAAAAGAAGACAGCACCCCTTTGAATGTGGGCAGCAATGGAGCCCAAAGTAAGCCCGCTATACCTTATGTCACACTCTGGCACTATTCTTTGCTTCACTTAAGGGCTCCAGTAACACACCAATGGACAATTTTATAGAGGTAATTTTAATTCACAATTCATTCTGTACCAGACAATGGACTGTTCATCAACAGGTTGCTTTATACACGACTGTAGTGAAGGAGTTATGGATGCAATTCATAATCCTGCATTTGAAACACAGCTGTGGGTGATTTGGAAGCAAGCGCCTTGCGTTGATTTTCAGACAATGGTATGAGTGCTGGTTGTTCAGAAAGTAAGTGCAAACTATTGAACATAACTTGCCAAGAAATCACAAACAGCCCAAAAATGCTGGGGTTGACTGTGACATACTGTAAAGGAAATGCAACTAACTTTATATATGACACAACTTTTCTTTCTCGGTTTGCTTCACGCGATATCATCATTTGCATCTTGCAATCTCCAACAGTTTAGTTGACGGATCAACATCACCGCACAAGGGTGCAACCCATAAGTGCTCCATTCTACTGCCAACTCAAGCCTGAGTCCGGAGAAACCCTCTCAGTGCACGAACTCCGTAGCACTGGCGAGGATCCTGAAATACTTTGGGTAGATTTCTAACTCGAAATTTTGCCAGGGCAGTGCCATTAGGCTACTCTTTTTCAATTTCCAACTGCCAAGGGATTTTTTATGTGTGCAACAATACACACTGCGTCCAATCTCACTACCCAGAGACCAGGAAATTTTGTTACTAGATGTCCATGTGAAAAAAAACCGGCCCTCACCGGGGCTTGAACCCGGGACCTCCAGCACTTGAGGTGGACACCATACCTCGAGACCACTCAGCCCCCTCTCAGCAATCTCCAACAGTATACATCAGTCCGTCTGCTGACACTTTTGTGTGTACCATAGCAAAAGACTTTCAAAAATATTTTCTTCCTGGGAGGTACATTAACCCATGTTAACTCAGTTATTTTAACTGCATATGTTCCAAAGTATTACTATTTTAACTCTTTTCTGTTCCAACGTATAACTATTTTAACTCTTTTCTGTTCCAAACAAACTTTATGTATTTATTAGTTACTCTAGCATGATGTAGTTTTCACAAATCCTTCTCTCCTGTTTAACTGTTGAGTTGTGATGAGTCCAGAACCGACAGCACTCAAGACATTCCCAAACATGCTCCGTCCTCATCTGCAACAACCAGCGAAGAGTCCCAGTACATATGACACCAGTAGCAGTTTGAACATCTGTCCACCTGGCCTTTCCTCCGAGGTTTGAGTATCAGCCAGATCCTCTGGTCACTCCCTGCAGCACCATTCTCTACAAGCCGTGAAGATCTACCCGTTCTTCTGTGGTATACACACGATTCCAGAGAGCCCCAACATCTGCCTTATCACGCACCAATACCCCACCAAGTGGGTGCAGACCCAGCCAATGTGCCACCTGCCCATTTCCTACCACACCAGCGGGTGCAGTGGTTAGCCTCCCAGCCTGGTGGTCATGTGTTCAAAACCCCATCATAGCAGAACTTTACTAATTGACTTGGATGTCCTGACTGACCCAGCTTAAAATGGGTACCAGGAGATGTCCTGGGAAGTAAAGGAGTCCAGAATGATAATGGCCATAAATCACCCACCCAGTACTAATTGCTCTATAAATATCAAGAAACAGCACCTACCATATACCCAATTTGTTTCAAGACTTGTAAAAGGGTTGACTTTTATTTTTGAGTTCATGTATGCAAATATCTAATTATGTAAAATAACAACAAAAATAAGACTCATAATAAGACGAGAAAGTACCACTACATCTGGAGCAGATCCTTGACTTAGGGACGTAAATTACAAGTACCTCCGAAGCCAGCGTGGGTTCAGCTGATGACGAGGGACACTGTTAATAGATAAAGCTAAACCACACGCAACATTCAGTCCAGCACTACTAGAAGTAATGTGTATGGACTATGCTTGAGTAGAAAGCGAGCGAGCGCCCAAAACAAATAATCTGGAGCAGAATATAGAGAAAGCCAAGAAGCAGTAGAAAACGAGTCATTACATTGACCAACATCATACATTTGGCTGAGCTTTCGGGCCTCCTCTTCAAGCCTGGAATCTCGTTCAATTACTTGACTTTTCAGTTCATCACAGGAACGCCTCTGTTGAAAAGGTAATGCAGATTAAAGTCAACAGTATATCTGACATCATCAAATGAGTTTTGTTGCACTGTTTCACCAAACCTGTGGCTTAGTACATTCAACTTAGACAAGTATTTTATCAAGTTTGCTTTCCCTAGTGTCAGCCGAAAACAATGCTGGAGTTGACTGCAACGTCCTGTAAAGGATATGCAACTGTTAGCGGTTTCTTGGCAAGTTTATGTTCAATAGTTGCCATTGCTTTCTGAATGGCCAATACACATATCACTGTACGAAAACCAACACAAGGTGATCTACTGCCAAATCGCCAGCAGCTGTGTTTCGAACGCGGTATGAGGGATTACAAATTGCATCAATAACCCCTTAGCCACAGAGCCGGCACTAGGGAAAGCAAACCCCAAAAATTACTAGCCATTGACTGTCCCCAGCCGACATACAAGGTAGAAGGTTTGGGTATCTTCGTCTAGTTTCTACCCGTCAACTTGACACGGAAGACCCTACCAGTAGCTGAGCTATTGCTGGAATAGCGAAGGGTCACTGGAATGCACAGCCCGTCTACTGCATCAAGATGGAGAACATCAGAGTGGCAACAGTATGGTTGTCTGTTTTCATTATGATACCCATACAGTATGTTTGTTTGTTTGCATACCATCACAGGTGTGTTTCTTTATGTTTCCTCACTTTTAACTGAAGCACAGCCCATGCACGTGCTACTACTTCAAGTGCACTGGACAGATTTTTGCATGTGGATTAGCTTTCCCTATTAACAGTGTCCTTCGCCATCAAGCCACCCCACTCTGAGTTCTGAAGTACTTGTAATTTATGACCCCAAGTCAAACTTGACTTAAGCAACTTAACCTTAACCAACTCAACCCCAGCCCTTTGTAGACATTCACAAGACGGGTTGGACTATCCAGCAAATTTGTTTAAGGGATGAGACAGCCAGTCTCTCGCCAACCCCCTTTAGATGCCTGTTCATGACATGCAAGTAGGTTACAGTGTTACTATTCTTTGCTTCCCTAATGTGCCCCAGGAACACACATGTGACCCTATAGTGTACAGGCTAGGATCTGCTTTTATGAGGGGGCTTCAAATGAAAACCTTAAATGTTTTTATTTTGGGGGAATATATTCTGAAAAAGTGAAGAACAAATGTATCATTCTTCGATGTAGTCACCACTGCATTCAATGCAAGTCCTCCAATGCCGATAAAGCGCTTGGATTCCTGTAGAAAAAAATGCTCTTGGTCATGTGTGTAACCCCTCATGCACCACCTGCAGTACCTCTTCACAGAAGTTTCGCTGTTTTGAAACTTCCTACTCCCCTCATACACTTGCTGGACTGACAGGCATGCATCACCATACTGGACCTTCATTGGCCAATGTATTTCTAGAGGTTTCACCTTTTCCCTGATTTAAAAAAAAAAACTGATAACAGAATGCAGCTCCTCTTTGGTGCATGTTAAAAGTAGGGCGGCCATCTTTAAACTGTCCTTATGATGTCACCATGTTTGTCTGCATCATGATGTCACATGCTTAACACTCTTGACATCCTTAGCAAAAATTTTACAGGTTACAAGACAACGGCATGGTTATTGTAATTTCTACACACTTTTACGTTTCCATTTGAAGCCCCTCGTAAAAAGCCTCAGGGTTACTGAGGATCAAACTCACATCCAACCTCTAACAATGTGTAAGATGAACATGCTCATCACTCAACCACCTGCTACTAAAGACAACAGCTAATGTGCACCATGAACTCTTCATCTGCTTAAACCTTACTCTGTCATCATCATCATCAAGTGCCTTGCAACTGGCGTGCCTCTCTGCATCTTGCAATCTCCAACAGCATGCATTTAATTGTGTTTTGACATCTTTCTGTGCCATAACAAAAAGTTGTCAAGAATCTTCGCCTGTTGCTTTCCTCTATCTCTCTTTCCAGTTGTCACAACATGTACAATTTTTTTGTCTAACCTTTAAAGGCAGGCATTTATTATATAAGATGTTATTTATTTTATAAAATGCAGTTTTGGTTTGTTCTATTCTGTTCTTTATCTTTGTGATACATCTTTCATCTGAAGTCATCCATATTTCTAGACAACAGAATTTCTGTACTTGCCTCCAATAAATACCATTGAAGATAATTGTACATTAAGGCATGACCGATTTCTTTCATTATCATTACTAAAGCCTACTTGTTCATTTTCCAAACACACTGGTACCTTGCCGTCTTGACAGACGATAAATTATTACATTGTGCTTAAAAAAAAGGAATAATAACTACAACTTATGGTGGGGCCAGGGATGGAGTTATACCTCTCCATATTACAAGCCTGGGCTGAATTGTGAAGACCATGTGTTGCACATGCAGCATGATCCCTGTCTCGGCCTGCGTAGTTTACTCCAGAGGAAAGTTAACACCAATACAACCACTGTATCTACCATCTTAATATATGCAAATAAGTTTTCAAGAAAAAGTACTATTTTCAAACATGCAAAACGAAAAATAATGAATCCCACTGCAGATATTGTTGCAGAGGTCTGAATATTTGCCAAAGAAAATAAAAAGAATGAAAAAGATTGTTTAATAAGGTTAACATATTAAAAACATACACTGACAATAAATATACCTCATCCTCAAACACCTTATTAGAAGTTGTGAGTTGATTCTGCAGGTCAGAAATCTCGCTGGCTTTTGTGTCAATGTCAGCTTGAAGCTAAAGAAAACAACACGCAAGCTGACAATATAAATATGTGATGATGCTGTCAAAATTGGACAAGATTTACGTTTTAAAAAGACCAAATTGACATTTAGTAATAAAAAAATTATTGAAAGTTATAGGCATCTTAGAATTTGAACCAGCCACTTCTAATTGATAAAGTGTCTTGAATGTACTTCATTGCATTGCTCAAAAGACACTAAAATACTTGTGTCATCACTAGTCAGGTCTATTATCCACATGAATCAACAATTATGGAATATATATAGGCTTAGCATCCTGCATTTTTATACACAAATAAATCCTGTTGTTGATTTTTTGTCCTTTTTTTTTAATTAGCTGGACATATAGAGACGTATCATTCATTTGACTTAATTCAAGTTTTTTCCAATTTGTATTGCATGTTTCAATAAAACTATTATGTCTTCATGTAATTATTTGAGTATCAGTCTGTTTTTCACTGTTGGTATTTTCATTTGTGTTAACTGATAACTTTTTCACATACCATCGTTCTTTTTGTGATTGTATTCTTGTGAAGATGACTTTTTAGAAAGAATTTTTCTTATTACTCACTCTGCCATTGTTTTAGCACTATAGATCTCAGATGGAGCCGGATTAGCACAGTGGCTAGCACACTGTATAACTGCTCTGTAGTCATGTGTTCGTATTCCCTTAGAATAAAGAACTCAGCCTAAAATGGGTACCAGAAAATGTCTTGGGAAGTAAAGGCAACAGGCACTAGACTGACCAAATCACCCATGGAGATGTCGATTGGTATATAAAAATATGGCGTAGCAAAATATACTCAATGCACCTCAAGGCATTTTAAATGGACTTCAACATGTCATGAACCTAGACTAGATACAGACACACTCGATTCTTTAGGTATGTTATGGGGAAAAGTAACTAGCAAACTTAGTGATAATTAACAGATTTGTCGCAAAAAGTGCAAGATGAAGACAATTGGCATAATGAGGACAAGAAATCAGGTAAAATCTAAGACTGGTAATTGTATGAGATGACAAACCATGATCATTCATGTTTATTAACATGGCACACAATGATGAGTTTACACAGCTATGTGACATTTGCACGAGGTTTGGAATCAGAAAGAGAGCTGACTACTCAACTTCTTTTAACTATGAAACCTAGTATATGTGAAGTCTCTAGTACGTCACATATTTATGGGCGGTGTCTATGCCACGGATGCCAGAGAAATAACTCAAATATATCCCCTGACAGCATTCACTGACCTTTTCCAACTGAAACTTCAGTTCATTGAGCTGCTGGTCCTTCTGAAGCAACACTGTCTGTGATGAGCTTTCAGAATCCCCTAAGGTTTTCTGCAAGTCTTCAAGTTGAGTTACCTTGTCACTAAATGATTTCTTAACCTAAAAAAAAGACAAATCATATAGCTTATTTGTTTTAGAAAAATAAACTAAAAATTACAAATATCTGATACAAAAACCAAGCCCAATACACAATGAACTAGATCATTCTCCTTTTCTTTATCCCTGTTGTCTTATTTCAGTGTCAGGTTAAGAAGAAACATCTTGAGCAAGCTTTGGTGTGTGCTTCATACAGTGTTGTATTCATAGTCTCAAATATTCTACCAATTCATCATTTGCAGGGGCGATCTTTTGCTCTGTTTTCATCTTGTCTAAATGCTAGAGCTCTTTATGGGCAAGTGTCTTGTGATAATCTTGTTTTATGACCAAGCCATCTTAACAGCAACAAAATAATTAAGACAGTTGTAATCTTAAACATACAACTGAAACTTTAAATTTCTGCGTGAAAGTAAAGGCAGCTAACAAAATACTGACAATATAACTCTTAGTATGCCCCAAACCACTTACAGGTTTTTTTTTTCTGAAACAAGTTACAGATAGTTAACAATTTAAAGCTTACACAAAATGAAATTATTTCTAAACCATAATTTCAAAGAAGTTTCTGGTTCATCATATCCGTATAAATTTGAGGTTTTACATCATAATTAATTAATGCTAAAAATCACTTTAGAATAAAAAGATAAATCATATCTCAATAGTTAATACGTTTCGTTTCAGTATATTCAGAGCTAACCCTTGAGTAGGAAGGACAGTAACTGCAACAGGATATGGTAGAACATGGTTATGGAGGATATGGCTCCTGTGTGTTGCTGGGGCCCTTAAGGGAAGCAAAGAATAGCAACACTGCAGTCTACCATGCATGTCGTAAGAGGCGACTAAGGAGGCTTGATGGTTCCGTCACCCTGCTACTGAGTGAGTGCGTGGCGCGACACTGTGAGCTGTGAGTTTCGTGTGAAATGCTTTTGAATCTGCCTGAGGTTTTTTGGAACGTGACTGCATGTTCGGAGCGATGGCAGATGGCTGTGTCCCAGAGTTGACCAGTTTTTGCCTTATGCGGAAATGCGTGGCTGCTGGGCTTCTGGTTGACTGCCACTACCATCGACGATGAACTGTATTTTGTGGACTGTGTGGGTGAACATCTAGGAAACATCCAGATGGGAAAATGACTGCCGATTCCATCAGAAATGAACTGGGCGTTTTGTGGGGGACTATTGTGTTGACATTCTGGTGGCGGCATTATGCACAGTGTATCTGTGCGGGCTGTTGTTTGTCGAGACTCCTGTCTTTTTCACTTTTCACATTGGGCAGTGGGGAGCATTTTGTGTGATATTCACTGGCACAGGAACGGAGCATAATGGGGACGACCCATTGCTGTGAAGTTGGAACTGCAACTAACTAACTATGGTAGAACAAAATGGACACACAAAATGTATGTTAAAATCCTGCAGGGAAACACGCTCAAACATCGTATGCCAAACCTCAACACAAACCCCAGAATATCACCTTTCTATCATTTCTTCTTCTGGAGATCAGCATGGCTGAATGGACAAGAGCACTCATTCAGCGAAAAGTCATGCTACTATCGTTCCCAACACTATCTGATTAAAAGTTATCGGCATACTTTTCTTTCCTTTTTATATAAACACATACAGCCTGGGCATACTTTTCTTTCCTTTTTATATAAACACATGCAGCCTGGGCTTACTTTTCTTTCCTTTTTATATAAACACAGACAGCCTAAGCTTACTTTTCTTTTCTTTTTATATAAACATAGACAGCCTGGGCTTACTTTTATTTCCTTTTTATATAAACAACACAGACAGCCTGGGCTTTCTTTCTTTCCTTTTTATATAAACACAGACAGCCTAAGCTTAGTTTTCTTTCCTTTTATATAAACACAGACAGCCTGAGCTTACTTTTCTGTCCTTTTTATATAAACACAGACAGTCTGAGCTTACTTTTCTGTCCTTTTTATGTAAACACAGACAGCCTGAGCTTACTTTTCTTTTCATATAAACACAGACAGCCTGGGCTTACTTTTATTTCCTTTTTATATAAACACCGACAGCCTTGGCCTTCTTGTCTTTCCTTTTTATAGTTAGTTAGTTAGTCGACAGATCATATTCCTTTTTATATAAACACAGACAGCCTGGGCTTTCTTTTCTTTATTTTTTATATAAATGCAGACAGCCCTGAACTTACCGTTTCAAGTTCTCTTGTTAATTCTTCAATTGTCTCCTTGTATTTTTCTGCTTCGTGCTGAGACTGATTTTTAAATTCCTCCTTTTCATCTAGCGCAGCTTGCAAATTAGAAATCTGTAACAAATTCTCATCCAGCGATTTTGAACTCTGATCCAGTTTACTTTGTACCTGAAACAATGGACATGAAAAACCATAGGCTGTTAAATTGTGTAATGGTAACACTGTTAAATTAATTCTGTTACATTGCGTAATGGTAACCCTGTTAAATTAATTCTGTTATTTTGTGTAATGGTAATGCTGTTAAATTAATTCTGTTATATCGTGTAATGATCTTGCTGTTAAATTAATGCTGCCAACTGCACAGATGTACGCATATATCAATCTCGAGGCTTAACAAGACATTTTACTTCTTTGTTCATCCATTATCTCTTATTTGGGGCATATTTACAATATGAAACACGGGGCATAAAAGCCTGGAATATCAATAATAAAACAAGCTAAAGATTGCATTATTGATAAATTAACTGTGGACTTTATTAAATGACAACATACCATGTCATAACACTACTAAAATCTTTTCTCTAAATCATACTCTGCTTCTTTTTCCAGTAATATTACAATTACAGTATTACAATACTAGTGTTACAGCACAGTGAGTTCTAGTTTTCATTTGTAAAAATTATATTCATAAAGAACATTTACAGTTTTCTTATATTATATGTGCACCAACTTCTATTCAAACATTTTCAAAGCTCACTTTAGCTGCCTGAGCTAAATTTTACATGCCGTTTTGCAAATTCAAATTTCTGGTGTTACAGTTAATTTTCTCTCAAATTGTGTGCCTAATTGTAAATTTCTACCTTGCTCAATTCAGCTTGTGTTTTCTGCAAACTGTCCTGAGTGGTGCGCAAGGTGTTGTCCAGATTTCTTTTCTCCTCATCTAAACGAGATATATCTTCTTGCAGCCTGGCAATGATGCCCTGCCTCTCATCTGACGAGCTTGCCAGCTGATCTAGTTGTTCTTGAAGCTAGGAAAGATACATTACAAGTAGCTAACATACAGCATACGAAAGACTGAACTATTGTAGTGTAGTAGCTAGAGCACCAACTTAGCAACAGAGGTCTAGGATTCAATGCTCAGTAGTGGCTGGATCTCTGACAAGAATGGCCATGGGATAGACCCAGCATTAAAAACGGGAACAAAATATGTCTTTGAAATATTAAAGGTGGCTGGTGTGAGACCTGTTACATTTCACTCTTGTGCCATTTGCCATGGGGAAATGACTCCCTCCCCAAAATGCTTTATTAGCACGTCACCAAAATGTACAGTGTGAAGCAACATGGCTATCGTGTCCCTCTACAAACATCGGCCATCTGTGTTTTTGATAACTTCGATGGCTGATCGTATGAACAATGTCCAATGTTGTCGATTTTTGAGCCAAGATATTCAAAATGTTACAATTTCAATCTTTCTATTGTTGATTGTGATTTTTTTGGTTGGCATGTGATTTTAAAAAAAAATTATGTGAACATTATTTTTATTTTCAGGAAAAAAAAATTTTGATTGCCCCAATGTTTTGACAGATAGAATCAAATCTTCTAAGCCCTCAGTACTATTTGAGAGGAGAACCATGCCATCTGCATATCTGAGTACTGGAATTGGTTTTGCATCAATTATGAAAGGATCAAAATTGTCACTGATTTCATCATTTTTGATGTTTATTTACAGTCTACTCTCTACAATTTCCAACTGTCTGGAGATATTTAACATGTGCACTGGCCCTCCTTTTTAGCTCTGAGAGCATTAGACAACCATTTGTATACTGTAAGTCTTCCGAGCCTGATTCTATGAAATGCAATGAATAAACCAAATGTCACTTATAATACAACAGTGTACCTCAGTTTAATTTATGTACTTGAGAGAACTGTTTCATTTCTATGCATATTCTGACAACCGGAGAACATCAACTTTTAAATATTTTGTATGCCGTTATGAGAATGTGTCTGTTGTCTGTGTCCTGAAGAAAGCCGTTTACCTGCATCGGCTATTCTGTTTTTTGTGGTTGTGTTCTTGTAAAACTGACCAATTCCATTTCTCATTTTTTATTGATTTACATTCATAAAATACTGCACTGTATTTCAATTAGCCCATGTTCAAAAGGGCTTTTTGAACAGATTTTGGTGTTCAGACTACTAAAACACTCAAAGTACAAAATGTAGTTCAATAATAGAGTAAAACAGTAGTTCACTGGTAGTTTAAAACAGCAGTTCAATGACAGAGTAAAACAGCAGTTCTATGATAGAGTAAAACAGTAGTTCACTGACAGAATTAAACAGTAGTTCAATGATAGAGCAAATCAATAGCTCACTGACAGAGTGAAACAGTAGTTCACTGACAGAGTAAAACAATAGTTCACTGATAGAGTAAAACAATTGTTCACTGATAGAGTAAAACAGTAGTTCACTGATAGAGTAAAACAGTAGTTCACTGATAGAGCAAATCAATAGCTCACTGACAGAGTGAAACAGTAGTTCACTGACAGAGTAAAACAATAGCTCACTGACAGAGTGAAACATAGTTTTCAAAAAAAAAAAAATGAAAAAAGAGTAAAAAACAATAAAAAAATTAAATGATAAAAAAGTTTTTTAAACAAAAAAAGTTTTTAAAAATTCCAAAAAAAAGAGTTAAAATAAAAAATAGTTCAAAAAAAAAAATTTATAAAGGAAAGCAAACCCCC
>JACEFZ010011476.1:0-69894 GCA_014155875.1 Cepaea nemoralis
TTGTAGCAACTATACTGGGATGAAATAGACGAGAGATACTCGATAGATGATAATATACAAGTGCGCAGAAACAGTTGGACTAACAACCATTTGTCGAGTGCCAGTGACAGACAGTGTTTGAAGATTCATTGCCGTCAACCTTCATTGTAAAAAGTTAGTTGCATATCCTTTACAGGACGTCCGCAGTCAACACCAGCATTTTATGATGTTGTGATCTCTTGACAAGTTTACGTTTAGTAATTTGCCATTGTTTCTGAACTACCGGCACCCATACCATTTTCGTATAAAAAAACCCGACGCAAGGTAGTCTGCTGCCAAATCGCCCTCAGTTGTGTTTTGAACGCGGGTGTGCCATGGAAACCTTCATTGTGGAATGCAGAAGGAGTTAATTCCCCGCATATAAGATAGCGCTGCACATTCCTTATTAGAAAACGGAGGGAAAGCTATGGAACATCCACCCCCCCCTCTCTCTCTCTCTCTCTCTCCTCTCTCTCTCTCTCTCTCTCTCCTCTCTCTCTCTCTCTCTCTGGTGTGTACACGTACGAAGAAGCACACGTAGCCATCCACAAACAGCACCCCGACATGAATCACTGGAAATAAAAAAGTACAGGACCGTTTACACGCCTTGAGACTTTACGTGCTTAACCGATTCAGAGCCCACATATAGGGGGGTGAATACAAAACTTGGACTTGCAATATTATCAAACACTGCACAATCATTATAAATACACTCTATATATTGACACATGTGACCTCCCATTATGACAGAAGGACGATATATCGCCATAGTGTTATTTGTTTTGTTTCGTGGTATCTTCCCCAATTTCAATGCGGTAATTTTCAACGGTAATTTATAATCCATCCATCATGTGCCATGCCGGAAAGCGTGGGCGGTCATGACTCGCCATTTCACTCGATCACCTCAGCTCAGTGTTCCTGTCTCGACCATGTCATGTGGCCAAGCCATCCAGATATTCACTTCTCGGTCTTCCCCTGGGTCTGTTCCCTTTGATCTTGCCAGTTGTCACCAAGTTCTCCAATTCATTTCTTCTCATAACATGTCCAAAAAATGTTGACTGTCTACGACTAATTTCTCTAATCAATTTACGATTTTCATTTGTTTCCTGTAGTACATGGTCATTTGTTTTTCTGTCTGTCCATGGAATTCTTTGCATTCTCCTTAGAAACCACATCTCTACAGCCATCAGATGTTTTTCAGCTTGACTGCTCATTGTCCAAGTTTCACATCCATACAAAAGAACAGGCTCTATGTATCCCCTCAACACTCTTTTTCTCGTTTCAATTGACATCTTTTTATTTGTCAGTATGTTTTTCATCTTGCTAAAGGCTACTTTCGCCATGGCGATACTTGTTCTAATCTCTTCAAGGCACCTCCCATCAGATGTTATGACTGTTCCGAGTTAATTGTACCGATTCACTTGTTGGAGAATATTCCCATTTACTTGTATATTACATTGTGGTATTTCGTCTTTTTACAATTTAATTCTAACCCCAGTTGCTCACTGTGCACAACAACCGCATCTACTAATTGTTGCAGATCCTGTTCATTGTCTGCAATCAATGCTGTATCATCTGCATATCTAATACTTGTTCATTTGTGTACAACCATGGTTGGTCCCAACCAACTTGTTGTTTAGCGCTGAGTCAAGTAAATTTTAAAAAAGTAAAATAAAGTACCCGTGTTTACACACCCTGAAGCTAGTCCCCCTATTTGTATCAACTAATGAACTCGACGGGTGGTGTACTCAATGTCACGTCGGCCGGCCTATTCTTCTCAACACATCTCCTGGTACCATTGTTAGGCTGAGTCGACCCGTGAGTCTTGGTTAATTTAAAATCACCCGCCTCTATGGGGACGCGAATACACGACCACCGGTTCGGCAAGCAAACTCGCTGGCCACTGCACAACCAAATACTGATCTCTCAACCTTGGAGATTTAATGACATGACATACTAGGCTGTCAAGAAGACATAATTAACACATTTCCGTCAGGTACTTAACATTAAGCACAAACCAACCTGAGAAGCTCCACACACATAGTCATAAACTATTCCCACGCACCAAACACAGCCAGACATCTCTCTCTCTCTCTCTCTCTCTCTCTCTCTCTCTCTCTCTCTCTCTCTCTCTCTCTCTCTCCTCTCTCTCTCTCTCTCTCTCTCTCTCTCCGCGCTTTCCATATGTTGCACAATCTCTTCAGGTCCTCTCATCCGATGACGGCGGATCACAGCTACCTTGTTTGTTTACTCTGGGATTACGTTGAAGTAAGTTGACAATTAAATACTTAAAACCCACCCAGGAAACGTGACCAACCTTGACCTAGCTGTGCTGATTTTCCAACTCCGTCATTCGGTTTACGAATGTAGTTTTCTGGAGACTCATAGGGTCGTCCCTGGAGCTACAGAGCCCGTGCTCCTACCAACGCTTTTGGCAAGCCCCTCTGCTGAAAGAGACTAAGAAATAGGGGGTAAACCCAGTGCAATTAAATATATTCTCTCGCATTCAAGTCTTTTATTCATATCTGCAGATGTGAAGTTGTGGGAACGTACTTGCACACCCCTATAGTTTCTGAGCTTGGAGAGCTATCTCATCTCATCTCATCATGTTCCTCTTGTACCTTGCGGTGTCGAGGTGAAGTATAAACAGCGGGAGAGTGCCCGCTTATGGGCTTCATGTATCGATATTCCCATGGACTCTATTATTCCCTGCGTCCAGGTCGGCCTCTTCCTCTGCTTCCCTCTGGTCTGAACATCATTGCTTGTTGTGGTATAGGCCTTCTGTTAGCTGGTAACCTACATGCATGGCCAAACCATTTGACTTGCTGCTTTCTAATAAAATCTAGAGCTGCTTTAACTCCCACTTTAGTCCTGATTTCTTCATTTATGATCTTATCTCTTCTTGATACATTGAGTATTCTTCTCAGGAATCTCATTTCTGTTGTGATTGTTTAAAAATCTTTCTGTCATTGTCCAGGTTTGGCATTGGTAACATAGAGTTCGTAGGAAGATTGTGTTGTAAAGTGCTTTCTTAGTAGTTATTGATACATGTTTGTTCTTTAGCATTGGTGCCATTTGTCCAATGAGTTGTTTGCCTTATTACATCTATTTTCAAATCTCCTCTTCTGATTTGTCATTTGATATCATACTTCCTAGGTACTTGAAACTCTTTACTTGTTTCAAGGGATGTTCGTTTAGGTCAGGGGTGGGCAAACTTTTCGTGTGGCGGGCCGCATTGACAAATGTAAAGCTATTGGCGGGCCGCATATATATATATATATATATATATATATATATATATTATATATATATATATATATATATATATATATATATATATATATATATCCATTTTGTTTACAGCAACATATCACAATAAATAATTATTAATTATTTATAGGTTATTAAGCTGTATAAATAAATAATTATTGCAATTTTATTTTACTTATACACTTATACATTATATTTGACAATATGGACAAAAACTTTACTAATCTGTTAACACGATTTTACGACTTGTTATTATAAAAAATATTCTTTATTATCTATCAACGGCTTTAATTAAGACACACAGCGACTACATTGTCACTACAGTTGTTGATTTCTAATGAGATGTATGTAACTGCTTGCAATTGTTGACAATATTCTTGAAATCTGGAGCAAGTTTACTTGTTGAAATTCGCATGACAACATGCAAGTTGCAGTCCGACAATAAAGACCTATTCTTAGATTTGTTGATCTTCAAGCAAGAGAATGCTTGTTCGCAAATGTATGTTGATCAAAATAATGATAAAAGTTTAGTTGCAAAGTTTTTCAAGTTGGGAAATGATTCTTGTGATAAAGATCCATAGAAATCCAGCAAACCATCTGTTTTGAATTTCTCTTTCATGTCATGATCTGCTTGTAAGTCAAGCAGCTCCAACTGTATGTCCTCTGCGGCTGTATCAGCTTCTGCACTAAAAGGTGAACTGAGAATATTGAACTATGGCTCTACATCCAAATTCTTCAATCAATGCATCTAATTGGGCTTTGTATTTTTCAGTCATTTCACCAGAAATGGTTTCTTGTTTCAGCAAAGGGAAGTGACAAAATCTTGTTTCACTTGCTTGTCTGGAGAACAGTGAGAGTTTTGCCTGAAATGATTTTACATACACATACAATTCATGTGCAAACACACCAGTGCCCTGAAGTTTTACATTCAGTTCATTTAACTTTTCCATAATTTCAATGGCAAACATAAAGTCTAACTGCCACTCTTTATTGACAATGTCAGTATTAAAGTCACATGAAATACCCTTCATCTCTTGGAACATCACTATTTCTTCTCTGAATTCCCACACTCGCCTCAACACCTTGCCGAGACTCAGCCATCGAACATTGGCGTGGTTCAGGACATCGGAATGTTCAGTTTCCAAATCGTCAAGTAATGACTTGAACTGTCTGTGATTAAGTCTTCTTGATCTGATGAGGTTGATGACACTGACAACTGGATCAATAACATGCTTGATATTCAAAACAGTTTTACACACTTTCTTGATGAATCACACAGTGAAGTGGTAATAATGTGTGGTCAGGATATTCTGCTTTAATCTTAACACTTATCAACTTTGCCAGACCTACATATTTTTTTCCAGTCAAAGCACGAGCTCCGTCAGTTGTAACACTTTCCATCTTGTTCCAAACCAACCCAGTTCTTTCAATACAGTAGTAAACAGCATTGAATATATCATGGCCTGTGGTTGTGTCTTTGAGTGACTCAACACTCAGTAACTCTTCAGTGAGTTTGAAAGAAGAATTTATTCCACGTATAAATATCAATAATTGTGCAGTATCATGTACATCGGTACTCTCATCCAATGAAAGAGGACAATTGTTTACTTGCATCTGAAGTTTATGCATCAAATTGTCACTTATCTTGTCAACACGTCTGACCACAATTCTCCTTGATAAAGTAATGTTGTCAAATCTGTTTTTTTTTTTGGTTCTGGACACATAATGTTTTCTGCATCTAGCAAACATTCCTTGATGAACTCGCCATCAGAAAATAACTTGTTCTGTTTTACAAGTCTGTGTGACAGCATAAGACTAGCTTCAGTTGCTGCATCTTGAATTGAAGACTGTTTAGCGAAAACAGTTTGCTGTTTCTCCAAATTTTTCACCAAATCAAAGCATTTTCTTTCCTTCTCTTCGGTCGTTAAATTGTATCCG
The DNA here is from genome assembly GCA_014155875.1 of Cepaea nemoralis. Lineage (NCBI taxonomy): Eukaryota > Metazoa > Mollusca > Gastropoda > Stylommatophora > Helicidae > Cepaea > Cepaea nemoralis. The sequence goes on from JACEFZ010011476.1 coordinate 5,227, forward strand.
AAATCGGAATGTTTTGTTTGATAATGTCTTTTTAAATTGTACTCCTTGAAGACAGCCACTGACTCACGACACAACAAGTAAACTGATTTGCTACCAACTTTTATAAAACAGTACTTAGTTGTCCATTCATCATTAAAGACATGGCATTCATCTTCAACCTTACGTTTGTTATTGACACTCATCATAACGGTACATGAAATTCTGTAAAATTTAACGAAATAACTTAAAAACTAATTAACAATTTTTATTTCTAAATGCCCTCGCGGGCCGCATAAAATGACTTGGCGGGCCGCATGCGGCCCGCGGGCCGTAGTTTGCCCACCCCTGGTTTAGGTGAATCGTTATTGCTTTTTCTTCTTTAGTTATCGTCATTACCTTTGTTTTACTTGTGCTAATTTTCATGTTATGTTCCCTACACATTTAGTTTAGACTATCCATGTGGTCTTGTAATTCAGCTTCTGATTTTGCTATTAGTGCTTGGTCGTCAGCAAACAGAATTTCTCTAACAGTTAGATTTGCAGATGGTTCTTCTTCTGTGTTATCGTCATGCGGTGTTCTTGCGGTCTTTGTTTGGCTGGTTTCTTTACATATGTTGTCTATACATGTTACGAACAAGAGAGGGAACAGGACACAACCTTGTCGTACTCCGGATCTTATGGTGAAGGGTTCTGAGTTTCCTCCAGTTTGCTGTCACTGTGCATTCACTGTTGTTGTATAAGCTTCTACATAGGTTTGTTAGATGTGTACTCACGCCATATTGTTTAAGGATTTCCCACAGCTTGTTTCTATCTACTCTATCAAATGCCTTTTTTGTTGGTTGACAAAGGCTAAGTAGAGTGTTTCATTGAATTCGATTGATTTTTATATAAGTTGTCTAAGAGCAAAAATGGCATCTGTACATCCTTTGTTTTTCCTAAATCCAAGTTGTGTTTCGCTTAGCTGGGGTTCTATAGTAGTTCGTAATCTTTTCTCAAAAAGTTTGCAAAATATTTTCCTAGTATGACTCAATAGTGAAATGCCTCTATATTGTATGCAGTCTCTTTTGCTTCCTTTGTTTTTTCCAAATTGGGATAATTATGGCGTTTCCCCAGTCTCATGGTGTCTGTTGTTCTAGCCAAACATTGTTGAATAGTCTATGTAGCCATACTGTTCCTACTTCTCTTGCTGCTTTAATTAGTTTATTTGGTATTTCATCTTGTCCTGGTGATTTGTTCAATGGGGCTAATCTTACGGCTTCTATAATTTTTTTTTCTTTCAGTATATCTGGTTCTAGTTCTTCGGGGGCATCTGTGTCGGTTTCTTGAATTCCTGTGACATTTGATGGGATGTTGAGAAGTTGTTCGAAGTACAGTTTCCATCTGATTAGAATTTGTTTTTGTTTACTTATTGGTTCTCCATTTTCGCTGCTAATTATTTCAGTTGGGTCAAAGAATTCTCCTCTGGTTTTCATTGCACTTATCTTTTTGTAGAAGTTTCTAGTTGTCTTCTTGTAGTTTTTATTTAGGGTTTCTCCATACTCCTCCCAGTCTCTTTGTGTTTCTCTCTTTACTATTCTATTCACATGTCTTCTCGCTATTCTATATTCTATGTAATGGCATTCCTGTTTGCTCTTCGACCACTTTTTATATTTTTCATTTTTGTCTTGTAAAGCTTTCTTTACTTCTGTGTTCCACCAACTTGTTATTTTCTTTATCCGTGTTTTGCGTTTTTTCGTGGTTATACATATTATTTTTGCAGTATTTAAAATGTTTGATTTGAACATCCCCCATTCTTCTGCCACTGTATTTCTTTCTATACGTAATTTTACAAAGATTTCAGTTAGTCCTTTCTCATAATTTTCCCTCACTGTCTCGTCTATGAGGTTTTTTTTTTTAAAGTTTACTGATTCGCATGGCATGTATGGCTATGTAGCACAGAATTAGAATTTAGTTTTCTAGAGGTTCCTTCAATCAATCAACTAATCAGTACCAACCACTGTACACAGCCTGTGGTGCTATTGACAGATACAAAATCAGTACTTGAGGAGCTCCTGTCTGGGAAATTGCTAGTGCACTTGGCAGCCAGCGTAAGGTCACCATATAGTGGGTAACATCTCACTGTGGAGTACCCGGAAACGAGAGAGCTGATAGATTGGCTAAGGAAGGAGCAATAAAAACACAACCTGATGTATCCGGTACATACCACCAAAAGAAAAGAATGATCAATTCCGCCCAAAAGCCACCCAAACCTGCTCAAGACGACAACCATGGACAGACCAGAGCAAATCACTGAGTGAACTAAACAAAAAAGTGAAGTTCATACAAGAGACAACATTGCAGTTATAGACACATTTCAAGCGAACGAAAGAAGAACTAATCAGTCTTGTCTGCCCCTGAATCATAACTTTGTTTAACCCGTCTTGCATTCCCGTGTAGACCCACATAATTTTCATACTCGATTAAGTCAGTAATTGTAACTATAATTACCTAAGAACAATGACGGATAATCACACGTATAACCGTATACATGTTTATGGGGTGGCTTCTGATATATTACGTCATTTCACTCCATTGATAATCATCATACGCGCTGATTGTGCAAGACGTGTCCAGCCACAACAATGTTACAGATAAGTAACTTTTATAGTTGTAGTTTAATGTAGTGTTTTTAATATAGTTGTGTCGGTTTGTGTATTCTGTGCTGACGAAGGCTTTGACCGCAACGTTCATTTTGTTTCTTGTAATTGTATTTTAGTAAAGCTTACAATCTACTTCTCTTTTTCTGGTGATTCATTCATTGTGATATATTGCGTCGAACTTATCAGTTTTCAAGTGGAGTGTGTTATATTTAACTATTACAACCTGTGTGCATGTATCAGTGCACAAACAGCTAACCAAATTGCGATTATCAAATTGGGTTATATTTGGCATGAGACACACATCCGCATTCATTTGTCAGCACTCATGGTTAGTACGTGGAGATCAGATCACGCACCTAAACAATATAAACATTGAAAGCCCTAGGCGCGAAGGCATTCGTGCCTGCCGTCTCTAAATAATGACAGGACCTCTCTGAAAGACCAATCGTACTTTGAGGCAGAATACTCTACAAACGATGTCATCACTAGCCATGTCTAACATCTACTTAAACCGACAACTATGAGTGTGGACAGAATCTTACCCAACCAAGTTTCATAGCGCAATAGGTCTGACTTGTGTGACCTCTATCCTGCACTTGTTAACTTTTGCGGTATGAGTTTCTTTCAACAAATGCCAATTTATTAATCATGCCACTTAATTTGCCTCAATGGCTTATGTACGAACGCGTTAGTTCACAAGGAGCTGCGCTTATAATGCCACGAATGCTGTCTGACTAGGGTTCGACGCCTAGTTCGTCTTCTCGCTAAGGGCAAACTGGGACGCAGAGGTGTTTCCAAGACACCAGGGCCAGGTTCTATACTGGCCAAGACCCACTAACACGTCCTCGCCGTGCGTCCTGGGCAACAGGTCCCTTTGGGGTTCTGGCTAACGTAGTAGAATCGCTGATTCTTACGAAGTCGGAGAGCATCTGCCTGCACGGCGAGGAACCACCAGCCTGCACACCAATAAGCCAGACATGGGACAACGGATACTCACGCAAACCTTAGTCCGGTATGACACCATACTGATATTGGACAATAGGATGTCTTCATCCGACATTCAGGACTTCACGCTGGAGTTCACAGCAGCGAACGCAAGCAAGCAGCAAGCACTGCCTATTACTTTCTTAACAACAAGTCAAAGTTTAAATGGCAAAATATGTCCACTTTCCGCAGTAGAAACGGGAGGGCAAGAGTAAGTTCTCAGCCAGATATATATATATATATATATATATATATATATATATATATATATATATATATATATATATATATATATATATATAGAGAGAGAGAGAGAGAGAGAGAGAGAGATGGTTCTCATTCCGCACATTTGGATGTGCGACACTTCAAGTTAGAGTCGGTGCACGCACCTGGGTGTCACGACCCAAGAGGGCCCGTCCTAACAATGTCAAAAAGATTGAGGCGGAAACATTCGCGGAATGGGTGACAACAGCTGAAGACCGGGAACCTCTAGCTGTGCTTGCCCCACGATGGAGTGTATACAACCTTCATCAAGGACAGACACACAATTCCTGGAAATATAATAGCCAATATGTAATTCGTTGTAACTGAACAGGTGGGGCCGTTCCGTGAACAGGCTATTATACAGAAAGGCGGTCACATCAGGCGGCACCGTAATGGGGCGACATAGTAGTAGGCCTCTTTCAGTCCTGAAGGACTATAGAGTTGTGCCGCTTGGGAGGTGCCTGGCAGCACCGCTGGTGACTGTATAGTCCAATTCGAGAATGACAATCTCTGTCACAGTTTCCGCATCTGTGAGACGAGGCAAGTCCCGCAGTAAGTGACTGCTCTTTGAGCCTGTGCCGTCTCTCCTCAGTTTTTTGGATCTGATTGCGCTCAAAGAGCACCAGTCCGTTTCGTACATCTCTTCTCCAGGAGCATCTGTCTGTTGCAACTCTCTCCCACGTGTCTGGATCTATTCCAATGGTTTTCATATCTTGTTTACACACATCCCTATATCGCATTTGGGGTCTTCCGGTTGGCCTCTTTCCTGTGGCTAGTTCTCCGTAAAGGAGATCTTTGGGAATACGTTCGTCCTCCATTCGAGATACGTGGCCCAACCACCGGAGGCGTCTCTGCTTGAGGAGGGTGTGCACTGTGGTAATATCTGCTCTTTCAAGCACCTGTTTGTTTGTTATGTGGTCTTTCCATGTTATGCCCAGGATACGTCTCAGACATCTTATGTGGAAGGAATTCAACTTCCTTTCCTGTCTTGAGTACAGGGTCCAGGATTCAGACCCGTAGAGTAGTGTGCTAACAACACAAGCTTTATATACTTGAGCTTTTGTACGCTCTGTTAGTCTATTATTCTCCCAAACTCTTTTAGCTAGCCTGGAAAATGTTGTGGCTGCCTTTCCAATGCGTCTGTCGATTTCTGTCTCTAATGAAAGATTATCTGATATTGTCGATCCCAGATACACAAAATCGTGGACGACTTTCAATTCATAATTAGAGATTTTGATTGACGGAGGCGCATCAGCATCTTGTTCCATCACCTGTGTTTTATTTAGGCTAATGGTGAGCCCAAAGTCTTTGCAGGCAGCTGCAAAACGATCTATGAGCCTTTGGAGATCTTCTGCTGTATGAGTAGTCAGTGCTGCATCATCTGCAAAAAGTAGTTCTCTTACGCATCTTGGTCTTATTTTGGTCTTTGCCTTGAGTCTTGATGGGTTAAAAAGTTTGCCATCAGATCTTGTGTGGAGGTATATGCCTTCAGTGGCAGTCCCAAATGCTTGCCTTAAGAGAACAGCAAAGAAGATACCAAAGAGTGTAGGAGCAAGCACGCATCCCTGCTTTACTCCGCTGCTGATGCTGAATGACTGGGATGTTGAGCCGTCAAATAAAATGGTCCCCTGCATGTTTTCGTGGAATGATTTCACGAGACTAAGAAGGGTGGGTGGACATCCAACCTTTTCAAGGACCTTAAAAAGGCCGCTTCTGCTCACGAGGTCAAATGCCTTTGTGAGGTCGATGAAGGCTATATATAATGGCTTCCTCTGTTCTCTGCACTTCTCTTGGAGCTGCCGGAGTGAGAAAATCATATCGATGGTGGACCTGTTGGGTCTAAATCCGCACTGCGATTCGGGGTAGATTCTTTCAGCAAGAATGTGTAATCTTTTAAGGATTACTCTGGCAAAAATCTTGCCTGTAATGTTGAGAAGGGAAATGCCGCGATAGTTGTTGCAGTCGCTTCTGTCGCCTTTGTTTTTATAAAGGGTAACGATGTTTGCGTCTTTCATATCTTGTGGTATTGATTTTTCTCTCCAGCAGAGCTGTAATATTGCATACAGTTCTGGGATGATTGTTTCTTTGCTACATTTTAAAATTTCAGGTGGAATACTATCTTTTCCAGGTGCCTTGCCGGATTTGAGAGAGTCTAGTGCTTCGCTGATTTCTGTGAGGCAAGGTTCGTTATCCAAGGCATGCATGGCGGACTGTTGATCGATGGCTTCCAGAGCTTCTTCGCTGACAGTGTTATCCACTGAGTATAGCTCTGAGTAGTGTTCTACCCAGCGATCCATTTGTTTCGCTCGATCTTTTATGATTACCCCCTCAGTTGATCGTAAAGGGGCCATCTTATTTTTTGATGGACCGACAGCTTGCTTGATGCCCTCATACATTCCTCTTATATTTCCAGTGTCTGCACAAGTTTGAATTTGAGCAGAGAGCTGTAGCCAGTACCTGTTCGCACATCTTCTTGCCATCTGTTGTACTCTATTTCTGGCCATTCCGCAATGCCTGCAGTGTTTTCTCTGAAGGTGATGTTTTATACATTGCGAATGCATGTCTCTTTATCTCCAGGACTGGGAGCATCTCTTCAGAGTGTGCTTCAAACCAGTCGGTTGACTTAGTTTGCTTCTTGCAAAATGTTGATAGTGCTGTATTGTAGATGGTGTCGCGAAAATGACTCCATCTCTCGGTGGACATTTCCATTTGTGGGGCCAGGCAGAGAATCCGCTATAGCCTGCATGAATTTGTTGACCTTCTCTTTATTTTGGGTGCCGCTGGTGTCAATGCGTGGTCTTCCTTCTGTTCGGCTTCTGTAGATTCTCTTGGGCTTTATCTTCACCTTGCTGGAGACGAGTGAATGGTCGGTGTCGCAGTCAGCACTATGATAGCTGCGAGTCAGAAATGCTACTTCCCGTGTTGTGTCACCGCTTTACGCGGTGCTGAAGTGACCTCTTCAGGGCACAAGCCTGGGCAATGGAAATCGGAGAACCAGCTGTTGCCCAGTAGCAGGTTCCCCCTCTCCACGTCGCCGATGTTGACCAAGGGAAAGGCAGTAGCCAATGCAACTTGGCATCGGTGCCGTCGCAGGAGTTGCCAGAACTATGTTGTTTACAACATGGAACTGCCTTAGGGACTCCATCTCCGGATTTGTCCTCAGGGTTTACTCCCGAAGCCTTTCCCATATGGGTATACCCGCAAGGCAGCGGAGGTTTGAGATTTAGAGTTCCCTCTCTTAGAAGAGATACCAACCAAGGCTGACGAGCCTCCTCTGCCCGGGAATCAATAAGGAGGGAAGTCTACCATTCTTCCTTCCTGGCAGTGACCATACTGATCGGATGACCGTAGCCATTGTCTCTACTGAGAGATCCTCTGCCCACCGTCACTGACTTGAAACCATAACCAACAACTATCTGTCGGCTGCTCCCAAGTCCAATCCACCACCTGCTCACATGGCTTCACGTTACCCTGTTGGGGGGGCTAAACGGGTACTCCACCTTGCCCAAGGGTGTCCCGTAGGCTAGCGGAGGGAAGGAGGCACCTTACTTCTCCTTTGATAGGGTATACCCCTACCCCGCTAATGGGGCGACATACGGGGGCGGCATTTTAAAATAAAAACAATTAAGGGGCGGCATTTCGAAGACTTGCATCATACTAAGAAAATATACAGCACAGCCCTGTGAACAAGCAAGCGGTTTTCCTTTCACTGAGAGAACGACAAACACAAACAGGCGTACGTATGTAACATGGACTTCTTGCCCGGTAAATATAATTCACAATGGGACAATGAAGTAAAAAATAAAATAAATATAAAATTTATATTTTATTTACTAAGATTAGTGAAAATAAGGTACTTTTGCTTTCTTTCACCACAAACAAAAGGGAATCCCAGGGTATGACGTCACATCCAGGGGTTCCCTGTGTTGCGCCGAACATTTAGGGGGTTTCCGTGTGTTGCGCCGTAGCTCGGTGCGCAATTCTATGCGGCGGCGGTGGTGCGCTATTCTTTCACTTTCCGGTTAGGGTTAGGGTTAGTGTGTGTACCCTACCCCAAACCCTAATCCTAACCCTACCCCTTTAAGCCTAACCCTAACCCTAACCGTAAAGTGATTGCAGGACCGATGCAAATGAGGATCGAAGCGAGACAGAAACGGTTGCCACAGCCCAAAGAAACAACACTGTGGTGTGGGGGAAATTGAAACGCACTGACACGCACTCCACCCGAACATAGAGGAGATCACCGTCGGCACTAAATATAGCTGGTGACTCTAAATATAGCTGGCAAAGTTTGTTTGGGGTGAAAGATTGATTGATTGATTGATTTAGGAACCGACATCACAGCATTCGGGACATCCCCATCCTCAGCAACCAGCGAAGAGTTCCAACACTAATAGTTCCAGTAGCAATCTGATTATATGTCCGTCTCGCCTTTCCTCTGAGCGTCGAAAGAAAACTCATACGATCATGCTCCTCCAGAAATTGCGATCCCTGACTGCATGGATACCGAAAAAGTTAACAAGTGAAGGATAGAGGTCACACAAGACAGACCTATTGCGCTATGAAACTTGGTTGGGTAAGATTCTGTCCACACTCATAGTTGTCGGTTTAAGTAGATGTTAGATGTGGTGAAAGAAAGCAAAAGTACCGAAAATAATAATCATCACCAGTGCCTTGCCGGCTAGCGTGGACGATCATGCTCCTCCAGAAATTGCGATCCCTGACTGCATGGATCAGTTCGTTTGTTGACTCCCATCCGTGCCATGACACAAGACTATCAATAATTTTATCACGCCTTCTCCCTCTATCTCTCTTTCCACAAATCTTTCCGGTTGTCTCAGCATGTTCCAGTGTTTGTCTTCTCATTATCTGGCCACAAAATGATGACTGCTCCCCCCCCCCCCCCCCCTGATGTTTGTGATAAGTTGTATTTGTGACCTAGCTTCCCTCAAAACGTCCAGATTGCTCATTTTGGCTGTGCAATTAATTTTCAGCATTCTTCTTTAAAACCACATCTCCATCTTTTAACGCCTGTTTACTAATTGTCAAGGATTCGAGGCCATATGTTAAAATTTGTTCTTATGTAATATGTAAGAACTCTTTTTCTAATGTTCAAGGTTGATAGAATGCAGTTTGTGCTTGTCCTATTCTGTTCTTTCTCATTGATTTATCTTCTATCTGATGTTGTCCTTGTGCCTATATATCTGAATTTCTGCACTTACCCCAAAAATAACGCCATTTACTTTAATTGCACATTTAGGCAAATCTGTTTCTTTGATATCACCATGACTTCTGTCTTTCTATTATTCAAGCTTAAGCGTAGAAATAAAAACATACCTTGAAACACACCACACTGTCTTATGGTTCCTTAATTAAAACTCTTATCAGGTTAGTGCCGTCTCCGTGGCCTAAGGCTTGCGAACGCGGTTCGTGAGCCGCTTACCAGGCGTTCAAAACTCGGCTGCGACCAATTTGTGCAGAGGACCGTGTCGCGTTGTGTTATACCGTGTTGGTATGGGAGCCGGTCGTTCAAAAGCAATGCAAAATACTGAACGTAAACCTTGCCTAGTACATCAACAGCAGCTGAAAAAATGCTGGTGTTGACTGCAACGTCCTGTAGGCGTAAGGGATTTGCAACATTTAAAAAATCAGGTCAGCACGGCTGGATGGTTAAGAACAAGTGTTCTTAAACATCCGGTGTGCTGATGCCGAGGTAAAGGGTTCAATCCCTAGACCAGATAGTTGGACTAAACTGCTAACTTCTCGCCCTTGACTTTGGGACATAAATTACAAGTACCTCCGAAGTCGGAGTGGGTCCGCCTGATGGCGAGGGGCACCGGTAATAGGGAAAGCTAATCCACATGCAAAATCCAGTCCAGTGCTACTAGAGGTAGTGTGTATGGACTAAGCTTGAGTTCAAAGCAATCGAGCGCAAGAAAAAAAAAAGACCATTATCAAGGACACGGCCATAATATGGAGCTGTCAGTGGCAAGCCGCATGCCTGGGAACCCAAGATTGTGGGTTCGATTCTAGGAGTGCAATTCACGAGTGCAGTTTTCTCGTAGATCCCTGGGGGATTGTCGCTGGAGTTACGGAGTTATTGCTTTGTGCGACGCTTTCGGCAGGTCCCCCTTCAGGAAAGAAATCGAGCCGTATAGGATCCACCCGGTGCAGTGAAGTTGATTCTCTCGCCTGTAAACAGTTAGCCCCCTTTAACCAAGATTACAACTTCTATAAGTAGTAACATACACATGGCACAGGAACGGGGCATTATGGAGCAACTCTTTGCCGTGAAGTTGGAACCGCGACTAACTAACATATACTGTATAAACTAGTAGACATAACTAGGAAATAAAAAAAAATGTAAGTAAAGGACTCTCTTAACTTAACACATTATGAGGAGTAGTGGGCATGTATTGCAAATTTGTGTTCAGAAAGCAATGGCAAACTATTGAACTTAGCAAGAAATCACAAACAGCTAAAAAGTGCTGGCATTGACTGCGACACGACATCTTGTAAAGAATACGCAACTAACAAATATATATATATATATATATATATATATATATATATATATATATATATATATATATGATCGCGTAATTTGACTATTACTTATTAATTACATACAGACCAATCAGCAATCGATGGGCATTATGGTCAATGTCAAACCCGCCGCCCGTACTTCCCAAGACATATCCTGGTACTCATTATTGGCTGGATCCACCCGAAAGTCCAGGTCAGTTAAAGCTTAAAACCCGCCTCCATGCAAATTTGAAGCCACAACCACCGGGTCGGTATGCAAGCGTACTAGACACACTAGGGGGCTGAGTGGTCTCGAGGTATGGTGTCTACCTCGAGTGCTGGAGGTCCTGGGTTCAAGCCCCGGTGAGGACTGGGATTTTTTCACGTGGACTTCCAGTAATAAATTTCTGCTGGTTTCTAGGTAGTGAGATCGGACGCCCGTGTGTATTGTTGCGCACGTAAAAAATCCCTTGGCAGTTAGAAATCGAAAAAGAGTAGCCTAACGGCGCCGCCCGGGCAAAATTTCAAGTTAAAAATCTACCCAAAGTAGTTCAGAATCCTCGCCGATGCTACGGAGTTCGTGCATTGAGCTGAGTTTCTCCAGACTCAGGTTTGAGTTAGGAGGAAAACGGAGCACTTATGGGTCAAACCCGTGTGCCGTGATGTTGATCCAACGACTAAACTAAACTAAACTAGACACCGACTAAAACGAAGACACATTTTTCGCGGAAAAAAATCGACGAAAACCGACGTCAACGAAGGAAAACCGTGGTTTAAAAATGGACTTTCGCAATCAAATATAATTGTGTAGCTTGTAGCCGTACACCAACCGACTCCGTGGCGAAGAAGTCACGACAGCAGTTCATAATCCCGCATACCGAGTTTGAAATATATCTGCGGGCGATTTGGCAGCAGACTGCCTTGCGTTGTTCATATTTTTAATAAAATGGTATGAGTGCCAGTCGTTCAGAAATCAAAGACAAACAACTGAACGTAAACTTGCCTAAATATCACAAACAACCAATATAATGCTGGCGTTGACTGCGACGTCCTGTAAAAGGATATGCAACTAACTTGTATATGTACACCATGAGTTATATAATTACAACTAAAAAGGAAGTTAAATTCTGCGAATGCACCCGTATAGTATTAATTATTGTACATGCCCAGGTACAACCCTTATCCTATATCTGATGTGCTTTATATCTAGTGTGCCCTGACAGTTCTGACCTGATACTAATATGTTATAGTGATCTTCTCCCGTCACCTAACTGCCCTAGATATCGAACATAAAGATCAGATAAGTAACATGGCGTTTGATCGGAAGTTGTCCTAAATAACGGCGGCGTTGTCCGTGTTGTTGTTTCGCTCCGTTGATGGTAAAATAGTGCACACAAGTACATGTATTGTTAACGCAGACGACGAGACGAGCCATGAACTTGTGAATCAGAATAATGATACACACAAGGTAGCTACGTGTTAATAACTTTTAATAAAAGTTACGACGGTTAATTAATATGAAATAGGTTTACTTAATAGTACTATTAGTACTTTACTAAACTTTACTTTTTAAGTGTTTACATTTAAAGTAAAGTGATAATTTTAATAATAAATAGAGTAGACTACTAATTTATAATTAATTGTTAATACTTATTTATTACTATAGAATAGAGTACTTTTATTTTAGTAATATTAGTGATTACTAACTACTACTACTAGTTTTAGGTATAACTTATAAGTAATTTAGTATTTATTCTTCTTGATTCTTCTGCCTTTAAGATTCCTAGTGATTGATCCACAACTACTAAGCTCCCCGTAGTATAGCTGAATGTTGGCTGATTTTTCTACAGTATGAAGTAGCCAGTTCTATACCAAACCTCTTTGTTTTTTTTAATGACTTGTATAGAAGATTACAGCGTTACTATTCTTCAGTTCCTCCTTTGGGACCCTGTAATGAATTTAGTATTTAGCTTGTTAAAAACAAAAAAGCTCTGTCTTATTGTATATATTATATTATAAATGTATAATTTATTAATATGAAACATTCTGGATAGCATATTTGTTCAAATAGTAAAGCATTGTGAAATAGAAAGCGTGTGGTTTGTAAGCAAATAATTATGTATCCATACTTCAAGAGCTGAATATTCAAAATGGTTGGTTATTAATTTAAAGACAATAAAACAAAGACAATTGAAATATTTTGGTCTCTTGAAATGTCATGAAAGATTGGAGGGGTATATGAATGCCTGGGAAGAGAGGAAGAGGAAGGCCGAAGAGAGGAAGAGGATGGCCAAAGAGAAGATGGGTGCAGGATGTGGTGGATGATCTCCAGATGGGTGTATCGGACGCGGGGCATCTTGCTTGTGATCGAGAAATTTTCATGAAGGTTGTTATGAGAGCGAGTTTCTGCAAAGGACATGCCACTGAATGAATGAATGAATGAAGGAAAACAACAGCATATTTTATTCAAAACAATGTATTCCCTTAGTGAATTAAACACAGATGCAATAAATAAAATGTTGCATGATTTCTTGCCTGGTATATTTTGCTGCATCTCTGCAATATACACCTGACCAGATGCAGAAAATGTCCCGAGTATATTTATTTTTCGTATTCTCCAGATGTGTATACATTGCTTCTTTTGTGAGTTGTATTTATATTGGTAATATACCGATATCCCGTTCAACCAATCTGAGTTGTTGTACGGTTATAAGAAAGAAATGTAAAGTTCCTCTTTACACACCGACAACACTTTGGACATCTGGAGTTAGACCTAATGTTTTATAAACCAAATGGCACTCAGTGGCTGATGTGGTCATTGCTGGCTGCGTTTTCTTCACAAGACATTTCCTGCTGTCCATTTTATGCTCGGATGTCCCAGGAGCGCAGGTCAATTACAACAATTTGAAACTACCCTGATGTGGATTGAACCCAAGACCACAGTGGGATATATGGGGCCTATTAGTATTATTATCTCAGATAATTATTAGTTTATTTTTGTTTATTTATGTCTTTCAGACAAGTATGATATTCATATTGTGCTTCCCACCTTCAACACAGTGGTATAATGTGTTATATTCTATTTTATATTGTGTTGGTTATATATTCCTGCCATTTCTATCAATATATACAGTTTATCAGTAAGTGGTTTAAATCAAATAGTCTCTCTGTCTGTGTTTTTCCCAATATATCCTATTCAACCCTTCTTTGTTGTATTTTATACAAAGTTTTTATTGTAAAAATGTGAGTGGTGAGTGGCACCTTGCAGTCTTGACAGACCAAAGTATGTGGATTGGAATTTGGCCAAAATTCCTTCTCACAATGCCTGGGCAGAGCTTCAGAGAACATGTGGTGCCCAAACAATATGTTCCCTCTCTCGGCCTTGCCTTGTTTGATCCAGAGGAATGGATAACCAGTACGTCTGGAACAAGGTAGGCTACAGACGATGGCGGCTTAGCATCAAACCCCAGAGACCTTTCCCCCACAAGCAGGAGGCGAGCGGTGGCCAGACCCTAAACCTTTGGGACTTGACTTAGAGGCGTTCAGCCAAATCCTGCAGGTAGGGTCATATACGTGCCTGGAACCACTGGGCACGTACACCTGTCAATCGCAAGTGTCTGGACCTGTGCAAGCGTGTACTACTGTCAGCCTGACTCGTGCAGCTCCTGCAACCAATGAGAATACTGTAAAAATGTAAATACTGTATTAATATATATATATATATATATATATATATATATATATATATATATAGATATATATATATATATATATATATATATATATATATAATATATATATATATGATCAGTGGTAAATAGCAAATTATCCCTAGGTCAGGAAATCAACATCCGGATTGGTAAGACAGCAACAACAATAACAGGTTAAGAAGAAAAAGAGTCTGGGAGAACAGGAAGCTTACTGCCAAAACAAAAGTCCTTGTCTATCAAGCCTGTGTCCTTAGTACTCTTTTTTTATGGCAGTGAAACCTAGACAACTTACTGACACCAAGAGAAATGTTTAAACAGCTTTCATATGTGTGTCTGTGTAGAATTCTTGGTATTAAGTGGCAAGACAAAATCACAAATACTAAAGTATTGGAAAGATCAGGTTGTGTGATGGTTTATTCCATGCTTATCAATGTTATTGATTAACCAACACAGAACTGGTGTCGTGAGCCGCTACACGCTGCAGGATTTGCTGAGGAGGGGATCGAGCACTTATGGACTGAATGGTTCGATGTGCAATGAGGATGATCTGTCGACTAACTAACTAACTAACTAACTTATTCCATGCTCAGTCTTCGTAGACTTAGATGGATAGGACATCTTAGGAGGATGATGATGGTAGAATACCAAAGGACATCCTTTTTGGTGAATTACAGATGGGTAAGAGATCTCAGGGTCGGCCTCTACTACGATACAAAGATGTGTGTAAGCGGGACATGATTGATACAGGTATTGATAATACACATTGGGAGCAAGTCGCCACTGAACGTGTTGCATGGAGGGCAAACATCAGAAATGGAATAAAGACAAAGGAGAAAATTATTGCAGATAAGTCACACACCGAGTATGTGAGGAGACGTAAGATGGTGCATGATGGGGGAAATGACCACTTGTTCACATGCACCCACTGTGAACGAACATTTAAAGCGTGAATTGGCCTTAACAGTCACATTCGCTACCACCATGGGTAAAAGTTATTATGCCTTTTTGAAGCACAAACTATCGTCTGTCAAGACGGGAAGCTGCCAATTTTATATATATATATATATAAAATGTGTTTAAAGCATTAATTTTGAATTTATGTTTACCAGACAGTTGTGAATGGTTAAATTACGCTAATTATTTCAATGAAATAGTATAATTTTAGCCTTTGATTAAATATTTGAAATTTAATATTTAGGCCCATTTAAACATAGCTGCGAGTTTATTTGGCACCAGACTGCCTTGGCGCTGGTTTTCATACAGTGGTATGTGGGCTGGTCATTTAGAAAGCAATGACAAACTACGGAACATAAAACTTGGCAAGAATCACAAACAGCCAAATAATGCTGGGTTGACTGCAATGTCCAGTAAAGGATAAGCAACTAACTTTCTTTTACATACCTCCTTTTCAGGGGTTTAAGTTCTAGCTATGCATTGCTTAATCTTTCCTCGCATATCTATATAGCCATCTTTCTATTGTAAATTTTCCACTGTCATGGACTGCAATGGGTCACATATATTCTATAAGTGATTTACTACATAGTTCATATTTTGTGCACTGCAGCGAGAAGTAAGATATACTATTTTGCTTCTGGCAGGTCAACAGGTATCTTCCTGTATAGTAGAAGAAGCCAAAAAATACATTGTTTTACTCTACTGTAGTGATTCCCTGCGTAGACACTTCTGTTGTGATAAATTGCTTAACATTTCTTCTAGGGCTATCCACTTCAACATGTTTAGTTTCCCATTGTCAAAGGCTTTTTATAGTGGTTCATATATTTTTAAAGTGGCATCCATTGGTGGTTATATTTCTTGCATTCTAATAAATAATGTCATGGAGATAACTAAACAAATTCCACTTAATCAGGAGGCAAGGAAAAGACGCTGGCGCTGGATGGAATACACCCTGAGAACACCTGAGGATAATAAATAACAAGACACTCTGGTCTGAAATCCACAAGGTGAATGAAATAGTAGGAAACTAAAAGACACACAGAGTTGAAAATTACAGACAGGGATGAATAATATTGGGAGGACATGAAGGGAGCTGCAGGATATAGAAAAATATAGAATTACCTGTAGGGGATAAAGGGAAGCAGAATAAAAAGAAGTAGATGTGGTAGAGACAGTACAATTCATTCTGTTAAAGACCAAGATAAAATGCAAGATAAAACTCTTAACTGAGCAAAATATTTATAATAGACAGTGATTTATTAAAATTAGCTCTATAGAAATTTGTATATTCATAACTAAATATGTCTGCCTTAGGTTGTAGTGTTTAGAGCAGATTGTAAGCAATATTAATGATACTGCATGGTGATTTATAAATATTGTTTTCATAGACCTGTTGATTAGGGATCTCCTCTCTCGTCTTCTGCCTTTCTTCTCCCAAAGAAGCATAGACCCACAATTAATGCACACCAAACCCTTTCTATTGGAATGTGCAGTTAAAGTTGTCTAATGGATTAGTGAGGTCAGCAGTATCGTGTCACCCCTTCTGATTTTAATGAGTTCTTCTTCTTCATTGTTGACACTCAGACCTCCATGTTTTGTTTCGAATTAAAGCAGTGATTAGTTCCAGACTCATGACATATTGACACAGTGTTTGATTTGAAGTTAGTTGGTGCCAAGTTTACTTATGTTCATTATTGTAAGTTGGACAGGATGTTGAGTTAAAGATAGACGCCTGTTAATCTATGTCTGCCTAACCCCTTGTTTTTCAGGAAATGGCTTTGATATATTTATTAAATTATATGACTAAAGGCACATGGCTTGTATGCATCTGAAATTATGTTTTGTTTAGTTTCTTGAGAAATCTTTATCAGAGATTTGTTAGTAACATTCACTCATATGTGTGAAGGCACTGTTGTTTGTGCTGAAATATAAACAATACATTTTATTATTTGATTAAATATTCCACTCTTTTTCTTGTTCCTCTTCTGCTTTCCATTTCTCATTGGAGCATAGTTCCTCAACTATCTCGCTCCCAGGCCTCCTATCCTTTGACACATCTTGCAGTTTCTTTGTTCTTTCCATATTATTCATATGAATCTCTAATTGTCTTCTCTATGTGTATTTTTTTAAAATGCCTCTCTTTGTCCTGTGGATTAAAAAGGAAGGACTTTTTAGTTATGCTATTAACAGGTTGAATGTTACTAAATTATGTTTATTGGATGTTATGTTTATGAATATTACAGACCTAATGAATTCTGTATTTTGCCTTGTTACCAGATGACAGCACAGATTGGAGACTATGTAAGGGCATCTTTTGACTTCCCTAAAGATGAAGTTTCTGATTATCCCTCAGCCTTGGAGATCTTGTGAGAATTATAGATGTTATAGATGAAAACTGGCATTTGGTAAAAAGGTGTGGATTGGATGATCTATGTGGAAACTTCCTTTGGCTTATGTTGAACGTATACACTACCATCTACATGTGTTGATCAGAAACTATTCCTGGCTCTTGAGGACTTCCCATTTGAGCAGAATGGTGACCTAGAATTAAAGAAGGGTAAGTGGTATATCTTCTTCTGCCAGAACTGATACATGCTACTGCTACTTACAGGTCCGTATTTGCCAGAATGTTTGCTTATTTGTTATGCCATAAACTTATTCTTGGGTAGATAATGTTGTGGTTTCCATTTGACTTCCAGATCCACTTGCTCGTTTGCAACCTTCATCTTTGACACACAATTTTGACTGTCAGGACAAGTGAATGTCCAGCTTTTCTCAGATACAGAATCATTCTCATTTACTGGTTTATACCCAGCGTATTTCCCTGCCTAAACAGCAATTGATTATCTTCTCTCAATGCAATGACCATAGTCTGGCCTCCTGCCAGTAGAACATGTTGCCTAATCTTGGTGCCTTTCGAAAGCTCTCCTATAACTGTTGTCATAAACCTATCGCTTGTGACAGAAAGTAATATTACTAATGACCCCCAACCGACCCAAACTGGTTGTCACGGAAATCAAACAGCAACACTGTTGTGATAACATTAAACTAATGTTTAATGATCATTAGCGCTAATTACATAAACCATGAATTAAACATACTTAACCCAAGGACAACTTAATCACCAATAACCCGTTTAACCGTCTAGCCACTAATAACTTTTAATAACAACCCCTTAAACTTCTGCTACAAACCGACCCTATCCATCGCCATCTTAAACACTAACCATCCCACCAACAATGATGTCTTCCGTTCTCTATCTTTTTACAAATGGTGCGCACCACACATGCAAAACCAAGCACATATTGGACCAGTAGTTATGTGTTAAAGTCAACAGGTGTCATATGGGGCTGTGACAACTGTCTATGCTGCTAAACAACCAATATTGCATCATATGTCAACATTATTATCTTACTGACAGTGCTAATCAGTCTGAATATATTTTATTTTGTAGTTATATGTCAGGAAAATACTCTGTGCCACAGATATAGAGAGAGGTGATAATATACCAATAGTAAAACTAGGGAAAGACAATAGAGTGGGCTCTGGATACAGACCTTACAAAATGCCTTTGTAAGAATATTGACCTGTAATTAATCTCAGATTAAAATGTTACCTGGAAACTAAACAACTTTTAGTACCACAACAAGCATGCTTCAGACTTCAGACACTGTTATTGTACAGAATATTATCCACTTACCTCTCCTAAGAGATAGAGGTCACATTCCTAAAAAAAGGGTTAATTTTGACCAAATTAAAGCATTCATCAAGGTGTTGTGAAAGAGCTATTTAAGCTAAATAATAACTGTCAATGTTAACATGTACAAATGTGTACAATCCTGCTACCCAACAGGACAGAGAGTCCAACTAGATCGCCACAAAACCCCAAAAATGCTACTATGTTATGGAGTGCCTTAAGGTGAAGTCCTGTCACCAATATTATTTCTTATGTACATCAGTGACCATATAAAAGGACTAACCCATGATTTCAGGATACCAGTATGTGCAAATACAGTGGTACCTTGGATTACAAACTTAATTCGTTCCAGAACTCGGTTCGTAATCCGAAACGTTTGTAACCCGAAACATTGAAATCAATGAAATAGAGACAATCCGTTTCAAGATGAAAGAATCATTCTTTTGTATTAACATCCAATCGATTACCTGTCAAAACGCAAAGAATGCGTGTACTTCACGTATTAAATAAAGAGAAAGAAAACAACCAAATAAATTAAATGTAAAATAAAGAAAGATGTAGTCTTATCTTTCTTACCAAGAAAATGATCATGGGAAATTTGTCACTTTCTTTGCTATTCTGAATCATTAGTTTCAGGAGTTTCTTGTTGCTGTTTCTTGGCAGCCGACTGGGAATCTTTCTGCACCAAGAAACTATCAAGGGAAATTTGTCGCTTTCTTTGCTGGAGAATCTTTCTGAAGTGGGCCATCTCGTTATCATTTATCAGGTTTATTGCCCTGTTAGCAACAAGTTTGTTTGGATGATGGTTCACAATGAAGTCTTCGACATCTGCTCACTTGCTACAAATTTCTTTAATCCTGGCAGTTGAAACCGTCACTGGCTCCTCATCATCGGACAACTGCTCCTCCTTTAATGTCTTTAGCTGTTCATTCTGAAGATTCACAAACTCATCTGTAGTGAGCTCTCCACTTGGTCCTCAATCAGCTCCTCCTTCATTGGTTTGTGCTCCGGCAGTGCTTTCTCCTCCTGGGTGATAAAGGTCCTCTTTGGCATTTTCTCCAGAAGAGGCCCATTTCATCACAATTAAAGACTTGTTGTGGAACATAGTCTTCCTCTTTGTTGATCTTATCAAATTCCACCTTGAACTCTTCTGCTTCTTTCTCGTTAGAACTTGAATGTCACTTCTTTCTTTTTTTTGATCTTTTCAAACCAGTCTCTGCTGGCTTTAAAATCGTCAGTCTCAGCACTTGCACCAAGCAATTTTGGCAATAAATCACTGTGCAATAGCTTCGCCTTTTCACATATTATTGCTTCACTAACACTGTCTCCTGCATGTTGCTTTTCATTGATCCAGATCAAGAGAAGATTTTCAACTTTCTTTAAAATTTGACGTCTTTACTTCTGCAGCTTAGTTACACCTTTAGCCACATCAAATGATTTGAGTAACTCTTTGTTCTTTATGATGATGAAGATAGTTGATTTTGCCATGCTGTACTCATTAGAGATGTCACACACATGAATGCCATTTTCATGTTTCATAATTATTTCCTTCTTTACCTCCACTGTTATACTTTTCTGCTTCCTAGCAACATCACTACCATTCTTCAAACTCATAATTGATGGGGTTAACAAGGAAAATAATGAAAAAGATAAACTGAACAAAGTGCCTCTGCTAAGAAATCTTTTACTGCTGTGTAGTAAGGCCAATGAAAGTGAGGCAGCGCACACGTGCAAAACTAGGCTACTAGGCTAGCGCTAAGCGATGTTAGTATTGCGTGGCCTTCGTTTGTCTTCAACATTAAACCTTGCTCTCTCTCTCGCCTTCGTTCGTAACCCGAGACACTGTTCGTTACCTGAGACAAAAAATTTTCAAAGTGTTTGCTCGTAACCCGAATTATTCGTACCTGAGGCGTTCATAATCCGAGGTACCACTGTAATCTGATATACACTCACATATTGGATTTCTTAATGGGGCCACCGAGCTGATTCTCAATGGTGCCAGAGTTTGTGCATTGCTCCTGTATTTGTGCCCATTAACTTTACTCAACTTTTCTGTTCCTTTATGTCCTTGTTATAATTTAATTTTTGGTTAATTTATAGCAATGTCTCGTACCAATATTAAAAAGCTAAAGGTAGCCACATAGCGGTTAGGGTGGGACATGTAGGCTTTTACATATTCTAGGCCATGATAAATGAGGTGAGGTAGCCAGGTGAGTTTAGTTGAGTTGAGCTTAGAACTGACATCACTGCATTCAGGACATTCCCAGATTTGTGCTCCGTCCCCTTGTTCAACAGCCAGCGAAGAGTCATGCTAC
Organism: Cepaea nemoralis; assembly: GCA_014155875.1. Taxonomy (NCBI): domain Eukaryota; kingdom Metazoa; phylum Mollusca; class Gastropoda; order Stylommatophora; family Helicidae; genus Cepaea; species Cepaea nemoralis. Next base: position 26,293 of record JACEFZ010011476.1, read on the forward strand.
TAATCGTTCCCACCGCTATTTGATTGAAAGTTCTCCTGGTCTGCCCCCTCAGTTTTGAGATTCTTCCAGAACCCCTGCTGATCTTCCACAGTCTCATTTCCTTCAACATATGGGTTCTCAATCTGTTCCTCCACCCTCTCCACCTGGTCCCACAGGCGCACGACCACCTCACCCCTGTAGCTAGTTCCTGTGCTCATCATCTTTCCTTCCCAGATAATTCCCAGAAAACTCTTCTGGGGGTTAACTGTGGACTACTATCCTGACAGGCAAGTGGACTAACCACTATACTCACCACTATATTTATCACGGCTCACCTAACAGACTTTTGATCTGTTGCCAGTTCTCTTGCATTTAAATTTCCAAGGTGTCTGCAATGTTCTGTTAGCATCTTTGTGCTGGTTGATGCCAGCTTCTTCATCTAGGAGTCATCCCTTCCGTCTCTGTTCATTCCAAAACACTGATGTTTAATATGGCTAATGGTCAAGGCGAGAGACAGACAGTGTTGGAGATCCATTGCAGCCAACCTTCATTGTGAAGATGGCACCTGATTGAACGTATTTCAGTTTCTGAGACCTAATGCTGTGTATGCGCCAATTTTCTTCTGTTTTCAGATCTTGTAGAATGCCATCAGTTTTCTTATTCTTTGTCCATGATATTCTAGGAACTTTCCTGCAACATTCAAGTTCAGTTCCCACAGTCAGATTTTACACTAATCTGTTCTAATATACAAAGGTCAACATAGATGAATGGATAAGAATGCTTGCTCTTAAGTTTTGGGAGCACTGATGGCATTATACTGACCATTTGGACTTAAATATTGACATCTTGTTCAGAAAGCAATGGCAAACCACTGAGTGTAAATTGCCTAGTAAATCAACCTGGCGTTGAGGTTGATTATAATGTCATGCAAAGGACATGCAACATTGAAAAAAAAAAAGGTTTTAATACAACTTTTACTTTACTATTCTGCCCCATACGATTTAAGAAATTATTCAACCTGCTATTTTCCACTTGCTTCTTTAACTCCTGATATAGACATTCACCCCATTATCACAAATAAACGTTTGTTATTTTAAAGTAACACCTGTCTGAGACTTAATGAGTTAAAAAAGTTTTGATGACATTTTATGTTTTTTGTTTTCAGGTGACATTATATTGGGATTAGAAGCAGTAGATGACACGTGGTGGAAAGGGTCAGAATGGTTCACTAGAAAGGGATCTTTCCTCTATCCATCGTTGTTGAACTAAATGTTGAAAATGAGAATCAGCCCAGGCCATATATCAAGAATTGCTTAAATTCACATCCAGAAGAGAAGTCAGGAACTGAATCAGACACTCTTGCTGAAGGAGGTCCTAAAATTAAGGAGGTCATATATGCCAGGGCATTGGTGGATGTGATACCTCAGCGTGATGGAGAACTAGCTTTTGGCCAGGGTGACTTGATAGAGATTACAGAAACAGTGGACAGAGATTGGCTGTATGGCCAGTTTGGTTCAAAGAAAGGCTTTGTTTCAGCAGCATGTGTACAGGTTTTGAATGGTGGCAATCAATTTAAATCAAATAATTATTCAGATAACAATGTTATATTGAACACAGATGTGAGTTGTCTTGGAGCTTTGTCAACTTATACATCTCAGAATGATGCTGAATCCTTGAAATTAGAAAGTTCAGAAAATAGGCTTATCAGTTTGTCTAGTCAATTCAACGCTGGCATAAAGTTACATAATATAGAAACAGTACCATATGGTCGTGTGAAACAAAATTTCATATCACAGGATCCATCTGAGCTTTCCCTGAAGGAGAACAACATTGTGTTTCTGATCAAACATATAGATCCAGACTGGACAGAGGGTGAAGTAGATGGCAAGAGAGGAGTATTTCCCACCAGTTATATTGAAATTATTGGTGACTGTCAAAATGCGTCTAATCCAGATTTAAAAGAGAGCCAGTCTTCAACCAAGTCATATGAAACAGCATATTCTAAGCATCACGATATAGGAGGTTCTTCAATGAAAACTGTGACTGCCTCTTGCTCTTACAAATGTGACAGTGACACGGACATGATGAATATGGGTACAAGTGCACACACAATTATTGGTGATAATAAATTAAATTGTACAGGCAACAGTTCTACCATTTCAGCAGACCCCAGTGAAAACATATCTGACCAGTGCTCACAGTCTCAAACCAAGTATAAGGGCTATAGAAAGAACTCTGCACCATCCATATTGACTATTAAGCCAGCCTTGCCCTTGAAACCAGCCAACCCTCGTAAGCCACCAGTAGCTTCTAAACCATCTATAACGGGGAAACCTTCAACACTGACCAATTTTAGCTCTCTCCAGGCAATGAAGCTTACTGAAGCATCTACACAAATATCAAATACGCCAATGAAGGAAGATAATACTCCAAAAACATCTTCAATAATACATTATTTTGAAGATAAAATTGCCAAATCAAAAACAACTGACAGAATACAATCACCACCATTAGCACAGAAAAAGACAGAGGGTACTCTGAATGTGTCTGTACAATATGTCAAGACTGCGAGAAGGAAATCCCATTTGGATTTATCAGAATTTACAGTTTCTGATATGAACATGAACACCTGCAGTGTTTCATTTCATCGTCCAACCAGGACTGCACCAACACGACCAGCAGTTACATCTCCAGGTTTTGGCATTTCTGAAGCTTCAACTGTGAAAACCCAAGGGCCTCTGCCTCACGTTTCCACAATACTGACTGCAGTTTCATCAGAAAGTGTGCCAGCAGTCAAACATGTTCGTAAACGACAATCTCCAGAGGGACACAGTAACAGAACTCAGATCATGAGGAGATCAACACAGCCAATGACTTCTTATAGAGCCCAGTCACCTCCGAGACAACCTGTTAGACCTACATCGTTTCCAAGTGCACCCAAGAGGCCACCACCTCGCCCTGCAGGATATGTGCTTTACAGCCCTCGTGGTCAGATAATAGGTACGTTAGTTTGACCTAATTAAAGGATGAAATATATGATTAAGAAAACAAGATGTACATGCACACAAGCTTGCATGTGCATGTTATGTTTGTATATTTTTATTTTATGCATGGGTTTCATGTGTGAGATAACAGCTCAACATATTAACAATGAAGTTCACAGGGTTCTCTGTCAGTTGGTTGCTGGTTACCAGAAGTGATGTCACTGCACTCATGATATGCTGATGAACCCTTCATCTCCCCCAGCAGATATTGAAGTTTCTGGATGTGTCACACCACAAGGTTCAAGAGGAATAAGATGAGATGATGATGATATGAGATGATGAATGTGTGACAGAGATTAAGAGACAAATGCTGCGAATACCTTGGACAACCAGTGTAACTAACAAACGTGCTAAAAAGAACCTAATGATCACGCTGGGGTTTTAACGTGTTGGTATGGGAGCCAGTCATTCAGAAAGCAATGGCAAATTACTGAATGTAAAACTTGCCAAGACATCAACAACAGCAGTGAAATGCTGGTGTTGGCAGCGATGTCCTGTAAATAGGATATGCAAAAAAAAAAAATCCAATAAATTTTCCTCCTATTGCTATGGACTCCCACATATCCAGGACAATATATCCACACAAGTGTTTATAGGTTTGCCATTTTAATGAAAGGCATGCACACATACCACATCCATCCGTTTGTTTACCTTCGGTATCAATGACCACGATTCAGATAGTAGAGCAGTTGTGTCACACTTAGTGTCTGTGAGCTATTGGAGTGAAGCAGTTGCTGCCTCCAAATTCACCCTCATGTTAGATACCTCATTTCTATAAATATCAACATAATACTAGTTTTCACACTGCAATTGACAGATTTTTATTGGTCTGTTTTCTGTCTTGCAAAAGGCTACTTTTGTCATGATGTTCTGTAAAACTAATACACAGCTCATTGGTGTCCAAGGTGAGGTACATGGTATCCATTTATATATGCAACAAACACACAGGCATTATCTCTTCCCCCCCCCCCCCCCCCCCACATCTTTGACTGAAATCATCACACCATTGATGCTCTTCAAGTAGTAAGCGCATTCTAAGTCAGCTTGGGGTATAGGAGTGGTGTAGGAGTATGTGTCTGCCTCGAGCTCAAACAGTACAGGTATTGTGAAGATGTATAACTATACATCCTGATGGTTATCTCAACTATACATCCTTATGGCCATCTCAACTATACATCCTTATGGCCATCTCAACTATACATCCTTATGACCATCTCAACTATACATCCTTATGGCCATCTCAACTATACATCCTTATGACCATCTCAACCAAACATCCTTATGACCATCTCAACTATACATCCTTATGACCATCTCAACTATATATACATCCTTATGACCATTTCAGCTATACATCCTTATGACCATCTCAACTATATACACATCCTTATGACCATCTCAACTATACATCCTTATGACCATCTCAACTATACATCCTTATGGCCATCTCAACTATACATCCTTATGACCATCTCAACTATACATCCTTATGACCATCTCAACTATACATCCTTATGTCCATCTCAACTATATATACATCCTTATGACCATCTCAGCTATACATCCTTATGACCATCTCAACTATATACACATCCTTATGACCATCTCAACTATACATCCTTATGACCATCTCAACTATACATCCTTATGACCATCTCAGTATACTGCATTATTACCATCTCAACTATACATCCTTATGGCCATCTCAACTATACATCCTCATGACCATCTCAACTATACATCCTTATGGCCATCTCAACTATACATCCTTATGACCATCTCAACTATACATCCTTATGACCATCTCAGTATACTGCATTATTACCATCTCAACTATACATCCTTATGGCCATCTCAACTATACATCCTCATGACCATCTCAACTATACATCCTTATGACCATCTCAGTATACTGCATTATTACCATCTCAACTATACATCCTTATGGCCATCTCAACTATACATCCTTATAGCCATCTCAACTATACATCCTTATGGCCATCTCAACTATACATCCTTATATACATCCTTATGACCATTTCAGCTATACATCCTTATGACCATCTCAACTATATACACATCCTTATGACCATCTCAACTATACATCCTTATGACCATCTCAACTATACATCCTTATATGACCATCTCAACTATACATCCTTATGGCCATCTCAACTATACATCCTTATGGCCATCTCAACTATACATCCTTATGGCCATCTCAACTATACATCCTTATGGCCATCTCAACTATACATCCTTATGGCCACCTCAACTATACATCCTTATGACCATCTCAACTATACATCCTTATGACCATCTCAACTATACATCCTCATGACCATCTCAACTATACATCCTCATGACCATCTCAACTATACATCCTTATGACCATCTCAGTATACTGCATTATTACCATCTCAACTATACATCCTTATGACCAACTCTGCTATTGGAATCCCATTGTGAAAATTTAATATATTGATAACATAAATAATTTAATGGAAAGTAATTTAATAAATGCTGGTCTCCGTGGCAAAGAGGTTACGGACACGGTTCGTGATCCCATACACCCGCGTTCAAAACACAACTGCGCAATATTTGGCAGCAGACTGCATTGCGCTGGTTTTTTATGAAAGGGTATGTGTGCCGGTTGTTCAGAAAGCAATGGCAAATAACTGAACGTAAACTTGCCAAGACATCAACAACAGCAAGCAATGCTGGTGTTGACTGCAAACGTTCTGTAAAGGATATGCAACTAACTTTTAACTTTTAATTTAATAAAGGAGTTTTCACAGCCTTAGGATGTCTGTGGAAGACAAACGAGATTACAACCAACACCAGTACTGCAGTGGCATAGTGGTTGGTGCACATGTGTGCCAAGACCGAGATCTGTTTTCAATTCCCAGCAGAGGTAGAATTATTGATTTCCAATCATTACAGTCATGTGGTTGACCAGCCTCATAAAAATTGGTATCAAACAATTTTCAGAATTGTCTGTGAAGGTATATTGACAAAGAAGGGAACAGGCCACACCCACCTCATATGTCATATTCTATAATATGTGAATGTCTAACACTATACACCATAAAGGCAGGATCTTTACCTTTGACTATACTGACAATATTCAACTCTAATGTCAAAATGAATACTGCTGTATGTATCACAAGCATATAAAATGACTGAAAAAGTTACTTATCTAATTCAATGTAAAACAAAAAGTAGGTTTAGATCAAACATGGTACACAATAAAATGATCAAGTATTAAAATGTAAATTTCCATTCACTGAGCATTGAAATTGCGGAAGATACAACAAAACAATAAAACAACACGATGACCCTAGTACGGCGATATATCATCCATCTATACAAATCGGAGATCACATTTGACGATATATTATCCTTCGCTACTGAATCAGTTTAAAAGCTAGGTAGGACACAGGTTAAGAGAATCTGTAGAAAACGTAACTAGAAAGTTCTTCTGTTCAAATCTACAATGTGAAAGAAATATAGGAAGACCTTAGAAAGAGATGAGTAATAAGGGACAGATATGGAAGGAGTTACAAGAGATAGCCAAGGAAAGGAGGGCTTGGTAAACGGTGGCCATTTTTTCCCCATTACTTCTAACCCGTTCAACCTCAGAAGAGAATTTATAATTAGGTCCCATCCCAGCCTCAAATTAATAATCCTATGACTAAATCAGCCACATTTTGGAAATTAACTTGAAAGGGATTATTGTCCATACAGTCGAGTCCACTTAAGTCGAACTCGGATAAGTAGAATTTTGCTTAAGTCGACGTTACTGGCTTAGTCCCGGCCAATATCCTTCTTTATCATTGTATAAACAGTCCTCATAAGTCGAATTCGGTTAACTCGAATTTTCGGATTAGTCGAACATAAAAATGAATACCTACTATATAAGTGTTCATGTTTAAGTTGAACTGTTCATTTCACAAAAAGAAAAATTGTTTCGCGAAAGAATTATTTTTAGTCAGCCTGGAGAACAACAATCTCGCACATACAATATCTCACTACATGTCAACAAGTTACATAAATAAATACACGTAGTATTGTTTGGTGCCCACAGAAGGAGAAGAAAGAGATGAATCAAGAAGGCACAACTTTAGACAGTGAGCTAGAACTGCCACGTGTGATTTTGTTGATGCAGCCCTTTTAAAATGGTTCACTGTGATTAGATCGGCAAATGTACCAGTAAATGGACCTTTACTTATTGCGAAAGCAGAAGAATTTGCGTGTCTTGGAGGTCAGACAGCTTGAATTGTAGTGCTGGCTTGTTGGATCGTTCCAAAAAACGGAGTGACTATTCACAAAAATTTGTGGTCACATGACCTACGTTTGACTACATTATTAATGTTTGATGGAACTATCATTGTGTCCTCTGTAGTGTAGTGGTTAGTTTCTCTGCCTGTCATGCGGGAGACATGGGGTTCGACTCTCCGCCGGCAATGTTTTTTTCCCCCTAAGTTTTAATAAAACATATTTAACATTTTTTATTGAATTATTAGTGAATGTTATTTGGCAAATAAAATATCACTGTATGTAGAGTGTGTCCATGTCGATCAAATATCGTCTTTGTGAGGTTTGAAGAAAAAGAACTTGTAACCAAAAAGACAGACAAGAAGAGAGAATATTAATTTTTGTGAATAGGGGCCCGTATGATTCACAATCAAAAACGACATTGCATCACGTACAAGAATGTGTGTGGAGAGAAACAGTCAGTCGATGAAACAACGACTCACTCATGGATAGAAGACGTGCTCAGACCTGCTTTAGCTAAATATAATTCTTCTGCGGATGTATTTAATGCCGATGAAACTGGCTTATTTTGGAGATTGTTACCTGATAAAACATTTTCTTTCAAAAATGATTTCCTCCTTAGTCCTAAGTGTCGGGGGGGGGGGGGGGGGGGGGGGGGGGAGAATTCAAAAGAACAGAAAACAGTGGTTTGCTGTGTTCCCAATATGGATGGTAGTGAAAATGGCCTTTATTTGTGATTAGAAAATTTTAAAACTCGTTGTTTTCTATGGCCTGGAAAAATTGTGTGTGAATTACAGAGCCAATTAAAAGGCATTGATAACATCAGAACTGTTCAGTGAGTGGCTACAAGAATTTTTGGGAAGACATTTTTTACAAGTCAAGAAGCAAAGCAAAATCACAGACTTTTTTCTTTAATAAATTTGGAAATTTTCATATTACTTTAATGTTTCGCTTTCTAAAATAATTAAACATTTCAACATTTCTGATATTGTATTGTTATTTATTTGTTCACTAACTGTGTTTCCTAAGTGGTACAATCATTTTACTCAATGCTACTGCATGGTATTAGTGTAAATTAGTGTAAATGTGTGCAGTCTGGATAAGTAGAATTTCTGATAAGTAGAACAAATTCCTTCGGCCCTTGTGACTTCTACTTATCCAGACTCCACTGTATGAGGTAATGGCTACTGATTAAATGCTGGTTGACAAACTGTGCTCCATGTGGGGATCTAAGGCAGAGCAGAAGAGGATCATAATTTACTAATAATACTACATTTTAAGTATAATTATAATAAACTAATTACACAGTTTGTTGTATAACTACACATTTCAAACTATTTGTGTTTTAAATACACAGAAGAGGATTTTATTTTACTAATACTATAATCACACTTTCTCAAAATCAACACCTGCGAGATGAGATGCCTGAGGAGAGCTGCCAACTTAAAAATCCGAGGCTGAGTAAGAATGCTGTTTATCAGACAGACAGCGGGATCAACACCTTGTGCCACATTTATGAAAGACAGAAGACGCTTGACGGCAGAAGTGGAAGATGATGATGATGATGATGAATACTATATTCTAAGTATAATCATATTAAACTATTTACACAATGTGTTGTATAACACATTTCAGAATATTTGTATTTTCAATACACAGAAGAGGATTATATTTTACTTATAATACTATATTTTAAGTATAATTATAATAAACTAATTACACAGTTTGTTGTATAACACATTTAAAACTATTTGTATTTTCACTTCACAGAAGAGGACACAACCCTGTCTCTTGTGATAAATATAAGGGAAAAGCTGCAGGCAATTACAGATGGTATTAAGGTAAGGAAACTTTGTTTTACCAGGGAGGAAATGATTATTTAAAAATCACTTCTTCTTGCCTCTCCTATATTACTTAAAAGGATCATATTGTCATTTTACAGTCACAGAAATAGTTTTTTTTTAAATGTTGCATATCCCTTACAGGACGTTGCAGTAAGCATCAGCATTTTTTCAGCTTCTGTTGATGTCTAGGCAAGTTTTTAAGTTCAGTAGTTTGCCATTGCTTTCTGAACGACCGGCTCCCATACCAACACATTATAACACAATGCAACATGGTCTGCTGCACAAATTGGTCGCGGCTGCGTTTCGAACGCTTGGTAATCAGCACACAAACCACGTTTGCAAACCTTTAGCCACGGAGACCGAAATAGTAGATTAGACATAATTGAACTGAGAAATGTCTAGTGAAATAAGGGAAGTAATACTGAAATAAAGGAAATACAATATGTTGAAATAAAGGAAAAGGAATGTTGAAATAAGGAAAGAGGAATGCTGAAATAAGGGAAGAGGAATGCTGACTGTCAATCAGATTAAAATAATTTTAATAATGGAATTTCAAGTAGCATGCTTCTGGGAAGCTCATAAATTCCTGACTTTACTGTACTGCCTAAGGCTCATAACATACAAGGTTCATCCCCAGACTAGGGCTGAACATTTGTCCAAGAACCACATGCATCTTATGTTATTACATTTCCTCCTGATATCTTGGGTAGTGAGATCAGACACCTAGTTTTCTCAGGTAAGGGTGGAAAATAGAAGGTCCTATGTGCAAGTTGCGCATGTAAAAGATTCCACAGCAGTTGGAAATTGTATAAAGTAGGCCTTATGGTGAAAATGTGTAAATGTGTTAGGAAAGAAAGCCTAACCAGGGTAGACAGAGTCCATGACCTTACATGGAATTCGCCTAGAACACTGGTTCTCAACCGGTGGGGAAATTTCCCCCCCCCCCCCCCCCGATTTTGGGGTTGGGGGGGGGGGGGGGAATAAGATTATTTAAAGATGACATTAATACAAAACCAATTACTTGATATTGTTTTTTCCTCCATACTTTACAGTTCTGTACTTCTCACCCTTCTGAAATTCGTTTTATAACGTAAGTAGACCCGCATTATATATACATATATTGGCACCTTGTCGTCTTGACAAAAAGGCTTAATAACTACAACCCATGGCGGTGGCGAATGTGACTATTAAGGCCAATTAGCGTAGTAAATGTTCGTTCACAGTGGATGCATGTGAGCACATGGTCATTTTCACCATCATGCAAAGATTCCGAGAGTGGTTAAGACCAGGGATGGAGTTATACCTCCCCATAGCACAAAGCCCAGGCTAAAATAAAGAGACCATGTGTTTACCATGTAGCATGATCCTTCTCTCGGCCTGCCTAATTCACTCTAGAGGAATGGTAATACCAATACATTTGGAACAAGACAAGCTGCAGAAGCTGCCAGATCAGCAAAGCAATGCTGTAACTGTCTGCCTGTCGGAGCTTCGATCCTAGACCAGCTGCCAACCAAGGCTTAGGGCCTGGTCTGCCCTGCCATGACATTTTGTCTTTAGGTTGCATTTCCTCACACCAGGATAAGGCTTGTACCCTCCCAATTGCGCTCTTCCACCCAAAGCCGTTGGCACAATGTGGGGTGTCAGGTTTGGTAAGCGTCGCCCAACATTTGGCGCTGACAAAAAGCAGGTAGTACCGTCTACTGTCATACGGTAGCTCAGTCATTTCGGACAAAGACCTGACCTTTAGACCCGCATATCACGTTTTATATAGACATAAAGACTTGTTCTAGTATGTGTTATTAAGTTTAGCTTCCAATTTTACATATACTGTGTAGGGTTGGGGGTGGGGGATGGGGGTTATAGGGGTTTATAGTGCAAACCTTGCACAAATACACACCAAAGTCGGAGTTACTGACCTGCGTGTTGCGTAACTAGTTGTTAAGCTCTCCCACAAAAGAGGAACAAAGAAGAAGAAGATTCCTGACTGCTCATAGACCACTTTGCCAGTAGAGATCTGGCTATGGTCTGTAGCAGTTTTCATGTTTCAATTTTCAAGGCAAAAACTGCATTTTTTTTTCTTATTTGAGTAATGTCTGTATATGAAGTCTAGCCTTAAGGATGTATGAGGGGGTTTCAAGTAAAAACCTTAAATGTTTTTTTTATTTTTGTTTTTATTTTAGGGTGAATATATTATGAAAAAGAAAAGAATATATCATTTTTCGATGTAGTCCCCAGTGCGTTCAATCTGCCAATAAAACGCTTGGATTCTTGTAGAAAAAAATTATCTTGGTCACATGTGTAACCACTCATGCACCACCTGCTGTACCTCTTCATCAGACCGAAAAGTCTGTCACAGAAGTCGCAAGGCTTTGAAACTTCCTAATCTACTCATACACTTGCTGGACTGACAGGCATGCATCACCATACTGGACCTTCATTTGCCAAGACATTTCTATAGGTTTCACTCCTTAACTGACCAAAAAACGGATGTCAAAAGTGAGGTGGTCATCTTTAAACTGTCCTTATGACATCACCATGTTTGTGTGCACCATGATGCCATGTGCTTAACACTCTTGCACTCTTGACATCCTTAACAACAGTATTTCCTCCGAAGTCGGAGAGTGTCTGTCTGTACGGCGAGGAACCACCAGTCTGCACACCAATAAGTCAGACATGGGACAACTGGATACTCACGCAAACCTCAGGTCCTGTATGACATCACACTGATGTTGGACAACAGGATATCTTCATCCGACATACAGGACTACACGCTGGAGATCACAGCCAGCGAACACAAGCAAGCAACAACAGTATTGTCATGTTACAAGAAAATGGCATGGTTATTGTTATTTCTATCACACGTTTAAGATTTTTATGTGAAGCCCCCTTGTATGTTGCCATATTTGAGAGCTAACTGTGACTCCCAAATAACTTTATGTGAATGTTTGTCTCTGTATGTCAGTGCTCAGCTCACAATTGATGAGATGTGTGGCAGTCCTGAAATGAAATGGGTTGAACTGCAGTGAAACTAAACATACCAGGGATAAATCAATTAAAAACAGAAAGTGGATTGGGCAGCTTTACGAGAACACAATCAAAAGTAACTGAATAAATGTTGTGGCTAGCACACTTTCATCAGCACACAAAAACAAGAAGGCACTGATACAGCAACATTAACAACATAACAAATAGTCACTTAGCTACGTTCATGGAGATGTTAGAAAACACATTGTTTCCTCTGGCAAAATTTCAGTTGCTGACTACAAGCTCTGTAGATCATAGTCTTGCAGGGAATGTTCTGCTGTCTATCCCATCTATCCACATTGGTACAGGGGTGACAAACCAGCTTTAGTATGTAAGGGACTGTTGTATCAGTCCACATGGGCACAGAGGTGGCAGGGCCAACCTCAAGCTCTGTAAGCGACTGTTCAGTCTGTTGTGACCTGTTCTGATATGGGCGGGGATCATCTGTTTTTCTTGATCAATGTAGTCATGGTTGTCCCATTGTTATTTGAGTTTTCTAATAGATTTGATGATAATGTATTAAAAATACCACCAAATCACCATATGTTAATCAGTGACCACCAACTCGTGAAGCAAATAATTGTAGACTTTAAAAAGATGTGTACTGCATGCAGTACTCTAAGAAGGCTAATGTGGCCAACAAATCCCTGAAGAAGTTGGATGTGTTGACCAAAAGGCACAGATATTGCAGCTGTACAAAACAAAATATATGGGGCGAATGAAAAGGAGAAGAAATGTAGAGTTCAAATTATAGAATTCTGGTTTATTCTGTCACAACAAAGTGAACAAATAATAGCTACCTGTCAGGGAAATATCTATCCCCACATACACATCATCATCATCATCATCATCATGTAGCAGGTCCCTCATAGAACATTGCTGTAGAACATTGCTATAGAGCATTTCTATAGAACATTGTTGTAGAACACTGCTGTAGAACAGTGCTGTAGAACATTGCTGTAGAACATTGCTATAGAACACTGCTGTAGAACATTGCTGTAGAACACTGCTGTAGGACATTGCTGTTGAACATTGCTATAGAACACTTCTGTAGAACATAGCAGTAGAACATTGCTATAGAACACTACTGTAGAACACTGCTATAGAACACTGCTGTAGAACATTGCTATAGAACACTGCTGTAGAACATTGCTGTAGAACACTACTGTAGAACATTACTATAAAACATTGCTATAGAACACTGCTGTAGAACATTGCTATAGAACACTACTGTAGAACATTGCTGTAGAACATTGCTGTAGAACACTGCTGTAGAACATTGCTATAGAACCCTACTGTATTGCTGTAGAACTTGCTATAGAAACACTGCTATAGAACATTGCTGTAGAACACTGCAGTAGAACACTTGCTGTAGAAACACTGCAATAGAACACTGCTATACACCACTGCTGTAGAACATTGCTATAGAACACTGCTATAGAAAACTGCTGTAGAACACTGCTGTAGAACATTGCTGTAGAACACTGCTGTAGAACATTGCTGTAGAACACTGCTGTAGAACATTGCTATAGAACACTGCTGTAGAACACTACTGTAGAACATTGCTATAGAACACTACTGTAGAACACTGCTATAGAACACTGCTGTAGAACATTGCTATAGAACACTGCTGTAGAACATTGCTATAGAACACTGCTGTAAAATATTGCTGCAGAACATTGCTGAAAAATATTGCTGTAGAACATTACTGTAGGATATTGCTGTTGAACATTGCTATAGAACACTTCTGTAGAACATAGCAGTAGAACATTGCTATAGAACACTACTGTAGAACACTGCTATAGAACACTGCTGTAGAACACTGCTGTAGAACATTGCTATAGAACACTGCTGTAGAACATTGCTGTAGAACACTACTGTAGAACATTGCTATAAAACATTGCTATAGAACACTGCTGTAGAACATTGCTATAGAACACTACTGTAGAACATTGCTGTAGAACATTGCTGTAGAACACTGCTGTAGAACATTGCTATAGAACACTACTGTAGAACATTGCTGTAGAACATTGCTATAGAACACTGCTATAGAACATTGCTGTAGAACACTGCAGTAGAACACTGCTGTAGAACATTGCAATAGAACACTGCTATACACCACTGCTGTAAAACATTGCTATAGAACACTGCTATAGAAAACTGCTGTAGAACACTGCTGTAGAACATTGCTGTAGAACACTGCTGTAGAACACTGCTGTAGAACATTGCTATAGAACACTGCTGTAGAACACTACTGTAGAACATTGCTATAGAACACTACTGTAGAACATTGCTATAGAACACTGCTGTAGAACATTGCTATAGAACACTGCTGTAGAACATTACTGTAGAACACTGCTGTAGAACACTACTATAGAACACTGCTGTAGAACATTGCTGTAGAACACTGCTATAGAACACTGCTGTAGAACACTGCTGTAGAACATTGCTGTAGAACACTGCTATAGAACACTGCTGTAGAACATTGCTGTAGAACACTGCTATAGAACACTGCTGTAGAACACTGCTGTAGAACATTGCTGTAGAACACTGCTGTAGAACATTGCTATAGAACACTGCTATAGAACACTGCTGTAGAACACTGCTGTAGAACACTGCTGTAGAACACTGCTATAGAACACTGCTGTAGAACATTGCTGTAGAACATTGCTATAGAACACTGCTATAGAACACTGCTGTAGAACACTGCTGTAGAACACTGCTGTAGAACACTGCTGTAGAACACTGCTGTAGAACACTGCTATAGAACACTGCTGTAGAACATTGCTGTAGAACACTGCTATAGAACACTGCTGTAGAACACTGCTGTAGAACACTGCTATAGAACACTGCTGTAGAACACTGCTGTAGAACATTGCTGTAGAACACTGCTATAGAACACTGCTGTAGAACATTGCTGTAGAACATTGCTGTAGAACACTGCTGTAGAACATTGCTGTAGAACATTGCTGTAGAACACTGCTGTAGAACACTGATTTAGAGCACTGATTTAGAACATTGCTGTAGAACACTGCTATAGAACACTGCTACAGAACACTGCTGTAGAACATTGTCTGGCAAGACCAGATCATTTGCTATTTCCCCTGTGTGATGTGTTGTATTTAAAATCATGGCTGGAGTATTTCAGTTTCTGACACCTGACACTGTCTATGAGCCAGTTTTGTTTGTTGTTCAGATCTCTCAGAATGTCAGTATTGATGTTCAGATCTCTCAGAATGTCAGTATTGATGTTCAGATCTCTCAGAATGTCAGTATTGATGTTCAGATCTCTCAGAATGTCCGTATTGATTTTCAGATCTCTCAGAATGTCAGTATTGATGTTCAGATCTCTCAGAATGTCAGTATTGTTGTTGTTCTTCTTGATCAGTTATTCAATTTGGTGGCACTTACACATCCGGTTAGAAATTTGTTACAGTTTGCACTGAAACAATCAAATGCGCACCATTGTTATTGTAATTATATGGTACTCTTTTGTTATGACTGAATCAGCCAGAATCTCATGCACATTTAAAGAATAGCCACTAAGCTTTTATAACAATTGCTGCCTGGATTAACCAGCGAACATATTCACATATTGTGCATTGCATGGTGTGAAGTGAATTAAAGAACTTCAGCATTTGGTTTTAGTCCATGTTCACTATATGATGAGATGTTTAATATAAAATGAATTTATCGTAAGGGAAACACTAAGCCTGTTTGTAATATTGCAAAATAAAATGTGAAGTGATGAGTAAAATATACCTTAATTCATATTAATCAGCACATTGAATGTGTCATTAGTTGTTGAGATGAATATTCACTCCTACAAGCTGAACCAGTTGATTCATGAATCTGCTCCATCCTGTATTAATCTAACTTCTTCTATTCTAGTTGTCAGCTCCCTGGTGATGGAGTTACGGACGCAGTTCGTTATCTCACATACCCGTGTTCAAAACACATCTGCAGGCGATTTGGCAGCAGACTGCCTTGCATTGGTTGTTTACGAAAATGGCATGGGTGCCGGTTGTTTAGAAAACAATGGCAAACTATTGAACAAAAACTTGCCAAGAGATCACAACAGCAAAATATGCTGGTGTTGACTGCGACGTCCTGTAAAGGATATGCAACTAACTTTTTAAAAATTCTATTCTAGATAATTAGTTATTTCAGTTTGGATAATCATGTATGAAATCTGGACATGTCCATAATTTCTTTGATCTTCTCTCAACAACAATCCCTGCCTGTTTGGAGTTGATTAGCTAGCTTTATGTGCTGCTTTTTTCTGACCACTCCGATCTGATCTTTAATACCAGCTTTAGCATACTAGCTATTTATATTGATTCACTTAATTGAAATTCCTTGTTTTGGCACCGGTTATCAAAAGAACTCGTCAGTAAAGTAAGGGACCCTTTTATGCATCTTCAAATGTATTGGGTATTTGGTGCTAGACCCATACTTTATAGACCAATCTGTACTCCAGGGATGATGTGGTCACAATCAGACTGGCCACCTTTACTACCAAGACATCTATTGGTACTCATGTTAGACGAGTGATCTGGGCACTCAGGAACATTTTAGATTGGAGTGATCTGGGCACCCAGAAACATTTTAGATTGGAGTGATCTGGGCACCAGAAACATTTTAGACTGGAGTGACCTGGGCACCCAGGAACATTTAGATTTGAGTGACCAGGAACATTTTAGATTGGAGTGACCAGGAACATTTTAGATTGGAGTGACCAGGAACATTTTAGATTGGAGTGACCAGGAACATTTTAGATTGGAGTGACCAGGAACATTTTAGATTGGAGTGACCAGGAACATTTTAGATTGGAGTGACCAGGAACATTTTAGATTGGAGTGATTTGGGCACCCAGGAACATTTTAGATTGGAGTGACCTGGGCACCCAGGAATATTTTAGACTTGAGTAATCTGGGCACCCAGGAACATTTTAGATTGGAGTGATCAGGAACATTTTAGATTGGAGTGATCTGGGCATGCAGGAACATTTTAGACTGGAGTGATCTGGGCACCCAGGAACATTTTAGAATGGAGTGACCTGGGCACCCAGGAACATTTTAGATTGGAGTGATCAGGAACATTTTAGATTGGAGTGATCTGGGCATCCAGGAACATTTTAGACTGGAGTGATCTGGGCACCCAGGAACATTTTAGACTGGAGTGATCTGGGCACCCAGTAACATTTTAGATTGGAGTGACCAGGAACATTTTAGATTGGAGTGATCTGGGCATCCAGGAACATTTTAGACTGGAGTGATCTGGGCACCCAGGAACATTTTAGACTGGAGTGACCTGGGCACCCAGGAACATTTTAGAATGGAGTGATCTGGGCACCCAGGAACATTTTAGAATGGAGTGATCTGGGCACCCAGGAACATTACAAAAGTCTGGGCAATTGCAAATGTGAACACATGACCGACAGGCAAGCGTCCAGCCATTATGTTACTAGGGTTGTTAAAGAATTCACAAAGTTGTGTTAATGTTGGCTCGGATATAGAGGCGACTCAGCCAGCCTATCTGCTCTTTCATTGCGGACATCAACCATGACCTGGTTTAAAGATGAATGCAACTGCTAATTGTTCACCCTGGCACTAATTCTATCCATTGCTTGTGTGCTAAACCTGCCTCTCAGGAAGTTATAACGTTAGTCCACTACTTTTTGTCAGTTGCTGCTGCGGCTTCTTCTGTCCTAGACAGTTCTTATCCTTCTGACCCAGATTTTTTAAATATTTTAAAGTAGCAAGTTACTGGGAGAAAAAGAGTTGAGAAATCTTAATCAGTCTATCCAACTGTTTGCGGAGCTTGACATGTTATTAAATATTATACTGTTCTGTTTACGTCTGTCTGTTCTCACAAACTTGCAGTGTTGTTTGCCGAAAGTCCAGTCTGTTTTAATTTAATTAATCAAATCCTTGAAGCTTTAGCTTCAGACGTCAATATAATCATTACCTTTGGGTAAATAAAAGATTGTTGTATTCGTATCTTGCAAATGTATTGAATGCTATATGTACGTCAACGGGATAAAGAAAGCAGCTTAATAAATCTTAGATTAAGGGATATAACCCCTCGTGATAAAAAAACACACACTACAACAGTTATTTACCTTGGCAAATGTCTGCAAAGAAATTGTAGAGCAGTGGTTCTCAACCGGTGAGGAATTCCCCCCTCCCCCTCCCCCTCTACACGGGGGATTAGGGTTTCCAGAGGAAAGGGGGGGGGGGGGGGGCGAAATTAAGATTATTTCAAGACCGCGTTAATCCGTGAACCAGTTACAAATTCGTTTTATAACGTAAGTAGACCTGCGAATAACGTTTTATGTAGACGTCTATACTTATTCTAGCATGTGTTATTAAATTCAGCTTCCAATTTTACATATACTGTGTAGGGGCGGGGGAAAATTTATCGGGAGGAAATACGAAAAGGGGGAAGGGGAGGGATGACGTTATGAACATATGGTGATGGGGTGCATGGGCCAAAAAAAAAAGGTTGAGGACCACTGGTGTAGAGGGATGACACAGCCTGATTACTCATACAATAGCCGACGCAGTGGCTTAGGGGCAGTTAACGAGTATCCCAATTCCCTGACATACCGAGTCAAGGTTTCGAAATCAGCCGCAGACGATATGAAAGTTACTTAGTTAGTTAGTTAATCGACAGTTCATCATCATTGCACATCGAACCATTCACTCCATAAGTGCTCGGATCCTCTCCTCAGCAAATCTCGCAGCGTGTAGCGGCTCATGACACCAGTTCTGTGTTGGTTTATCAATCTTCTTTGGCTTCCTGCGAGACGATATGAAAGTAGACGGCCTTACGATGATGTCGATGATATGAGCGTCGATCGTTCAAATAGCAATGGCAAACTACTCCACTTGTCTCGTAAATCTCAAACAACCAAAACATGCTGGGGTTGATTGTGAAGTCCTGTAAAAGACACACACCTGACCTTTACCCTGGCAATAGGGGAGCTGAACTAGCGCAGCGGCTAGCATGCTTGCCTACCGACCCGATGGTCATGCATTCTAATTTCCATTAAAGTGAATTTTAAAAATTGACCTGGGCGCCCATCTTGACAAGCCTGAAATGGGTTCCAGGAAATGTTCTAAAAATTCTTAGGGGAAGGACAAAGGTTAATCATCAGCATCGTGTGCCGTGCCGATAAGCGCAGGCGGTCATTGCTCGCCGAGTGAGACGATCACCGAATCTCGGATCAGATTTGTAATCTTGCCTCGAGTTTGTCACGTGATCGAGCCATCTAGGGCGACAACGATAATGTGATTAAATGTGTCCAATGATAACCCGATCTCCCTTGGGGCTACCTCACCTAAAGGGGTGGAATAATACACATATTTAGATAGCAATGTTGACATAGTTTTAGAGGAATAGATAGAGATATGAATATAACAATTAAAAAGGCAATAGGGGCTTTCATAGCACTAGGATATTCGTTGAGGCTACAAGAAATTGCATGTAGCCGCAAACATACAATATTTTTCTCTAACGTTAAATCAGTGATGCGCTACTGGCCCTGTGGTTAAGAATGCCGGGTTCTTCTTCAAGAGACTGCACACAAAACATTCTGGGAGAATATTTTGCAAAATTATGGAGAAAAGTCTACGACCTACAATAAAACCGAAACTAAGCGAAACAACCTGGATTTGTGAAAAACAAAGGGTGCACAGATGACATTTTAGCTCTTAGACAACGGATAGAAAAAATCAATCGAATTTAATGAATTACTCTACTTGGCCATTGTCGAGCAAGAACAATTATTTAATAGAGTAGACAGAAAGAAGCTGTGGGATATCCTTAAAAGATATGGAATGAGTACACATCTAACAAACTTATGTAAACGCTTATATAACAACAATGAATGTACAATAAGAACAAACGAAGGACACTCAGAACCCTTCACCATGAGATAAGAAAGAAGTACGACAGGACTATGTCCTGTACCCCGTCTTGTTTATAACCTATATAGACACCATATGTAAAGAAACCAGCCAAACAAAGACAGCAACAACACCGCTTGAAGAACAGAATACAGAAGAAGAACCAACAACAATTTACACTATTAAAGAACTCCTAATTGCCGACGCCCAAGCACTAATTGCAAAATCAGAAGTAGAACTATAAGTCTACATAAGTAGTCTGAACGAAGTGTGCAAAGAACATAACATGAAAATTGGCATCAATAAAACAGGTAATGATCTTAACAAAAACAATAAAGAATAATCTAAAAGAACACCCGCTGAAACAAGTAAAGAACTTAAAGTACTTAAATTAAGAAGTATAATATCATCAAATGGGAAATCAGAAGACGAGATCGAGAGTAGATGCAATAAGCCAACACACTGGACAAATGTCACCAAAACTAAAGAACAAACACGTATCAGTAGATACTTAAAAAAGCTCTCTACAGCACAATCTTCCTACCAGATCTATGCTACCAATTTCAAACCTGGACAATGACAGAAAAAGAGACAAGAAAAATTACAACAACGGAGATGAGATTCAAGAGAAGAATACTCAGCATATCAAGAAGAGAGAAAATCAGAAATGGTGAAATAAGGACTAAAGTGGGGGTAATAGCAGTGCTAGATCTCATTAGAAAACAGCAAGTGAAATGGTTCGACCATATAACTAAGCTACCAATTGACCACAACAAACAATGATGTACGGACCAAACTGAACCAGAAGAAGAGGCCGACCATGTAAATGATGTACATAGGGGATAACAGAATCTATGGGAATCTCGATATATGAAGACCATAAACGGGGCACTCCCCGCAGTTTATGTTTCACCTAGACACAGCAAGGTACAAGAGGGTTAAGATGAGATGAGATGAGATGAGATGAGATGAAGAGAATTAGAGAGAGAGATGAATCATATGGAGAAGATGTGGAGGGAGCTACAGGAGATGGCAACGGATAGGATGATTTGAAGTGAATGTCTCAGAGCTTATGCTCTATTTGGGGATAACAGACAGCAGCAGAAGAAGAATGTAATATAGTCTGGTCAACTACTAACTTGGAACATATTCATTCACTGTTGTAAAGTGTGTATGTGTATGTATGTGCAGGGATTCAGATATATAGAGATAGTGAGAGTATGTTGACGGTCGGGAGGGCACTTACAGGGTGTGTCATGAGACACATCAGTAGGCATTACACAGTTGTTTTTATAGCTGGCTTTCAAAGGGACGGAAAAACACCAGGACAAAGACGTTTGACAATTATGACCCAGGTGTCGTTCCACTTTCTCCAGGGTGTTAAGAAGATACATAGTTCATAACACTCGCGGAGGAAAAGGTAGGTGATCCACTTTTGACGGTCAAGTTGAGTTGTTGAGTTGAGTTGAGCTAAGAACTGACATCACTGCACGTAGGACATTACAATACGCATTCCGTCCTTCAACAGCCAGCGAAGAGACACTACTAATCGTTCCCACCGCTATCTAATTGAAAGTTCTGCTGGTCTTCCCTCTCAGTTTTGAGATTCTGCCAGAACCCCTACAAGTCCCCCGCAATCTCATCCTTTCCACATACGAGTTCTCAATTTGTTCCCCCACTTCTGCACTTGGTCCCACAGGCGCACGATCACCCCCCCCCCCCACAGTCCATAAGTAATCTACCACCAAGAGGTGCATTCCCTGCCAGCCTATCAGCCTGTTCATTCCCCTGCATTCCCGCATGGCCAAGGCAAAAAAATACATACAATTCTCACAATCTGTGACCTCTGACGGTCAAATGTATCTTGTTGTGCATGCTGCATGGTGGAGTTTATTCAGCATTCCGCGGGTTAACAAAGCACTCATTTCTTATACTGCTTGCTTTATTGATATACAGAAAGGTGCAGTGATAATGTTGATAGATGTACTTGGTGCAAATTTTTTTGCCTCCCCGAGGGCGAGATGGCTTCTGGGCAGGCACATATAGCGAAGTTAAAGTAGGATATGTGCGAAACACGAAATGTCTCGACGGTGGTTGTGCGAACATACAACAGGAGAAAAACATCAGTGAGTCATGACTTAGGCGGGCTCACCTCCTCAGAGTGTAAGGAATGTAAAAGGGACGAAACATATGCCGAGGGGGGACCACGTCTGATGATCAGAAATCTCCTATTGGACTTTTTCCGCGGTGAAGTTCATACTACATTATCCACGATCAGTACCTGCCCTATTTTTTCTTATTCCTCTTATGTAATCCAGGGGCTTGCCATTTTACATCCTCGTTTACTGACACAACCCATACGTCACAGTTGTCAAGTGGAATTAGCTATTTGATCTACCTTATTGTAAGCCGCTAGCATGCATATACGTCACTACACACATGTTAGAATTTGCCCGGTGTCACAGAAGGACATAGCAGTTTTCATAGATAGCTGTCGGTTCGTCTGCTAGGACATATTATGTCTGCAGTTATCAGTGGAAACACCGGGTGTGTGTTGAGCTTATAGATTCCTCTGGATTCGTTCGGTATCTGGAATGTTTACTTATCAGTGTGTTTCGCCTGTGGAATATAAGTTCCCATCCTTAGATTCTGGATAAGTATTAATTTTAATTTTGTTGCGTATCCCTTACGGGACGTTGCAGTCAACACCGGCATTTTCAGCTGCTGTTGATGTACTAGGCAAGTGTTACGTTCAGTAGTTTGCCATTGCTTTCTGAACGACCGGCCCCTATACCTTTTTCGAAAAAACCAGCACCTCTGTGATTCGAACCCTGGTATACGGGCTCACAAACCGCGTTCGCAAGCCCATAGCCATTTGAAAAATCTCGTCTCAATGACAACGGACGCAATTCGTAATCCTGCATATCACGCTCAAAACACAGTAGATCACCTTGTGTTGTTCTTCATAAAATGGTTTAAGTGCCGGTCGTTTTACAAAGTAATGGCAAACTACTGAACGTAAACTTGCCAAGAAATCACAAACCCCCAACAACAACAAAAATACTAGAGTTGACTGCGACGTCCTGTAAAGGATATGCAACTAACTTAACTCGTCTCTATATTTACACGTTTACCCGTTTTCTCTAGTTGAGCGTTAAAAATGGAAAGAGTCGTACAGCGAGGAAACAAACTGACATCATCCTTATAGGAGTGATAGGCGTAGTTATTTCAGAAGGAGCCAAGAGGTAGAACAATGAATTTCAGTTCAAGATTTCACTGGATTCAAACGCCGGTACTCTTCCATTTAAAAGTGGACACTGCACTTCTATGCCACCCTGATCACCAAAGAATGATGAAAAACTGTTCATATAAGAATCAATTTCTAGGTTTAAAAAAAAACTGTCAATTTCTAGGTTAAAAACAATAAATAAGGTACAAGGTTCGTCCCCAGAATAGGGTTGAAAATTTGACTAAAAACGATATGTATATAATGCTATAACAAGCCCTCCTGTTCTCTTGAGTGGTGAGGTCGAATACCCAGCCTAACTGGATAAAGGCGAAAAACAAGAAGTCGCATGTTCAAGTTGTTAAAAATCCCACGGCAGTTGGAGCTCGGATAGAGTAGGCCTTGGAAATCTTAAAACGTAAACCTTAAGACTGATGCCCTGGAAAAATGTTAGGAAAGAAAACATACCCACGGGTAGATAGAGCCTTTTACCTTAGATGGAATCGGTCTAGACGAAGCAAATCTGACACAAATACTTGCCGAAGTCGGACACGCAGCCATATACGGTCTTAAAAAGACTTAAGTTTTATAAGTCGAGAGGATCGACTTCATTGCACCGGGTATTATCCCTCATGGCTCGGTCTCTTTCCGCAAGGCGACCTGCCGAAAGCGTCGTACAAAGCACGCTCTCTGTAGCTCAAGCGACGACCCCCAGGAGTCTCCGCGAAAAAAATAAACTCGTGAACTGAAAGATGTAGCCCGGAATCGAACGCACGACCTTCGGAGCGGGAGGCAAACGGCTTGACCACTTTGCCACGCTGATTTCCGGCCATATAAGGTGCACAACTAGACCCGACGCGTTTCTCTCGGAAGAAGAATGAGGAAGAGGAAGAAGAATAATAATTAGTTTATTCATATTCACTACAAAGTGCCACTTAATGTAATTAAAATTGCCATGTGCACATTGTTTCTAATTGCCAGTCAGCTTCCTAAGTGAGCTTCCTAAGTGAAGTCAGATATGATTTTAATGATTCCGTAGCCCTGATGTTAAGTTGAGTTAGTTAGTTAGTCGTGGTTCCAACTTCACGGCAACGGGTTGTCCCCATATTGCTCCGTTCCTGTGCCAGTGAATATCACACAAAATGCTCCTCACTGCCAAACGTGAACAATGGAACAGACAGGAGTATCGGCAAGCCAACAGCCCGCACAGGTACACTGTGCATAATGCCGCCGCCAGAACGCCAACACAAAAGTCCTCCGTGAAAAATACAGTTCATCGTCGATGGAAATGGCAGTCACCAGAAAGACTTCATTGACCCGGGTTTTATCCCATATGACTCAGTCTCTTTCCACAGGACGACCCGCCGAAAGCGCTGCACAAAGCACGAACTCCGTACCTCCATCGGTGACTCCCAGGAGTCTCCTGAAAAATGCACTCGTGAGCCGAAAAGGCAAACCAGTCAATCCAGCAACACCCGGCCGCCATCGTTCCGAACATGCAGTTCACGCTACACACAACCCCGGACAGATGTAAAAGCATTCATCACGAAACACAGCTCACAATTTCGCGCCACGCACTCACTCAGTAGCAGGGCGACGGAACCATATCCTCCTCAGTCGCCTCCTACGACATGCATGGTAGGCAACAGTGTTACTATTTTTTGCTCCCCCGTATGGGCCCCGGCAACACACGGGCGGTTAAGTTGAGTGCGTAGAGCCACACTGTGAGCTGTAAATTTCGTGTGGAGTGCTTTTATAGCTATCCGCAGTTGTTTGTAGCATGAACTGCATGTTCAGAAAAAAATGGCGGCCGGTCGTTCGCTGCACTAACTAGGTTTGCCTTATGCAGTAATGTGTGGCTGCTGGTTTTCTAGTGATTGCCGTTTCCATCGACGATGAATTGTATTTTTCGTGGCAGAATTTTGTGTTGACATTCTGGCAACGGCATTATACATAGTATTCCTGAACGGGCTGATGGTTTGTCGAGACTCCTGTCTGTTCCACTTTTCACATGGGGTAGCGAGGAACATATTGTGTGATTTTAGCTGGCACAGGAGCGGGGCATAATGAGGCGACCCTTTGCCGTGAAGTTGGAACAGCGATTAACCAACCAACCAACCAAACAACCAACCAACCAACCAACCAACCAACCAACCAACCAACCAACCAACCAACCAACCAACCAACCAACCAACCAACCAACCAGCCAACCAACCAACCAACCAGCCAGCCAACCAACCAACCAGCCAACCAACCAACCAACTAATGATATTCTGAATTTCGACTGTCCAGTATTATCCCCTACAGACGTATTGAATGAAACAATGGCGTGCTGAGTGGAAAAATGACGTACTGAAGGAAAAACATGACGCAGTGAAGGGGACAATGACAGTTAGAATGGGACAACACTTTAAAATTAAAGTTTTCGCTTAGATTCCTATCATATCTTCACCTGTAACAATGAAAAGGTCTTTCTATTGAGTGCAAAATATTATATTCAGTTGAACTCAGTGAGATAGCTCCAGAAAACGCAACATCTTATAAATATATACAATTTTAATTTTAATCACGAAAAAGTACTGGTATATAGAGTGGGGTCGTACATTCCCGTGTAACAGTGAGTTTCTCGTCCTGTTAGACGTACTATGTTATAAGTAAAAGTAAAGGACACGGCCAACGCGCCTTAAAGCGCACTATGTTTATGGTGATAACCTATATTTTTATAGATCAATAGGTCATTGGGTGGGTGATGTGGTCAGTATCAAGCCGGTCGTCTTTACTATCCAAGACGTTTCCTCGTACCCATTTTAAGGAGGGTCGACCTGGGTCCTCAGACCAAATTTAAAAATTCGTATCCACCCTGACACGGATCAATCCGGACCGGCAGGCAAGCGTGTACAGGGTGATTGATACTCACTTTTAAAGTAAGATAGTCAGCCTATAGAGTGCAGCACCGTGTTTTCCACGTAGGACGCAAACATCTTATATACACATGTAACAGTTAGTTCTTCTACAGATTTTAAACTCTTACATTCACTTCAAACGACACAAACGAAGACACAATACAGAAGCCAGGTCTCTTGTATGGCATAGCATTCGTTATTCGTGTTTACATAGTGTGCTATGTGCAGACAAATTCCTTTTTACATTCACGAACCAGACAGGTAGTGCTCGTTTCTCGTGACGTGAAATAAGCCAGTGTTGTTTTGTTTAGTCGGTCTTTGCCAAGTATTGCAGGTTAAAAATATTTGCGTATTTGAGTTTTGTTGACGTAATGGATGTTTCGGAAGTTGGAATCAACGTTCTTGCTGTTGGCTTGGCGTCTGCCTTCAAGGTAAGTGATTGTTATACTTCACCGTATGTTTGTAACCGGGATTCTAAATGGTAACGATTAGCAACACTAGACCTCCGAGATTGTCGTAAAAGACGACTAAAGAGGGTTGGTCCGAGACAGTCGTGAGAGACGACTAAAAAGGGTAGGTCTGAGGAGGCTAGCTATCTTACACCGTAGAGAAATCCAGCCAACATCCAACCAACCATGAGCTTCTTTAGAGGGCTTGGCATGCATGGTTGTGGTTATATATTCCACCAGTAGTCTAAAAGCAAATGAAAGGAGAACTGTTATACGTAAAACGGTAACAGAATTTAATATCCACGAGATAGAGAGACTTAGAAAGATTATTATAAGTAGTGTTATTGCAGGATGGAAAGAGTGGGCTGCATAAAAGGAAGATCAAACGACACCGTGTTTAAAGACAGAGAGGCATCAAAAGGTAACGGTAGTCCCATAGCAGATACTGCCGTTGGGGTATGAAGTTTGAGGCCTTCACATTTTATAGCTCACGACAGATGAGTTGAGGTGGTCAATTTTCTGCCCCGTATTTCTTCCCAGAAAATTTCCCGTTGCCTATTTTTATGGCGCTAGGTGGAGCACAGAGCCGTACTGCTCGGGAAAATATCTGCTTCTGCTGGGGTTTGAACCCGGACCATTGTCTTCACAGGCAACAACACTAACCGTCATGACACCGTGGCTCCTCAAGGCAAAAAGATTACTAAACAACAATCATTGTTGCTGTTGTACCATTGTTGGTGTTTTCTTGACTGTGTAGACAATTATTGCACAAGTTCAAAAATAAGGCCAGTTGATTGACTTGGTTTGCTCACAATGTGTCTCTACCAGTCTATTACTTGAAAATGCAGAAGACACAATCGGGACAACATAAAATGAAGACAAAACGCTACACAACACAGGCATACAAGAAACAACGACACCACACAGCCAAACAGAAACATCAAGGTTCAGACTTACACACAGCTGAAGAGATTTGCTGAGAGCGGGAGGAAGTAGGGTGACATGATCAGGTGATGTTTACACTAGTCTGCGGACTGATTAACCTGCTGCTACTGATGATGACGATACGAGGTAGCAGTCGTAAATATCGCACTTGCTCACCAGAAGAGTAACTCGGACTCAAGCCTCATTTGAGAGATTATGTGTTAGATTGCGAACGGTTCATTCACCTTCCTATCAGGATTACGTTTCAAAAGAAAAGGGAAGCAGTCACCCCAGTTCATAACGATTTGTCTAGTATACCTGAGTTCTGTGATTTACCAAGCAGTAATTGACGCCATTCCATATTGAACTATTGTTTGCTTTAATAAAATATTCTTATGAAGACGATTCTACTGTGTAAACTCATTGTCATCGCGTAAGGCAAAGAAAACATGTATTTTATATATAATCTTCTTGTGAGGGAAACAGTACCAACCTAGAATTAAACCCATCCAATTCGTATGGGATGTGCTAATTAGGTGGCAGCCTAGTTACCACCTAACATGCTTCTGGACATTCTGTCAGGTGTTAGTCAGTTATGGCTGAGCTACCGTATACAACATGTTTTTTGTTAGCGCCGAATGTTGGGCGGTGCTTACCAAACCCGACACCCCACATTATGTAAGCGGTTTCAGACGGAGGAGCGCAATATGGAGGGTACAAGCCTTATCCTGGTGCGAGGAAATGTAGCCCAAAGACTAAATGTCATGGCAGGGCAAACCAGGCCTTAACACCTTGGTCAGCAACTGGTCTAGGATCGAAGCTCCGACAGGCGGACAGTACGAACATTGCTTTGCTGATCCGGAAGCTTCTGCAGTTCGTATATTCCAGATGTATTGGTATTACCTTTCCTCTTGAGTCAACTAGGCAGGCCGAGAGAGAGAGAGAGAGAGAGAGAGAGAGAGAGAGAGAGAGAGAGAGAGAGAGAGAGAGAGAGAGAGAGAGAGAGAGAGAGAGAGAGATCATGCTGCATTGACAACATGGTCTCTATAATTCAGTCCAGGATTTGTAATATAGAGAAGTTTACCCCACTTCTGGTCCTCGCTTTGGGCTTTAGTTAATATGCTTTTTTGAAGCACACTGTATCAAGCAATCGTGTGTAAAGACGGCTCGGTGCCAGTGTAGCTTCTCACTTATGTGAAACTCCCTGTTGGTCTTCCATTACCCACTGGATTACGCGAAGGAAGGTCCCACTGTCCCCCTGGAGCCGGTACTTGGGTATCGGGTCAGGAGGAAAGTCTCGACACCAAAATCAATGCAGTAGATGCACACCAGTTTCTAGGGCTTAACCGACCTGAACTGGGGCTTACGGGTTAAAACGAACTAACCAACAGACATAAATCTTTATATCTGATTTTGACCAACTAGACACTCCAAAAAAAAAGTGTCTTCATTTGTCATGTCTATCGTACACATGAACCTACAACTATGGAATACGGACAGAATTCGTATCAAACCATTGAGATAGCACCATAGGTCTCATAATTTATAGTAAACCAGCATAGGTCAAATAACAAACACACAAACACATCCGATCGTAATGCTGTGTCGAGTATTAACAAACATTTAAACGAATTCTGTCCGTATTCCATAGTTGTAGGTTCATGTGTATGATAGACATGACTAATGAAGGCACTTTTTTTGAGTGTCTAGTTGGTCATGAGTCGAAGTACACTTGTTCCTGCAGCGAGGCGCTGCCGCCATTTCCAGGTGACAAGTTCGAATTCCAGTCGGTAACTATAGCTTTCAAATTTTATGTTGTCTAGTGCGTCCTCTAGTCTTTACTTCCTTCTTCTCCTTCTGTGAGCGCCAAACTTTACTGTGGGTGTTTATTTATGTAACTGTCTCAGTGGCCTCAACGGGTTCCCCAATTGACTTCCTGTAATACTTGTACAGCATTAGAACCGACCAATCACTTCTCTTCTTTAAATGTTTGTTAATACTCGACACAACATTGCGGTCCGGATATGTTTGTGTGTTTGTTATTTGACCTATGCTGGTTTAATATAAATTATGAGACCCTATGTTGCTATCTCAATGGTTTGATACGAATTCTGTCCGTATTCCATAGTTGTAGGTTCATGTGTATGATAGACATGACAAATGAAGAAACTTTTTTTTGGAGTGTCTAGTTGGTCATGCCTCGAAGTACACTTGTTCCTGCAGCGAGGCGCTGTCGCCATTTGGAGGTGACAGGTTCGAATCCCGGTCAGTAACTATAGCTTTCAGATTTTATGTTGTCTAGTGCGTCCTCTAGTCTCTTCTTCCTTCTTCTCCTTCTGTGAGCACCAAGCAATACTGTGTGTGTTTATTTATGTAACTTTATATACCTAACACGATGTTATGTTTGCTTACAGCACCATTGATATGTAAGATTCATCAACATCTGTCACTATTTCAGTCTTTGTTTACTAGGGATGAACGTTCCCTGATTCACGATTTTTCTTAAATTTACTTATGTAGTTTAGCCAGTGACGGTCTCCCTGGCCGAGGATTTAGCAGCTTTCTCCCTTACCCCGAATACTCTCGTGGTTGACGTGAGCGCACGAGAATTGGAAGCGGTTCAAGTCGCGCCATTGACTTATGAGAGTATGGAGCCGGTCGCTCAGAAAGCAATGGCAAACTACTGAGCGTAATCTTGCCAAGAAATCAACAATCAGCTGAAAGATGCTGATGTGGTACTTTTGCCTTAATCCACTTCAAACAAATGGAATCCCAGGGTATGACGTCACATCCAGGGGTTCCCTGTGTTGCGCCGTAGCTCGGTGCGCAATTTTATCGGTGTGCAACAGTTGCTCTCGGCGAAATTCCCCCAACGGTAACTGGCAAAATGAAATGCTTGTCAACTCTTGAGACCAGCAGTATAGACTAAATGTCATGGCAGTTATAAACATATTTCAAGCGAACGAAAGAAGAAGAAGAAGAAGAAGAAGAAGAAGAAGAAGAATCTAACAGTATTTTTCAGTTCACTCAGCGGTCCATAGGGTTTATCTTCCATTTTTGACTCTCTAGGCCAGAAGGTCAGCCTGGGCATGTTGGCAGTTTGGGCAGTCTTGGAGTATATGCTCCGCTGTCTGCGACGCCAAACCGCATGTGCACATGGCTGAGTCACCGAATTTTGTATACATGTGGTTGCGTAATCTGTTGTCTCCTGTTCTGAGGCGCAGAATAATGACTTGTTCAGGTTTGTCCATAACGTGGTAGTCGTCTTGAAAATCTTTTGGTGGCCTTCTGACTGATTTGATCATTCTTTTCTTTTGGTGGTATGTAATGGGCACATCAGGCTGTTCTTCTTTGGCTCCTTCCTTAGCAAATTGATCAGCTCTGTCGTTTCCGGCTACTCCACGGTGGGATGGTATCCACTGCATGATGACCTTATGCTGACTGCTCAGTCAGCGATAGCACCATGACATGATTATGAGAACAGCGTCTAGCACAGTGGTTCTCAACCTTTTTTGGCTCGTGCCCCACTTCACCGTATTTTCAGAACGGCATCCCCTCTTTCATATTTCCTATCTAAAAATCCCCCCACCCCTACACAGTATATGTAAAAATGGAAGGTAAATTTAATAGCATATACTAAAACAAGTCTAGACATCCACATAAAACATGATTTGTAGGTCTACTTACTTTATAAAATGAATTTTAGAAGGATGAGATGTTCATAACTGTAAAGTATGAAGGGAAAAACAATATCACGTAATCGGTTCTTGTATTAACGCGATCTTGAAATGGTCTTCATTCCCCCCCCCCCCCCCCCCCTGGAAACCCTAAAATTCCCTCATGGGGAGGGGGGGGGGAATTCCCCACCGGTTGAGAACCACTGGTCTAGCAGAATGTCAGATGCCATGATGCTGCAGAAAAGCAACGCTACTCTTCTTGTCGTGGACAGCTGCTGCTGCCAGTTCCCAGAGAACTCATGATGAGAGAGAGAGAGAGAGAGAGAGAGAGAGAGAGAGAGAGAGAGAGAGAGAGAGAGAGATGGAGAGATGGAGAGAGAGAGAGAGAGAGAGAGAGAGAGAGAGAGAGACGGTTGATAAACGCCAAAGAAACACTGTGGGGCAATTGAAACGCACTGACACGCACTGTATCCGAAGACAGAGGAGATCACCGCCAGTGCTAAATATAGCTGGTGACCCTAAATATAGCTGGTGACGTTTGTTTGGGATGAATTAAGGCACAAGTACCGCTGATGTTGACAGCGATGTCCTGTAAAGGATATGAAAAAAAAATATTAATAGTTTAGCCAGTAATTCATGACTATTGCTTGGAATGTTATCCCCCCTTGACGGGTATAAGGCAAATAACAACATCAATATCAACATCCACGTTGTCCAAGTCGCCATCATCATCATAATTATCTTCATCATCATCGTAATTATCTTCATCATAATCCAGTACAGTTTCCACATTGAATGTCAAATGGAATGAGTCCCCAACACTGCTCTCACTGTGCAGTTGGACAGACTACTTTCCAGCCCATCTCCTGATACTGTCACTATTGGTTTCCATTTACACCATTGTCTCCAACTATTATTTCTATAGATCATTCAACAAGAACCGTGTCTCATTATACACGCAAAGTGTTTAAATTGCCCGACTGTTTTAGCTGTAACGTGTTCTGCGGTCCCAGTATTTATACGACTTCTTTCTCCTACTGAAGCTGAACTTAGCTCAGCGAGTGAGATGCAGGGGTTATAATTAATAGATCGTAGAAATAATACACTTCCCATTCCCCAACTCCTAGAACCTCCGGTGGTTCACCACAACCCAAAATGTGAGACGTGCTAAGACCCCCGAGACGTGCTACGACCCCTGAGATTCGCGCCAAGATCCGCGGGAGTAGAGTATGTGCTTTTGTTCTTGTTTGTGTATTGTTTACTGTTTATCTTGCTTGAAACAGTAAGACGTAAAGAAGGCAAATCGCGAACAGAGTATTTAAGGAAATAAAACGAACAGAGAAGAATGAAATAGGGACGAATGTAAAAAAAAAATAATTAACAAACGTGCAGTTAGTCTTTTGCGAGAAAATACTGTGCAAGTGAGGCAGAGGAAAAAAAAAACACGCGCGCACATACACACACACACACACACACACACACACACACACACACACACACACCACCACCACCACCACCACCACCACCACACACCCACCCACCTACCCACCCACAGAGAGAGAGAGAGAGAGAGAGAGAGAGAGAGAGAGAGAGAGAGAGAGAGAGAGAGAGAGAGAGATGCCTGTAAAAGCTTGCACCCGGTTGGCATGAAATAATAATCCATGCAACACCAGCTTCATTAAGTTACACATGGCAGGTAACATTAGATAGTGGTGATCGTCGACGTCTACTCAGACTAGTCACATTAATGACCATGATGATGGTAACAATAATAAACTGAATAAGTGAATAATAATAAGCTGAAGTGGAAGAATAAGAAGAAGAAGACGCGGAAGAAGAAGAAGAAGAAGAAGAAGAAGAAGAAGAAGAAGAAGAATGTTAAAACAAAGGAACAAATCATTAAGTATATGTCAGTAACAAGTGGGGCGATTGAACGGGAAGACAAAAGAAAGAAAGCAAAATAAATGCAAGAATGTACGTAATTACAACCGTTACTTTCTGTTGACTAACTCGATTCCCATCCGGCCGTTTAAAAAGCCTGGGTGAAACATCTGTATCTGACAGTTGACGATGAGGCTGCTGGTAAGTTCCTGGCTGGGGGTGAAGGTGGTGATGTCGTATCGTCTGCATATACAGTATAATCATTTCGTTATGTGACACAATGAACTGTTTAAAAGTAACGGTTAGAGTTTAGTTCGAGAGTAAGCACTTGTAGTACAATGGCTAGTCTTTAGAGTTTATTTTTGTATATCCTATTTACAGGACATCGCTGTCAACACCAGCATTTTACTACTGTTGTTGATTTCTTGGCAAGTTTACGTTCAGAAGTTTGCTTTCTGAACGAACGGCTCCCATACCAACACGTTAAAACCTAGCGCAACACGGTCTGCTGTCAAATCGGTCGCAGCTGTGTTTCGAATGCAGGTAAGCGAAATCACGAACCGTGTCCGTAACGCCTTCGCCATGGAGAGCGGCAGTCTTTAGACACACATACGAAATAAAAAACAGGTATGTGTAACTCTGCGAAAAAGTGAGATATCCTAACCACGGACATAGTGGATATTTAACATACCTTTAAATGCACCCCACAATGGTGAACATAAATAGCAGAGGGAAATAAAAAACAAAAATAAAATAACAAACAAAAATAAGTATACTACGACGCAACGATCGACGTTTCGATTATAATATCTTCATCAGGAACGGAACAACACAATCAGATCTTAAAAAAAACACACAAGAAATTAGAAAATTTAATAATATTAAAACACAAATCCTTCGTAGCTAGGAAGAAAGCACAGAAGTTCAGTTCAGTTCAGCTGTGAAAGGTGCCAAATAAGAAAATGTGTAACTGAAGGTGTGGAAACAGTTAGATATGGATATATAGAGGGAAGTCAGTAGAGTTACACAATGGCATCTACAACGATATTGATTCCCACTGGATAGATGCATCCCAGAGAGTTGATTAACTGGCTTTCAATGTTAAGCCTAATGAAGTTATTAGAGAAGTATGGCTTCAATGCCGTGACCCATAGACCATCGACTACATTGTGATCAGAAGAATTGAAATGGTTAGAGACAGGGTTGTCATAATTTCTAATAATATACCATGAGGTGTTCCCGGAAGCGGTCGGCTGGGAGTCTACCAGTCTGTCCAATATACTTCCTGTTACAGACTATTGTTATACCCTGCTGCTGTCGTAACTTCTCTTATCATTTAGAATACATAGAATTGCAGACAGATTGTTGAAGACTATGGGATATGTTGAATTGTCGGTGGAGATAGAATGTGGTTGAATTGCAGATGGAGATAGAATGTGGTTGAATTGCAGATGGAGATAGAATGTGGTTGAATTGTAGAAAGTTTGTAGTCAATGTACGAGTGTAGACTATTCAGGATTCTGACGTTAATTACATCAATATTACTGTGTAATCGCCGGTCTCTGTGGCGAAGGGTTTATGGACGCGGTTCGTAATCCCGCTTACCCACGTTCGAAACACAACTGTGCGCGATTTGTCAGCAGACCGCGTTGCGCTGGGTTTTGTTGGATTGGTATGGGAGCCGTCGTTCAGAAAGCAATGGCAATCTACTGAACGTAAACTTGCCAAGACATAAACAACAGCTATAAAATTCTGGTGTTGACAGTGATGTCCTGTAAATAGGATATGAAAAAAATAAAAACATGATACGGCAGAATAGCCAATATAGAGCTCACGGAGAGAGCTAGGAAAGAAATGTCTGGGAATCAAGGGGTGCAGAAAAGACACTGGCGCCGATTAGCACTTCAGTGAGACAGTGTGAGAATGGTGTAACTAGAGAGACCGTCGCCTGGAATCTACAGGTAACACGAACTAGAGGAGGACCCGAAATCACACGGTGTAGACAGGCAGAGACAGACATGAATAATATGGGGTGGATATGGACGGGGATTCATGGGATAGCTAGGGATAGGGCGGCCTGGGGTGAGTTGGTTGGGGGATGATACCGCAGTGGGGGATAAGGGGTCAGAGAGAGAGAGAGAGAGAGAGAGAGAGAGATATAGAGAAAGAGATAAGGGACCACAGAGAGAGAAAGAGAGAGAGATAAGGGGCCAGAGAGAGAGAAAGAGAGATAAGGGGCCACAGAGAGAGAGAGAGAGAAAGAGAGAGAGATAAGGGGCCACAGAGAGAGAGAGGGAGAGAGACAGAGAGATAGAGAGATATAAGGGACCACAGAGAGAAAGAGAGAGATAAGGGACCAGAGAGAGAGAGAGAGAAAAGAGAGAGAGAGAGAGGGAGGGAGAAAGAAAGATAAGGGGCCACAGAGAGAGAGAAAGAGAGGGATAAGAGGCCACAGAGAGATAGCGAGAGATAGAGTTGGAGAGAGATAGAAAGAGAGATATAGATAGAAAGAGAGAGATAGATAGAAAGTGAAAGAAAGAGGGAAGGTAGAGAGAGAGAGAGAGAGAGAGAGAGAGAGAGAGAGAGAGAGAGAGACATAAAGAGATAGAAAGAGAGATATAGATAGAAAGAGAGAGATAGATAGAAAGTGAAAGAAAGAGGGAAGGTAGAGAGAGAGAGAGAGAGAGAGAGAGAGAGAGAGAGAGAGAGAGAGAGAGAGAGAGAGAGAGAGAGAGTGATGGTAGTAGTTGGTTGGTTCTGGGAGACTGACTTAAATCTGAGACCCAGTGCATTGGCTTCCAGGCATTTTGAGCCCTGGCAAGGGCTTGCATCTGTCGGAGGTTATTGTAGAGACTTTCCTTCCGACCCCTTACTATAGTGCCATCTCCACGGGGTCTGTGTCTCAGAGGTCTCATCTACCTCATCAAACTCACAAACCAGCTAGGTGTGCGAGACCGGTATTGGAACTTCACATCTTGGGGAGACTTATTAGGTCATGATTCAGCACAACAGATACTGGTTTTATGGGATTATTTGGTCATGTTTATTCCACACATTTTAAGTATTTCAATGTCAACAGAATCCAGCCAAATACCCAGAGGGAAGGTGGCAGAATATGGTTACACTGAAGAATATGATATACGAGAAGATGGACATATTCTTAAACAAGTGAATCGATACTGTTATCTCGGCACAGTCATAACATTCTGATGGGAGATGCCTTGAAGAGATTAGAACAAGAATCGCCAATTGCCATATCAATTGAAAGGAGAAAAAGAGTGTTGAGATGCTACATAGAACCTACGTAGGACGTAGATAAACTGTCAAAAACTGTCATTCACTGCGGTGTATGGCAGGGGGGTCTTGACCCTGAGGGATTAAGGCCGCCTGGCTAGTGCAGTCGCCGCAAACTGTGCAGGTTAGAGTTTTCTTTTTGCCCCCGACAGAAAAATACTCCATACCTTACGGAGGATTCGAACCCGGGTCTCCCGAAGGAGAATCCTTCATTCTAGCCACTCGGCCAGCCGCTCCTCAGGGCGTAGATAATTAGTATGAAAAGGGAAAACGCTAAGTAAGAGAGGCCTGAGGAAGATACATATGCAATTGGGGAACGTCATCGGCAGCGCAATCAATCAATCAATCAATCAATCAATCAATCAGTAAACCAATCAATCAGGTGCCATCTCTACAAAGAAGGTTGGCTGCAATGGATCTCCAACACTATCTGTCTCTCGCCCTGACTGTACATTCTGTCAGACTGGTGTTCATCCTTCTCTTGATGTTATCTTCCCACGTGTATCGTTGACTTCTTGCTCTCTTGCCGTCAACCTTACCGTCCAGTATGGTTTGTATGACAATGTTAGAATATCAGCAAGACGAAGAAGAAGAAGAAGAAGAAGAAGAAGAAGAAGAAGCAACAGCACAACGATATCTATAAAGACATTCAACACCATCATGTTCCACACCGATAAGCGCGGTCGGTTTTATTTCGTCATCTGACACCGTGGTCGGAATCATGTATCAACTCTGTGTTCATATCTCGATTATGCCATGTAGCTAAACAATCCACATATTTACCTCTCTATGCTCTTTTCCCATAGGTGTTGCTTGTTTGCACTAAATTTTCTTCTTCTTCTTCTTCTTCTTCTTCTTCTTTTCTTCTTCTTCTTCTTCTTCTTCTTCTTCTTCTTCTTCTTCTTCTTCTTCTTCTTCTTCTTCTTCTTCTTTCGTTCGCCTGAAATATGTTTATAACTGCAATGTTGTCTCTTGTCTTTTTTAGTTCACCCAGCGGTCCATAGAGTTTATCTTCCACACATCAGGTTGTTCTTCGTTTGCTCCTTCCTTAGCCAATCGAAACCTCTGTCGCTTCCGGGGACTCCACAGAGGGACTTGCTCATTAGGTTTCATCATTGGTTAAAGAAATTACTTAGAAAAGAAAGCCGACGCTAAAATTAGCAGTTGCCATATGGCGCTGAAGACCAAATATTGTGGTGGTTTTGGTTGTTGAGTCAATAGGACAGTAATGTGGTATTGTTGAGCGTAATTAATAATTTAGCCTTGAACTCGGCTCTATAATGCGTTAGTCAGAAATGATTAACGGCGTTGCCGATTTCTTTGCTACATAAATGAAATGGGGGATGATGCGCGGAAAGCTTGTGAATATGCAAAGAATGAAGAAAATTACAGTTGGTCTAGTCAGCCTTGCAAGAAAACAATTCAGTTTCCACACTTGCTAGTTGATTAATTAAGTACATTGTTCCATTTATTGTTGATGTGTTTTTGATATACAAATTGGCATTTTGTTTTAAAGTATTATACACTTACGGCACAACACCCAGCTAACAAATTAAGATAAAAAGTCTGTGAGAAGATGCATTTTTCCTGCGGCAACATACAAATACCTAGGCTTAGAAAGTTATTTGCATATCCTTTACAGGACGTCGCAGTCAACCCCATCATTTTATTTGGGCTATTTGTGTTTCTTGACAAGTTTACGTTCAGTGATTTGCCATTGCTTTCTGAACGACCGGCACTCATGCCATTTAATTAAAACCAACACAAGGCGGTGTACTTCCAAATCGCCAGCAGTTTTGTTTAAAACGCGGTATGCTGGGTCATGAATTGCGACCGTAACCCGTTAACCAGAGAAGGCGGCTTAAAAAGAACAGCGATGAAAAACCTGGTTCCTAGAAGAGGCTGTCGTCACGAAGATAGTCCCAGGACATAGCAGAGACATCAGGCATGTGGGGAACGAGGAGGTGGAGTTCATAAAGAATCGAACCATAGACCGTGATGAAGTGACCTTCTGCAAAGGACCCGTTACGTGATGGTCATGATGTCCGTGTCTTAGACCATTTCGCAATCACTAAAGAAGAAAATCGGGGCCTTTGAGCCCGTGTGTTATACCGGGTGTTTGTAAAGTCTCACTACACTTTGTACGTAGAACACATTTGAAAAATGAAGTACACGACGTCATCAAAAATGTGCTCCACAGTCCACCTTGAGGTAATATACAGCGAATGCTGTCGTCTGCTGGTGTAATTCTTTGCACTCCAAGCAGAATTGTGTTATCAACGGAAGCTTATATCTTCTGTTCAACAGTCTTCCTTGTTAATTACGGAGCCATTGTACTCATAGTTTGTGACAAATTCAATATCTTATTGATTATTATAATGTGTGGTTGACATGCATGTTTGGGCTGGAAACAGTACAGTCAAACGGGAACTAAATTTCTGAGAAAGTAAAAACGACCTGCAAGATGATGAGAATTCGGTTACTGTTTGGGTACCGGAAATATAGGTCAACACATGCCCGCAATATGTATAACGTTAGTTGCATATCCTTTTACAGTATGTCGCAGTCAACCTCACAATTTTTATGCTGTTTTTCATCTCTTCGCAAGTAGTTCAGCAGTTTGCCATTGCTTCCTGAACGACCGCGCCCATACCATTTAGTTAAAAAAAAACGCAAGCCGGTTTGCTGCCAAATCGCTCACAGCTGTATGCAGGATTACGAACTGCGTCCGTAACCTCTTCGCCACGGAGCGGGCAATGTCATATATCTACATATTGTCACTTCCATCCACACAGACTGACGTGTACTGGTTATTTGAAGTGCTCCTACTTTATAATTTGTGTCACAACATGGTTTCCCTTATGTATGGTTCGGCCACCAGGTTAATACATATTCTGGGAGATAAGTAGAACATATTTTACAATCATTTTTTGTTTTCATTTTTGTCATTTTCCTTCCCAGTTTTGTTATTATGTAGTGACTGTAGTGTCACTTCTATGGTTTGTATGTTATTGTGTTTTCTTGTGTTTGTTTTCAGATGAAGACCTGTCGCCGCAACGTCCTTTGTTTTCCGTAATTCTGTTTTGTAAAGTTTCTGTATACTGCGTGTTTCCACATTTTTGACATTTCCACAGCTTTGCCGCATTTAAACCAGTTTTATTCTTATTATGCCACAGTAGAACGAACGCGGGACTAGTCTACCTTTTAATTTACACATCCGCAATCACTGATGTAGAAAACGCAACAAATAGAGAGTAAAGGCAGCCCGTTGGTAAGCTAATTAAGCATATACGGAATTTGATGGTAATCTCGTGTTGTCGGTGACCAACGGCACATTAAGGGTTGGTGGAGAATACTCTGGAAGGCCCTGAGTTTTAACTCTTAAATTCAATACATGGGATTTAAGATCTTTTGAGTCTTGAAAATACCTTGTTTCTGTTGGAGGTTAGTGTAGAGACTTTCCACCCGAATTGGGACGGAAGTACCTTCTCCATGGTATAGAGCTCTCCTGCCCCTCTCCAGTCCAGAAACTAGCAGTGTGTGCACGACAAAGAGGGTAACTTTTGAGGAATTAAAATAAACAGTCCAATAGCAGATAGAGATATTGGGGTCTGGTGTGTGAGGCCTTTACGTATTCAGCCGTGACAAAATGTTTTAGGGTTTTCTCATTCCTTCCCAGACAATTCCCAGGGAATTCTGAACTTTGCCTAATATCCATTTTTATGAGGTTGAGGCGAGCCCGATGCCACACTGGTCGGACAGATAATCCTGCTTCTACAGGGGATTACACGTTTATTTACGGTGATTTCACAAAATAAATTCTGCCACCCAAAGAATGGAGCTCATGGTCTGCGCTTTTAGACTACAGTTCGACTGTTGTCTGTTTTGTTAAATTTTTCACTGGACAAGTGCACTATACTACACCACCACGGTTATTAAGCACACATTGGGCTAGCAGTATTTGGAATATTCATATCATACATACATTCCACTGCAGTATTTCTGCCATCTTTCTTGAATTTGTCTAGATTTTGTTAAGGTATTTCCCAACTTGTCACAGATAACATTTAATTGAGGTTGAACATTTCTTGTCAATAACTTCATTTCTTTGAACATTTCGTAATCTCTTCCAGCTTGTGATATTGCTCTATTTTAATACAACAATCTTGGATATATTGGTTTGTGTCCCTTCTTGTGTTATTTCTTATTTCTCGTGTTAAAGATTTATACTTCATCCTGCTGTTATCGGTTTCTCCTTTCTGTTTCAGTTCCCTTCGTTGCTGTATTATTTCTAACGTGCATGGTGTAATCCATGGCTTATGTTGCTTAGTCCTGGTCGGAATTAAATCTTTGGCTGCTGTTATCAAGATATCTCTAGTATGTACTGCTAGTTCATCAGGTGTCATTTAATCTTGTACAGACATCAAGACCCCAAAACGATTCCTCACTTCTACATTGTATGCATCTGGTATATTTGTGAGATCACTACGGTGTCCTTGGTCCTCGGGTAAGCTTTTTGAGTTTTAATTTTAGATCTGCTTCAAATAACTGATGATCGTATCACAGTCTGCACTTTGTGGGTTTTTTGCATATGTTTTGCTTGATCTCCATCTTCTTTGTATTAAAATATAATCTATCTGATGTTGGTAATATTGTCCGGGTACGTCATGTGAAGAGTCTTCTTGGGTGTTTTTAAAAAGTGTTTTGGCTATCGTTAACTCATTTTCAGTGCAAAATTCAATTAATTTGTCACCTGCATCTATTTCCCAATCCAAATTTTCCTAAAACGTGTCTCTCATTTTCAGCTCTTGTGTACCTACTTTAGCATTAAAATCTCCCATTATTATTATTGTATCATTATGACCAGTCTTATTTAATGTGTCTTATAGTGTACTGTAAAAATCTTAAATTTCGTCCTCCTCTGCTGTTGAAGTAAGTGCATATATCTGTATGAGAGTTGTGTGTGTGTTTTTTTTTGTTGGGGGGGGGGGGGGGGGGTACGGCCTTTAAGTCTGATAATAGGGATTCTATAAATAACTGGGTTATATCCCATTAAAGCTTTTGTAGCTGTTTTATCTAAACAAAATGCCACTCCGCTCTGGCCTCCGACGTCTCTAGCAGAATAATACGAAAAGACTTCAATTTTAATTGTAAAATGTCCCTTGCCTCTCCAGCGATGTTCATAAATTTCTAAAATTTGAATATTCAACCTCTCAATCTCATCACATACTACTTTAAGCTTTCCCTTATACAGACTTCTCACATTCTTATTCTCAATCTGTTTCTTAGTCTGAGACAGGGGATGTCCTTGGTAACACAGTCGGGATTAACTCCGTCATCACGGCTACTAGTACTGGCCCCCCGTGTCACACTCTTCCCCAGTGTTATCTGATCTGCCTGGCCTGGGCGTCTCAAGTTGTTTTCTGCTTTCATCTAATTTCTATTTTTTTTTTGTTCTTTAAATTACAGTTCTCATATGTATATTTTCTTTTTTTTTCTGTTCCGTTCCTGGTATTTTCATTTTCCCCAGAATCCGAATTTCCGCTACCATTAGATGTTTCTTAGCTTGTCTACTTATTGTCCATGCTTCACATGCACACAATAGTATAGGCTCCTAAATAAAGCACTTTAATGCTGTTTTTCTCATGGACTGTTCGCTGCCTTTTATTGGTGACTATATTTTCCATCTGGCAAAAGGCTACTTTTCTCCATGACGATTCTAATAATAATAAAAAAGGCCTGTTCTCACGACCCGAGTGTGGTTATAATAGCTACATATTTGAATCCTCATAACCGATGTTTTATCTAAACAGCGGTAATCTGGGCTCACCTGTTTAGCCGTTAGCGAATGTATTTTTGGCTCAGCGCAAGAGCAAATATATAACCATATAACCACAGGACTGTCAAATGTAGCCTAGCTCACAATTGTGGTAGCTGACGAAGTACAGTTTATGCTGCCAACAGTACACAGCCTAGATGGAGCACTGCACATAACAAACACTCACACGTCCGCCACAGTC
The DNA here is from genome assembly GCA_014155875.1 of Cepaea nemoralis. Lineage (NCBI taxonomy): Eukaryota > Metazoa > Mollusca > Gastropoda > Stylommatophora > Helicidae > Cepaea > Cepaea nemoralis. The sequence continues at coordinate 68,749 of JACEFZ010011476.1, forward strand.
CTTTCTACACCAGCTGTTGAGTATTTTGTGGTGAGCACATTTATGTCTAAGCGAAGCCATGAAAAACTGCAGTAAAATAATGCATTATTCAAGCTGTTTTATATCCAACACAATAACACATACTACATTTATTTTTCTGCCGCATACTCACATGTTAGGTAGTGATCTGTGTCTTCAGTCGAAGTAAACAGCTTAGAAGACATACAGCCAAGCTTCGCTAGCTATAAACAAAACGACCATGTTGCACCCCATAAAGCCCATTTGGTGTATGGTGCTAGAACCATATTTTGTATACGCCGAGCGACAATCTGTGGTTGATGTGGTTAATATCACAACGGTTGCCTTTACTTCCCAAGACATTTCTTGGTTCCCATTTAAAACTCGGTCGACCTGGAGGGTCAGATTAAATTTAAAAAAATTTCCGCCACGATGCGGAATGGAACTCATGACAACTGGCAAAATTGATGGGAAAAGAGCCAGGGGAAGGCTGAGAAAAGAACAGAAATATATGAAACGCTGGGCCACATGGCGTAATCGAGACAAATAGTCTATGTAGCCATGCTGTTCCTGCTTCTCTTGTTGCTTTGATTAGTTCGTTTGTTATTTCGTCTTGTCCCGGTGATTTATTCAGTGTGCTAATCTGACGGCGTCTCGACCATGGGCCGCATGTTTCACGTATCTGGTCTAAAGCATACTAAATAAATCTGGCTTCCCAAGTCATCACGCCCACTTTTGCATATAGCGTGTTTGAAGTTATTGCTGTATGACATAGAATCTTGGCAATGTAAACAAACACATTAGAAATAGATTGGAAGCAGCACAGATGTCGTTTCTGAGACGAATATTGTGAATACCTTGGATTGCCAATGAACTAACAGCGAGTGTCTGATAGAGGCTAATGAAAGAAGCACATCATATACCATCATAATAAAGAGACAGTGTTCTGTGGTTATATATTGAGAAGAAAAGCATTGGAGAACACCTTGACGACTAGCAATATCAGCAGTAGATAAGCAGAAGCAAATGAAGAGAAATGATACTGGGTGGGCTGAGACGGTGGCACGGAGGAAGATCGTCAGTGGAGTTGATCCAGAGTACTAAGGACCGAGTTCTGTGTACAAACATAAAATTTCGGGCCTTTTTTTG
>JACEFZ010011477.1:0-12090 GCA_014155875.1 Cepaea nemoralis
ACATTACACACACACACTTCTCACACCTATACTCTTTGCTTAATAAATTATTTTGTATTTATTTGTTAAAGCTAGAGTTGTGAGTATGTTATGTTGGGGAGGAGTGAGAGGGGGCATGATCTAAGGGTGAGTGAGAGTAAGAAAGAGGTGTTTGCAGACCAACGGAGTTTTGTGGACGGAGTCTGGTGGTTTCTCTAGGACAACAATATTGGGGTAATAAAAATGTGGTGTTGATTCCCATCACTCCAAGGACGACACTAAAGTAAGTAAGAAAGACTTACGACAGTAGCTCAGTCATATCTCACTAAGACCTGACTGACATTATTATTGTTATCTCTATATAGAGATTATTATTATTATCTATATTATTAAGGGGGAAGGTAATCCGTACTGAGATAGTGATCGAATAATTTGCGATTATATGAATAGGGATTGATGATGTCTTTGATTTCTTGTGGAAGATTGTTCCACAGCTGAGCTGCAGAGTACGTTAAGCTTGTTTTGTATAAGTCAATCCTAGGCTTCGGAATGTGTAATATATTTAAACGTTTACTGTGTCTAGCATTATATTTAAACAATGGCCAAAGGTAATTTGGGGCATTCCGATGCAGGATTTTGTGAATGAGTTTAGCTTTATTGGAAAGCAGGCGTTTGCGGAATGGTAGTAACTGAAGGCGTTTATACAGGCTAGGATTGTCAGATAAATGTTTGCTATAAATTAGACACATTGGGAATATAAAAGAGATCTCCATAACATTTTTGTGGATTTTAAAAAGGCTTATGATAGTGTCCATAGGAATAGTCTATGGAATTCTATGCAGGAATTTGGAATACCAAGGAAGTTAATCAACATGACCAGACTATGCATGGAAGATACTTATAATATAGTAACATATAAAGGCAGGAAATCAGACCCCTTCCAAATAACATCTGGCTTGAAACAGGGTGATGCACTATCGCCGCTACTCTTCAATCTGGCTCTAGAGAAAGTTGTATGGAAGGTAAAGGAGGAAAGTGATATTGGAGGAACATCCAAGCTGCTTGGTTATGCAGATGATATAGATATTATAGGGCAAAGTGACCAAAGACATTGGAAATATTGACTCACTTAAAGGAAAAAGCCCAACAGATGGGGCTGGTTATCAACCAAGATAAGACAGAATATATGGTAATTTCAAGAGACGGAATGGCTAGAAAACTCTGGCCACATACAAATAGATAATATGACCATTAAAAGAACGGAAACATACAAATACCTGGGTACAATCTTCAACTGCTCCAACATCATAAGGGAAGAAATACAAACTAGAATCAACTCTGGAAATAAGATATACTATGCACTACAACATCTACTAAAATCAAAGGCGCTATCTCGTAACACCATAATCACAATATACAAAACACTGATCAGACCAGTTGTGCTGTATGGCTCTGAAACCTGGAGTACAACGAAAGGAGACGAAGCCTTGTTACAAACCTTTGAGAACAAAATTTTAAGACGCATCTTTGGACCCATTAGGGATACACAAAGTGGAGAGTGGAAAAGAAGAAGTAACAAAGACATTTATGATCTGTTTAAGTCCCCGCTAATCACTGGTACCATGAAGGCTAATAGACTACAATGGCTGGGGCATATAGAAAGAATGGAAGATAATAGGGAAACAAAACTCGCTTACACTCAGGAAATAAATGACCGTAGACCCCGAGGTAGACCAAGAAGGCGGTGGAGAGATAATACATGTACAGACCTACAAGCACTTGGAATCAACGACTGGCAAGAGAAGGTCCACCAGAGAGAAGAATGGAGACGGATTGTATTTGCAGCAAAGCACCTCAATGGCTCGGAACGCTGAAGAAGAAGAAGAAGAAGAAGAAGAAGAAGAAGAAGAAGAAGAAGAAGAAGAAGAAGAAGAAGAAGAAGAAGAAGAAGAAGAAGAAGAAGAAGAAGAAGAAGAAGAAGAAGAAGAAGAAGAAGAAGAAGAAGAAGAAGAAGAAGAGAAGAAGAAGATAAATTAGACTCATGGCCCAGTTTCTGGAGTGAGTAAAGTCGCTTGGTGTTTGAATTAGAACAACCGTCCCAGATTGTAGAGCAGTAGTCAAAGTGTGTCTGTGTATGAAAAGTATAGAATAGTTTCCTTGTGTCCTCATCAAGGAAGTTTTTAATTTTGGCGAGTTGGTAAACTTTTTTCGCTATTTGTTTAATGAGCACTTGAACGTGGGAATTAAAGGTTAGATTTCTATCAATGATTAGGCCTAATGTTTGGTGCTCAATTACACTTTCTACTGACATGTTATCGATGTGAAGTTGAAGTGATGTGTCTGAGCTTAGAGTTTGAAGTCTTTGTTTGGTTGTTAATAACATTGATTTTGTTTTAGTGATGTTAATTTTCATACGGTTTGAATAGCTCCACCTAACTACATTATTTAATTCTTGTTGTAAAGACGACTCCAGTAAAATACAGTTTTCAGCTTTTGTGTACACTGTACAGTCGTCTGCAAATAGATCGCAGGACGACGAATGATGAAAAGGTAGATCGTTAATATATATGGCAAATAGTAGAGGGCCAAGAATAGGGCCTTGCGGTACTCCAATATTGAAGGTAGTGGTTTGAGACAGAGATGTATTATGTGATACTACTTGCTTTCTGTTTGATAGAAAAGATGATATTAGAGTGACTACATTAGGGCCAATTATTCATTGTCTCAAGTTTTTAAATTAAAATAACATGGTTTATCATATCAAATACTTTCTTGAAATCAATAAACACAGTTCCACATAGACTGTTGTTGTTTATATTCTGGTGCCATTTTTCTATCATGATTGTTAGGGCCGTATGGCAAGAATATTTTGGTCGAAATCCTGATTGGCTGTCAACAATAAGCTTGTTGCGAACTAAATACTGTAATGTTACTTTATGGATGTGTTGTTCTAGTGGTTTAGATAGTGATGATAGTAAGGAAATGTGTCTGTAATTGTTCGGGAGACCATTGTCCAATGAAGCAGATTTAAGAAGAGGGTACACTTTAGCGATTTTGAGAGCTGATGGAAAGTGGCCTTTGGTGAGACACTGATTATATACATAGGTTAGTGATATACAGATCACTGGCGCAGCACAAAGGAGAATCCGGTTGCTGATTCCATCTAACCCAGATGAGGTTGTGTTTTTTAGGTTACTGAGGTAAGTGAATATTTCAGTGATTGTCATTGGCGGTATGTCGGAAAGAATATCGCGGGAGCATCTATTCTCGCAAAACGATGACAATGAAGATAAGTTGCAAGGAGAATTATGTATTGAAGCGTTCAACTGGTCTATGTCAGTTTGAACAAAAATTACTGAATTGGTCGCATGTAATATGATTTGATGGTAAAGAATTTCGGAAGTTATACTTGTTTGTCAAGGTGTTAATTGCCCTCCATATATCATTACTATTTGTTTTATCCATTACTAAGTTCTTAAAGTAATTTTTCTTTCCCCGTCGTATGGTATATTGAACTTTGTTTCTAAGAATATAGTATGCACTGAGATCCCGCTTTTTATGTGCTTTATCTCTGTCTCTCATAATTTCAAGTATTTCCTGGGTGATCCAAGGTGGCTTGACGTGGTGTTTTACTCGAACTTCCTTGACTGGCACATGTCTATCAAAAACATCAATAAAGGTTTTCATCCAGAATTCCAGAGCATCATCCGGGTCAGGAAGCTGATAAACATTGTCTAGAGGTGAATTGAGCAAGTCCTGTAAAAATGCGGTTTGGTTGAATTTTTTGGAACTTCTATATTTTACACTTATGTGTTTATGTTTAGGAGTTTTAATTCCTTTTTTAGACCACGTGCAGCATATTGGGTAGTGATCACTCATTGCACAATTGGGTACGGTGCATTCTATTATGTTGTCTGAGCAAGTTACATAAATGTGATCTATGACTGTTGAAGATGACTTTGTTACTCTAGTAGCTTGTTGTACTATTTGTTGGAAATTGTATGATGCAATTATATTTCCCCATATTATGTTGGATTTGTTGGTGTCAATGTTAAAGTCTCCGAGTAGTATAATTTCCTTCCCAGAAGCGAAAACCACATCCATCATGGTAGTGAAGTTTTCGTACCAGACGTGTCCAGCACTGGGATTTCGATAGAGGTAGCCAATTATCAGGGGTGTGCGATTTTGAAGTTTTAGCTCTAACCAAATACATTCCATTTCGCAAGTTTCAAAGTCTAGCCTACGGTGAGCATTTAGTAAATTAGAAACATAGGTTACTATGCCTGTCTCTTGTTTCCTACAGGGATCCCTTCTAAAACCTTTGTACCCTTTAATAGAGATGTCCTCATCTGAAATGTTATCATTAAGCCTACTTTCACTGAGGCCGAATAAATGAAAATTTTGATTAATAATAGAAGATAACTCTGGTAGCTTGTTAAATAAGCTGCAAATGTTTAAGTGTCCGAGGCGTATTCCTGACTTATTGAGCCAGTGTTGCCACTTATCAGACATTTCATCCATGAAGAAAGTGTAAATTAGTCAAAGTTAAGCAAAAATACAAGATCATAAAAAAATCACAATTGCATTAATTTACAAAATATCGATAAGTAAATGACAATATTATAACGATATAACTAATTAGACCAACGAATATAATGCAAACAAGGAACAAAACGAATTAAAGAACATACAACAAATAATTAACCTGAAAAAACTACTTCTCAAGCTAAGTAACCAACTGTTATCCAAAAGAATTAATAAATGACTATACAAGTCAATGTCTCTGTTTAAAGCAGGGTATCCCACACGGGAATTAAAACGTTAAACAGTAAGCAATTACAGTTCAAGGAGGAAGCTCTGTTGCTGGTATCAATGCATATAGGGTTCCGTTTGTAATATGTATCCTATCTCACAGGCCTGTATTGTAGAGACATCATAAGGGCTTGATTCAGTGCGGCAGGACTAAATTGCATCAAGTATAGAAGTTCTGGACTCCAATGATGCGGAACCTGTTGTTGTCCGCTTGGTCGCTCATTACAGGCGTGAACTTGGTGATGCATAACCTCTTGTTGCCTGCTTGTTCGCTGATTGCTGGCCTGAATTTGGTGATGCGGAACCTCTTGTTGTCTGCTATGGAGCCCATAGCTGTCTTGAGCTTGGTGTGTCAAGGTGGTATTACTGCCGTGCGTGTGTACCGCTGCTTGCAACGAGGGTTCGTTGGAAGTGAGGTAAGGGAAATCTTCCTGGTAGATATTTCCTTCACGTGTGTGGGTGGGGGTGGGAAGGAGAGGTTGATTCATTCTTGGTAGCATGTGTGCACCTTGAATGGCAGGCGTTCGGGGGTCAGACGTCAGCAGACGTTTATCTGGGGTGATGGGGGTATTTCGACTGGCTTCAGTAGTCAATGTTCGTCGTGTTTGTGTGGTGGTCATGTTTTGTGTTCTCTCCGGATACTTGATATTTTTAGCAAGGAAGCTATTACCTAATGTGGATGTGTGGATCTGGTCACTGTACAGTCGTTTCTTTGGCGCGCGTCTTTGAGATGTAAAAAATGGTGTGTTGTTGATAAAGTGTACATTATACTGAGTACAGAATTTCTCTAGGGTGTTGTTGTTTATGTCGGCTAGTCGACGTTCGGGGCCATAACATGGTGGTAAGATGGAAGAGAAAAACACTTTAGAATTTGGAAAATTATGGCGTAATAAGTCTATTAGTTTTCGTAACTGAGAAATTGTGATATTTTGGTTTCTCATAGTGTCATTAATTCCTATATGTATTGTAATCCTCTTCACGCTTTCGTTGATTTCCATTCTACGTATACTGTTTGTTAGACTGTCTAACCCTGCACCTGGAAGTGGAATTGTTGTAGCTATATCGGCGTGTGATGAGGACATACGATCACTGTATATGCCTTTCATCAAGGAGTTGCCAATTATCAAGTGGGTGCAGTCAGTTGGTAGTCTCTGTATGTACTGGCTTCTGGTACGTCTTGCACGTTGTTTCTGCCATTGATAATTATCCGGCTGTAGACTGCCTTCTTGCAGGTTACCAGCCGTTTCTTGAATAGGCGGGTTGTCTGTCAGCAATATCTCGTCGTACTGACTGTCGTTTACCAATTGCTCTTTTGGTAGTTCAAGTCGATTGCTGACTTTTACTTCTATTGAAAATGTCGAGTCCTGTTCAATGGCTTTGTCTGTTTGTTGATGTTTATTCGTTGGCTGTATAGTTGGCGCTCCCAGGGATGGTTGTGTTGTTTCGAAGCTGTTAGTCTGTGCTGCCTGATCAATAGTGTGTTTCAAAAATATCATTTTCCTCTCTCAGGAGAGCGACCTCTGACTTCAGGTTGATATAGTCATTAGTGATCCTGGCAATCTTGTCTGTGTTGTCAGAGGCGGCGTCTAGAAGTACCTTCAAACTTGCCTCTAACCGTTCAATGTGCTGCTGACAACCGCATGAGTGTTGATTTGTAGCTGGACTTTCATCTAGTGCCGATGGTGCAACCTCAAGTTGGTTTGAATGGTTTTTATTTGGTTGTATACTGTCCCCTAGGCGCCTCATCGGGTATTCAATGGCTAGCAACACTGGTTGGTTAGAAGAAGCTGCGTTCGAGCTGCTGGTGTGTTGAGTCGTGGCATGTTGGAGTATGTTGTTACTATCGCCTGATGCTGTAACGACTGCCGCTGCAGGCTGTGTTGATTTTATGGTTCTGTCTGACAATAGCGTGACCGCTGTAGGCTGTGTTGGTTTTATGGCAGACACTAGCGTGCTGAAATCGGCAGGTGTGTTTAGCGAGTCACTTGTCAGTTTAAGTGCTGCCTGTTCAATTTCAACAAATTGTGTCGCGAGCCACTCAGACAAGACGGCGTTTGCCCCTTGTATTAAAATTGTATTCTGCGAGTTGTAAAGATGTAACGTGTGAAGGGGAGATGATATTTTGACTTCCACCTCCGCTCCTTGTCGGTCTTTTCTATAATCAACTTTGGCTTCATGGTAATAATTGATCAGGCATGTTCGAAATGCCTCGTAATGTATTGTATTGTTGAATGTGATAGAGATGCATTTACCGTCATCCATACATTTAACAGACATCGATGGCGAGCTAAAACAGTTCTTATGTTTACTTTTCACTGCCCGTTCTTTGTTGAGTGTGTAGTTTCTTGTTACTGCAGATCGTAATCCACTTCGACACTCAGATCTACTTCGCCCCCTTTCTCCCGCTAACTCCAGCACAGAAATTTACTCCTCGACGGACATGATATTTACATAATATTATGTTTACACAAACACAGAAACATTGTAGCGCCACACACGGTTTAAATCCAAGTGATGTGATTGGCTAGTTCAAGCTATCACTGACACACCGCTGTCCCATGAATAATGTATCCATAGTGTCATTGAATACAATATTATTAGCATTTATTTCTAACACTGCACAAATAGCAACTTTAAAACAAGTTCAACAGTTGAACGGCATCATTGTGATCACAACCATATAACATCCGAATGTAGATAAACAGGAAAATTAATCCAAACAGGAGGAGACCACACAAACGCGTCCTTCCTCGAGGAAAAACGAGATAGATAGATAGATAGATAGATAGATAGATAGATAGATAGATAGATAGATAGATAGATAGATAGATAGAGATAGATAGATAGATAGATAGATAAATAGATAGATAGATAGATAGATAGATAGATAGATAGATAGATAGATAGATAGATAGATAGATAGATAGATAGATAGGGAGTTTGGTGTTTATGGTGCGCTGCCTATATTGTATATCACCAATCAACACACGATGGGTAACGGTCAGTAAGAGGCAAACCAGTCTGGTCTTCCTTGGACAATGTTGTGTAACGCTTGCCTCTAGGGAAGACTCAAACACATTGTGTAACGGCCGGCCGGCCGGCTGGCTACCATGTTAGCCACTGCTTTACCGGGTTCTGATCAGTATTACACCTCGGCCAACGTCTTCAGAAGACATGTATATCGTATATTCTGTCTAACATATTGGTAGCAGCTGTTCATCGATGTCATCGTGTTCTATTACGAAAATCCTGGTCAATTATGAATCGCCATCTCATACATTTACCATTGTCTATGTTGTTTTAGCTCGCACTGACATCCCCACAGCCGTAAATTGTGATCTACTGTACATTTGACTAAGCAATTAAGCTGTTGTCTGACAGAACATTCATTGTGTGTGATATATCTCTATGAGAAAATGTGTCACATCTTGCAAGAATTTAATCCCAAGAAAGCGGACTAACATACACGATCCAACGATTCTCAAAGTTAGGAAACACATATGAAATCACGTGAATGCTTACATTCATCTTGGGTCATTACTTCATAAACATTTTCAACCCGTTCTGTCTTTTGCTTACTTGTGCAGGCCAGACCATCTCCTTCCCATGTTAATCATGTCCGGCTCTACTTGTTTCATCAATGGGTTTTATGTCTCTCTCTCTGTTGATTGTCCTGTGGGTTCCAAAAGATAACAAAAGGATTTATAATTGAAGTTTTGTTACGTAAAAGTTTTGTTGGTCATACTTTACTGATCACTTCTTTTCTTGTAAGTTTGCAGAAGACACAAACAGCAACTCATATTATGAATGAAATTATTCCTCTCGCAACAACTATGTATCAGCCCAGCGGAGCACCGTAGAAATGAAGAAATCAGTTAGTGACGGGGCAAGCATGGCCGTTGTCATACACGAGACTGACTCTAATCTAAATAAGACTGAAAGAGAAAGAAGGCAAGTTGGGCTACTGAAACAACAGAAGTGTCGTTCAACTGTCATGTACTGCCTATATAGTACCTTGCGGTGTGTGGCAGGGGGTATTTGAGCCTAAGGAATTAAGGCCACCTGGATACTGCAGTCGCAGCTAACTGTGCAGATTAGGATTTTAATTTTGCCAATAACTGATAAACAGATAACATCAAAAGCATAACACCCAAACAGAAACTATCAGGTCAGAAAAATATAGTAAACCAGACAGTGAGATGATGATGATGAACAAGACAGGGCAGAAAACAAGAGAAAATATGAGAAATAAAACAGAAAGCAGTCACCACAGGTACAAAAACAAGTCAGGATATACAGAAGTGTGTGGAGTCTAGATCGGTGGTGAGTTCTAAGGAATAAGAAAACAAGTATCTAAGCTCAAGACAGTAACAACATAATCTGACAGACTGTTGTGTGTCCGTCTCTTGATGATATCTTGTTTTACTGACCTCACTTCGATTCTTCTCTCCAGTATTGTCTTTATAAGAGCTCCATGTCTAGATTGCACATTGTAGTGTATCTTGATGTTGAAATTTACATTACAATTATTTTCTCGCGTATAAGATGACAAACAGAGGTTGGATATTACATCAACGATCCAACAAAACCTAAATGTAGAGAAACGAATAAACACAGTAACTTGTAACATAACTAACCGTGATTTTTATTATTAACTAGCTGACGCGGCCCGGCTTCGCCCAGTCCCTGGTGGGGAGCATCTCATTTAATTCATATAAGTAGTCATATAAGTTCTCGTTCCCGTTACCGACTATCTGTCTGTCTGTCTGTCTGTCTGTCTGACCCGGCCCGGCATCGCCCAGCTCCTGGTGTGGAGCATCTCATTTAATTCATATAAGTAGTCATATAAGTTCCCGTTCCCGACTGTCTATCTGTCTGTCTGTCTGTCTGTCTATCTGTCTATCTGTCTGTCTATCTGTCTGCCTGACCCTGCCCGGCTTCGCCCAGCCCCTGATGGGGAGCATCTAATTTAATTCATATAAGTAGTCATATAAGTTCCCGTTCCCGTCTGTCTGTCTGTCTGTCTGTCTGTCTCTCCCTCCCTCTCTGTCTGTCTGTCTGTCTGCCTGTCTGTCTAATCATTTATTGGTTGCAGTTAGAACAACCTAGATAAACGAAGACCAACTTACAAAAAGCATTAGAAAGAGCACTTGAAAGGTCTTTACATCTTCCCCAACAATTAACTTGGGTAAATGGAGCGGCGGCAGCAGCAGCAGCAGAAGAAGAAAATGGAGGAGTAGGAGTTGGGAGGAGGAAGAGGGAGGTGGAGGAGGGAGGAGGAGGAGAGAGGAAGAGATAGGTGGAGAGAGGAGGAGGAGGGAAGAGAAGGGAGGAGTAAGAGTAGGGAGGAATAGGAGGGAGGAGGGATTAAGAGGAGGAGGAGGGAGGAGGAGGGAGGGAGGAGGGAGGAGGTAGAGGGAGGGAGGAGAGAGGAGGGAGGGAGGAGGAGGGAGGAGGGGGATAAGGGAGGAGGAGGAGGGGGGGAGAAGGGAGGGAGGAGGAGGGAGGATGAGGGGGGGAAGGATGGAGGAGGGAGGAGGAGGAAAGAAGAGAGGGAGGAGAAGGGAGGAGGAGTGATAAGGAGGAGGAGGAGGGAGGAGGAGAGCAAAGAGGAGGGGGAGGAGGGAGGGGAGGGAGGGAGGGAAAAAGGAGGAGGTGGGGGAAGGAGGGATAGTAGGGAGGAGGACTAAGGAGGAAGAGGAGGAGGAGGGGGTAAAGAGGGAAAGGAGGGGAAAGGGGAAAGGGCGGGGGGAGGAGGAGGAGGGGGAGGTAGAGGGAGGAGGAGGGAGGAGAAGGGGGAGGGGGCGGGGGAGAGGAGGGAGGAGGGAAGGTGGGGGGTAGAGGGAGAAAAGGGGGAAGAGTGGATGAGGAGGGGAGGAGGAGAAGGGAGGGAGGGATGAGGATGGGAGGGGGGGATGGTGGGGGAGGAGGAGGAGGAGGGGGGGAGGGGGAAGGAGGAGAGGGAAGGGGAGGGAGGCGGGGAGGAAGGTGGGGGGGGGAAAAAGGGAAAAGGGGGGGGGGGGTTTTTGGAGGGGGGAAAGGAGGAGGAGGATTTAAAAATGGGGGGGAATTTTTAGCGGAAAAAAGGGGTTTAAACTATCTGAGTCTGCAGCGGGGTCGTCTATTATCTACCCGGGTCTTGAGTCCTCACTACCCCATTAAAAACTAAAACAAAAAAACGTTTCCCCAACCCCAACTTGCAAAAACCCGCAAAGAAAAAACTCGTAAGCATAAAAGATGAGTTACAATGTTATGCATTATGCATTATTTTTATGAAAACTTTAAAAAGCCTTAAAAATTGTATCTTTTTTATTATAACTCATATGCCGGGGATATAAAATAAGACAAAGAGTTTATAAATCTTTGAACACGATGCAACAATATGACTATAATTATACAGCAATGTTATTAAAAGTTATGCCCCTTGAATAACTTTTCTAGAGTTAAGTCCCCTCGCTGTTATAAAAATTTTAATGTAAATGAAAAAATTAATAATAGTAAGTAAGCAGCCGATTTCACACTAAAAAAAAATCACAGTTGGCTGCGCTGTAAAGAAAGGAAGACGTGTAGAAAATTTTTATCTCAAACGGATGGACGTTTCGCGAACGCATAAAGGACATACAGACATACAGACATACAGACGGAGATTGCCTTTTATATATAAGACTAGCTGACCCGGCCCGGCTTCGCCCAGTCCCTGGTGGGGAGCATCTCATTTAATTTATATAAGGGAGTCAGATAATTCCCGTCCCGTTACCGACAATCTGTCTGTCTGTCTGTCCCGGGCTGTCTGTTTTTGTCTGTCTGACCCGGCCCGGAATCGCCCAGTCCTTGTGGGGAGCATCTCATTTAATTCATATAAGTAGTCATATAAGTTCCCCCTTCCCGTTCCGACTGTCTGTCTGTCTGTCTGTATGTCTGTCTGTCTGTCTGTCTGTCTGTCTGTCTGGGCCCGGCCCCCGGGATCGCCCGTCCTTGGGGGGAGCATCTAATTTTTAAATTTAGATAAGTAGTCATATAATTTCCCCTTCCCGTTACCGACTGTCTGCCCTTTTGTCTTTCCCGTCTGCCTGTCCCCCGTTTTTCCCCGTCTGTCTGACCCGGCCCGGCTTCGCCCAGCTCCTGATGGGGGGCATCTCATTTAATTCAATAAGTTCCCGTTTTTCCCGACTTCTGCGTCTGTCTGCTGCCTGTCCTTCTTTCTGCCTCTGTCTTCTTCTGTTTTTTTTTTTCCCTCTTGTCTTCCTTCTTTTTTCTCCCTTCCTTCTTCCCCTTTTTTTTCTGCCTGTCTGTCCGTCT
>JACEFZ010011478.1:0-62935 GCA_014155875.1 Cepaea nemoralis
AAAAAACCAAACAACCCCCCCCTTCTGTTCATACAATTCCACTCAGCAGAAGCCAGGTTCCCGCAAACCAACTTGGGTATAAGCCCTATGTAGCGGCCTCTCAGCAATCTCTGTCTTCAGATGCTGAGCCATCATTGTGTCAAACTTTGGAACTGCTTCTTCGAAGTAAACCCTCTCCCACTCACGTAGAACACTCAAGGGGAACTGTACATGGAACCTGTAGAGCAGATAACATCATGGTGAGGGCAACTCAGCCCTGACCGTAATTAGGTGATTGTATGCAATTAACAGCACTCAGATCTATAACAGAGATCCGATCTCTGTTATGCGGCCAAATAAATCAATCATATGATCTGAGACATGACAACACCAGGAAAGAATAACGGAACGGGTAGAAACCCAGCAGATGCCCTACTGGAAGATCCTACCATTACACATTCCCCTCCTCCCTCTCAACCATCCTTAATCTCTCTAATTATTATTCCACTACATTGTCCTCAACTTCCTGAGTAAAACGATATATAACACAAGCTACTTGAAGCCACAAAATAGAATACTAGTGCCGACGCTCCTATGATACTTTCTAGCACCGCACTTATAGAACATTCTATCACTAATCCTAATACATTATATCACTACACAGTACTGTACTCTATTCATAATCATACTCTTAAGTAGATATAATTAATTGCCTACCATATTTCTATTCCTGTTGTTACTCGAGAAACTAGGCAATCCGATTGGATCTATGTCCGTGGATAACTATCCCTACTAAGATAGGCTAGTCCCTCTAATATACCACAACTGGGAATTATCCCCAATTCTACACTTCAGAATGTTTTCCTCGACTCCATCCACCTGTTTACTGCACTGGGTTTTATATAGGTGCTTGAGTGAGTCACCGGAAAGTCCAGACGCCAATCAGTCCAGAATCTGGCTTTGTCCTCCTGTTTCCAGACTAACCAGAGTCAATTAGCTGTCAATTTTCCTTTTCATCTGTGGAGTTCTTTGTCTCATCCAACAAATATCCGGGTTGTCTGTAAGCCAAAGACCTTTCTCCCCTTACATAATCCTTCTGACCTCTAGCAGGCATTATGTCTATCACTTGCAACGACCCACTTCCGTTTGGTAGACAAATGTCGCCAGTACACACCTCTCGAATAACATCCTGTCATCAAACTTGTCGACTATGTGTAGACAACTCTACGTGACTCCCTTTGATCTCATACACACTGTTGACCAGGTGTCGAGAATCTGTACAGACGTATTGTTCTCAGTTTGTTCACCATAAAAGCGTCAATTGTGTTAGCAAAATAATGTCGGGTTTGGTTATCATTGATCGACTGACAAGTTACTTTATCCTGTGACAATGATACAATCTCGTGTTCTCTAGTTGTTCTCCACTGTCATCATCCACATCATCATCATGAGTCCGGAAAACTGGCTAGGCGTCCATGTCTCACCACAGATCTCCGTCCTTGGTGTTCTGGATCAACTCTGGTGATGATATTCCTCCACGTCACCATCTCAGTCCATCCAGCATCATTTCTCTCGGCCTGCCTCTGTTTCTTTTCCCACTGATCTCCCCAAAAATCACGATTTCTCCCCTATGCCTGTCTTCTCATCACGTGACCAAAGAATGCGGTTTGCCTCTTTCTAATAGTTGTATATAATGTTCTACTTTGTTCAAGTAGAGTAGACTGGGAGTCTCAGTGGCGAAGTAGCCAAGCCGTCTGACTCGGGCTCCGGAGGTTTTGGGTACCGAGTCTTTCACGAGTGCATGTTTGTCGGAGACTCCTGGGGGTCGCCGCTGGAACTACGGAGTTCGTGCTTTATGCGACGCTTTCGGCAGTTCGCTGTGGAAAGAGACCGAGCCATATGCGATAAAAGCCCGGTGCAATGAAGTCGACCCTGCCGACTTTTACGCGACTTTTTAAGCGATCAAGAGGAGACTGGCGATGATCTGATTCAATTTCTGTAGACATGAAACGCATTCATTTCCAGCATGTTCGTGAGCTTTTCACGGAATGTGTGCAAGATTTTGCTTTCTCCTGTCACCGTAGGGAATTGCTGTGATTCTCTTGCAGTATTACAGCGGGCTAAGTTTGTAGTCCTCGGCAAACTTCACCACAACGCCGATAGAGGCCGATGGTTACTTCTCTAGACTATCTAATGCCTGTTGTCAGGATGATCAATAGGGACGCGAAGAGATGCCGTGTTCAGTGTGGTTTCGGAGTCTGATGCATCAGCACGCCTGTATCCCGGCTAAAAATGTTGTTTATTGTTGGTGAATCCCTTGGAAGACTGAAGTTGAACCCCAAGCCCGCTTCATTGAGGTTCAGATCACCCCAGCCACGGGCTGGGCTTGCATCGTCAGAGTAAGAATACTTGTCATCTGACCCAGTACCAATGTATAATCTCCGCTGGGACTGTACAACCAAGCTCTCCATCCCCTCCCCATGCTCAGAATCTGTGGAGTGTGTCAGACCAGTACTGGTACTTCACACCCGAGGAGAAACATTAGTATGTAACCAGGTCAAGGTTCATCACAGCACGTACAGACTGGCTGGGATTAGTTCTACCTTGGTTTGTGTCTCCCCTACAGACTGGCTGGGATAAGTTCTACCTTGGTTTGTGTCTCCCCTACAGACTGGCTGGGATTAGTTCTAACTTGGTTTGTGTCTCCCCTACAGACTGGCTGGGATTAGTTCTACCTTGCTTTGTGTCTCCCCTACAGACTGGCTGGGATTAGTTCTAACTTGGTTTGTGTCTCCCCTACAGACTGGCTGGTATTAGTTCTACCTTGGTTTGTGTCTCCCCTACAGACTGGCTGGGATTAGTTCTAACTTGGTTTGTGTCTCCCCTACAGACTGGATGGGATTAGTTCTAACTTGGTTTGTGTCTCCCCTACAGACTGGCTGGGATTAGTTCTACCTTGGTTTGTGTCTCCCCTACAGACTGGCTGGGATTAGTTCTAACTTGGTTTGTGTCTCCCCTACAGACTGGCTGGGATTAGTTCTAACTTGGTTTGTGTCTCCCCTACAGACTGGCTGGGATTAGTTCTAACTTGGTGGTAGTTCCCCCACAGATGTGCTGGGATTAGTTCTACCTTGGTTTGTGTCTCCCCCACAAACTGACTGGGATTAGTTCTATGTTGGTGGTGTCTCCCCCATAGACTGGCTGGGATTAGTTCTATGTTGGTGATGTCTCCCCCATAGACTGGCTGGGATTAGTTCTATCTTGGTGGTGTCTCCCCCATAGACTGGCTGGGAGTAGTTCTTTGTTGGTGGTGTCTCCCCCACAGACTGGTTGGGATTAGTTCTATGTTGGTGGTGTCTCCCCCATAGACTGGCTGGGATTAGTTCTAACTTGGTGGTGTCTCCCCAAAAGACTGGCTGGGATTAGTTCTTTGTTGGTGGTGTCTCCCCCACAGACTGGCTGGGATTAGTTCAAAGTTGGTGGTAGTTCCCCCACAGATATGCTGGGATTAGTTCTCTGTTGGTGGTGTCTCCCTACATATTGGCTGGGATTAGGTCTATGTTGTTGGTGGGTCCCCAAAGGACTGGTATGATAAGTTTAATTTATTGTTCATACATATTCATGAATGAAGCTTTGATTGCGTGGCGTACGTTCATTGGTCTGTTTCTGCTCTGTGGCCTCACTGCAGGAAATCCGTGCTTGTCTTTTCCATGCCTGAATGATGGCACGTGCACGGTTGTAGGCGCCTCCCACGTCTGCACGTGCAACTCTCTGTACACGGGGCCCGACTGCTCCAGGGGTGAGTTGTGTCTGTCAGTTGATGTGTATGTCTGTGTGTTAGTTGATGTGTTTGTGTTTGTGTTATGCGTGTGTGTGTATGCAACTGGGTGTGTATGTGTGTTAGTGTTTGTGTGTTTCAGTTGATATGTAACCCAACAGAAAACAGACCGATATATATATATGCTTATGTATGAGTGTGTGTGTGTGTGTGTTCGTATTTAGGTACGTAAGAACGTAGTACCAACGTAGGAATACACCTACTTACATACCTACCTAGCCTGAATGAACAAACTGGGAAGAGTTTAGAAGCAAAGAAGATGTGGTTCCTGATGAAACAGAGGTAAAAACAGGAGCAAGGACCACTTACTTCTGCTACGGTGATATGAGGAGAAGAGCGCAACCCTGACTGCGTAGGGCCAAAGAAGAAAATGAATAAAGAGAAAGAACCTCTCACCGTCCTCGGTTAACAAGAATAGAAAAGAATTAAGGTTTAAGAAGGTCCAGGGTGGGCCGACAGGGGATTAGAACAATATTCTCCAATCCCAGACAAAGAATTACTCCAAGGGCTGTTCTAACACCAATGACTATAACAAGAGTCTATCAACTAAACAACAAAGTAAGAGTAACACAAGCATCTTTTGTTTATTAAACTTCTAAACTTCACAATAATATTCAGTCATGTAGCATCAACAAAGAAATTAGGATATAGCAAAAATCAAACAGCAAAGACACTAACCTAACAAACAAAATTCCTAAGTGTAGCAAAAACTTCTAATCCAATAAAAACTCCAAATCTACCAAACACTAATCCACCAAAAACTAATTTACCAAAAACTTCTAGTCCACTAAAAACTAACTTAACAAAAACTTCTAGACCACCAAAAAACCCAGGAAAATCTAAAATCTAAAACTAGAATTCTGGCTTTTCCACTGCAAAACTTCAGGGTCTAACTACTAAACACACATTTGCAATAGGCATTGGCGCCTCGTCACTCGGTGTGGTGGACTACGGAAAAGGGCCAGTTCTACCTGTGCAGGGCCTTATATACTGGGGTTGTTCGGACTCCCAGAGTTCCAGACCAATCAGATGCCCTCTTGCAGAATTCCACCATCATCGCGAGCCGAGT
This sequence comes from Cepaea nemoralis, assembly GCA_014155875.1. Lineage (NCBI taxonomy): Eukaryota > Metazoa > Mollusca > Gastropoda > Stylommatophora > Helicidae > Cepaea > Cepaea nemoralis. The sequence continues at coordinate 4,887 of JACEFZ010011478.1, forward strand.
ACATTATTCCCCATCTTTAACTGTTGTCGTCCCAGACAACTGAACATTACACCCCTAGTGCCTTGGGTAAAAGAGGGATAATTTCTGACCCCTACCTTATAGTCCTCCACTACTGATGGAGCTAAAAAAAATGTTCCTATCCTCACCAGACATCACCCATCAAGTAGAACACCCCAAAAAATGTACATCAGGTACCAACAAGAATAATGGTCACATGCACATACAAAGTACATTTACATTAATACCAGTCATTATTCATGACTAAACTAATATCAGCAGTACAAAAAAAATAATGCCATCAACAGGGAGACAGTCTCCCGCCACCTTAGTGTTCACAATATTATACGAACAATTACAAAAACAATGAAGAATTCCCCATCTTTAACTGTTGTCGTTTCGACAACCAGACCATAGTCCCTGGTACACTTATCAAACAAGTAGTTACCTTCACACCTCTATGCCAAGGAACACATCCCTTAGCAACAACAACAAAAACCTGTCACTCTTGAGGACACTGCCCTCAACACCTGAACTGCTGGTTACATCCCTAAACAGTACCATTATGAAACAATTTACTCATTCTATCCAGATTTATAATGTGAAACAGTATACATGTACGTCACTAGTCATCAATAAGTCCAAAATAACATTAATAACATATAAGCATAAGCCATCCTTATACTAGTACAAGTTAATACTCAGTGACCAAATTAACATCAGTGAGGAGAAATAGCCTCTCTGCTACATGAGCAATCATAACCAAATGAATACAACCCTCACTTTTTACATAAAAATAATTACAAACAATAAATCAGCAACCTTTATACAGGTTACCACTTGCCTCAACACTGAACAATTGAAACAAAATGTAGTCAAAAATAACATCATCTATCTCTTCTAAGACGGATTCTCTCTGATCGCCTCACATTCAAGTCTCCTGGCTCAAACATGTACCAGTCACTTCTTGGTGGTCTCTCCCGTGGTTCCTCAACCTCTAAAACGACAGGCAATTCTGGTAGTCTTATCGTCGCCTCTGGTACCTCAATTACCGCATCTTTCTCACACCGCTTTAACTCGTGTCCTGCTACTCTAATGTCAGGTCCATTCTCTCCCACTCTTCTAATAACATATGGGCCTCCTGATGCTTTTGGGACCTGTACCACTGTATATTTATCTACCGACCACTGGTCTTTAATCTTGCACCTTTCTGTATAGTGGACTCTCTTCCTAACTACTTCTCCTATGGTTAGCAATTTAGGGGATGATGTCTTGTCACATCTCTCTTTCCTTACAGCAGCTAACTTTCTTAACTGTTCGCCTGCCCTAACATGTGCGTTACGCAGACGGGAAAGATGTCCAGTCACCCAGTTCTCAACATTTGGTTCCCCATCATTACAATCACTATCATCACTAGCATCTAGCATGAAATCTACTGGCTAATCTTGGTTCTATTCCAAACACCAAGTAGTACGGACGAGTGTGGACGAGTGGGGCGTAGAGTTATAAACTAACAAAACCTCAGCTATATGATCAGACCATCTCCTTTTCTGGCTGGCCTCTAGTGGCCTCAGAAGATCATGTAGGGTCCTATTAAACCTCTCGCACTGACCGTTCCCTTTTGGATTGTAACTTGTGGTACGGCTCTTTTGAATCCCGTACACTCTACAGAGTTCTGCAATCACAGCCGATTCAAAGTTCCTGCCTTGATCTGAATGGAGTCTATGGGGTACACCTAAATACAAAAACCATTTCTCCACCAGAACTTTTGCAACTGTCGAGGCCTTCTGATCCCTTGTGGGAACAGCAATTGTAAATTTGGTGAAAACATCTGTAATAACCAACACATTTTCATACCCCCGACTATCCTTCTCTAACATAGTAAAATCCATGGTCACCACCTCAAAAGGCCTAGATGCTAATAAATTACCTGAAGGACCCTGCAGTTTAATATGGGGTGGTTTAGCAATATTACACCTCTGGCATCTTTTACAAAACAGTTCAACATCTTTCGTGATGCCAACCCAATAACACCTACTTCTAAGGATTTGTATCATCCTATCTCTGCCCTGATGGCCGGTGCTGTGCACCGATTCTAACACTCTCTGCTTCAATGCATCAGGTACCACTAATTGAGAAATCCACCCTCTACCTGGCCTCTTTAATTTCCTGTACAACAACCCATTAATCACACTCAACCTCTTTCGCTGCTTCAACAAGCTTTTGGTTTCAGGGGGTAAACCCCTCATCTCTATCTTACTCAGTCTCACACTCTCACTCACACAAGTTAACACTTTATACACATGCACATCTTCTGCTTGTAGTTTTATCAACTCTTCAGCTGAATATGATGGTAATGATACCAGTGGCACATTACCTACAGGGTTATTCTGTCTATCTACATCTACAATCTCTCCTATACTAGCAGTTCTTAAGTTTGGACTAACTGGTGTAGCAGCTATGTGACTGATTGGAATGTAACCTTCTTCATCTGATCTTCCTGGGGCTTCAAAAGGGTAGCGGGACAAATAATCAGCATTTCCATTAGCACGACCTGGTTTGTGCTTAATGGTGTAGTCAAACATTGACATCTGTGCTATCCATCTCTGCTCAATGGCACCTAATTTTGCCTTTTGCCACAAAGCTAAATTCCTACAATCTGTAAAAACTTCTACTTTAGTACCTAAAAGATAACTTCTAAACTTCTCAGTCATAGCCCACTTCAGCGCAAGTAACTCAAGCTTAGAACTGCTTTTAGCATTTCGTTTTGAGGGGCGTAGCGTGCGGCTAGCGTAAGCTAAGACTCTTTTCTTACCATCTTGAATTTGCGAGAGGACAGCACCTAAACCCTGGTATGAGGCATCTACCTCCAATATGAACTGTAATGAGAAGTCTGGGAAGCCCAAAAGGGGTGTTGATGTCAGTGCCTCTTTTAAGCGATTAAACGCCTCATCACACTCTTGAGTCCACAACCGTCCTATTGGTCCTTTCTTCTTCTTAGTATCACCGGTCTGCTGCTGGTTGAGTTGGCCAACCAGCTCATGTAGTGGTCTTGCAATATTAGCAAACTTTGGGACAAACCTTCTATAATAACTGGCTAACCCTAGAAATGACCTAAGTTCTGTCTGAGTTCTGGGCACAGGTGCTTCTTTTATGGCTGCAACTTTATCATCCATGGTGCCAATGCCTTCTTCTGAAATGGTGTGCCCTAAAAACTCAACCTTTTTCTGACAAAAGTTACACTTTTCAGGATTTAGTTTTAGCCCAATGGACTGCAGTCTCTCAAATACTTTCTCAAGCCTACTCAGATGCTCTAAAAAATCCCCAGAATACACCAAAATGTCATCAAGGTATACCAACAAAATCTGGAAAAAAATAGTCATTCAGAGAGCATTGCATTAACCTCTGGAAGCTGCTCGCGGAGTTTGCAAGTCCCATTGGCATACGCGTATACTCATACAAACCAAACGGGGTGGTAAAAGCAGTCTTCTCTTGATCATCTGGCTTCATGGCCACCTGGTAATACCCACTGGCAAGATCTAGAGTTGAAAACAATTTGGCACCCCCTAGGGCATCTAGATACTCATCCACTCTAGGGAGAGGGTATGCATCTTTTTTGTCCTAACGTTTACAGCCCGATAATCGACACATAGCCTAAGTCTACCATCCTTTTTTCTCACGAGGACCACCGGAGAAGCCCAAGGACTGGAACTTTCCTTAACTATCTGACTATCTAATAAACCTTGGAGATGATCTTGTACTCCTCTATAAAATGCTGGGGGAATTCTCCTATAAGGCTGCTTGATGGGGGTCTCATCTGTCAACTGGATGCCATGGGTTACTCTATCTGTATAGCATATGTCAGTATCTCCCTTGGCAAAAAGACTATCATACCTAACTAATAACTCCTCTAACTTCTTCCTATCTCTATCACTACCCTCAAAACCACTCAAATCTACAGGGCACCTAACATCATCTTTCTCTCCGGCATACGGCCGTGTTGAAATCTCCACTTCTTGAGCACTTACCATTTTAAAATGATTGGTCAAATCCACAGTAGCATCTGAAATATCCCCAACTTGTGTACCCTTCGACAAGGATATATCTTCATCCCCCAGATTGACCACTTGGACTTGACATACGCCCCGTCTCAAGGTAGTCAACGTGTGGGAGAAAAGCAAACCCTTGTGCTCCAAGTCTCGAGTTGGGCTGAAAATGACATGCATATTTTCACGCACAAATCTTACACATTTTACACTAACTGCAGTGATGGAGAGGGCAGGTACGCAAACTCTATTGTCAACAAACACTTTAACACCGTCCAGTCCGACTCCAGGAATCTCCTCCGCTGGGCTGCTCCAATTAAGAAACCTACACAGATTCGGTACTGACTGTAAAATGTTCGTGCCAATAATGCCAGGCACTCTTCTCTCCCCATTGTCCATGTCTTTGGTGACAAACACCCCACAGTCCTTCACTTGTGTCCCACCCAACACAATGTCACACACAAAGTACCCCACATATGGAATCACTACGCCATTTGCGGCCGTCAACCTAACGAATTGTCCTTCCTTTAGGACATAGTCCTGGAACATGTCCTTGAAACAGGTCTCAGTGATGGTGGAAACCTGAGAACCTGTATCGATGACACACTGGACACACTTGCCACCTATTAAAGCAGTCTCTTCGGGCCTACCACCCACAATTTTAATGTCCGAGCCATGACGCTCCCCTTCTAATACCTGGCTCCCAGCCTTAGAGGGGTCCCGTTTAATGCCTGTCTGCACTCGCGTCTCAAGTGACCAACCCGATTGCATCGCCAGCAACGTGGCACTTGATGTTGTTGATCGCTGGTGGTGAGTCTGTTCAGCCTGGCACCAATCTCAGACATCTCCCTCTGAAGAAAGTCAATTTCACCCTGCCTGGAAGTAAACTCAGTTCTTGGTGGTACTCGAGCTGGCTCAGTATGTGCAGGCCTACATTCTACCGTTTGTGGGACTAACTCAGCCTGCACCGGCCCGTACTGCCCCTGCTGAAACTCAACTTTCACCGCTGAAGGTACGCTTGACTGAATTTCCCCAGTGTTCTCATTTCTGGCTCTCACCTCTACCTCTCTGACTTCAGCACCTGGCGGAGACCCCACCTTCCCCCTGGGTTTTCCCCTTATCAAAAATTTCAAACCCGAACTTCCGGGCATTTTTCCTTTTGGGACAGTTTGGGTAAAAATTTCCCTTTTTTCCACCCCTGGTCTGAAGGTCCCCCCAACAACGGGACACCTTTTTCCTTTAACCCTTTTGAAACTTTTCCCTTTTGGGAGAACAAACTGGGCTCCCAAGGGGTCCCCATTTAAAAGGGCCGGGGTTTTTTGGGGGCCCTTTTTCCCCCCTTTTTTTGAACCCCAGCATTTCCCCCGGGAAAAAGCATGGATTCCCCCCCCCTCGGCTGGGTTTTTGTGAAAATTTAACTCCCCTTTTGACTCTTTCTTCCCCCTCCAATATATCCCCCACAACCTTCACCATGGCCCATTTTTTCCCCCAGAAGGGTTTTGGGGTTCCAATCCCCCTCAGGACTGGTTATCCCCGGCGGAAAAAAACTTTTTCCCCATCGAAAAAACTGCCGGGGGCCCCCCGCTTTTTAAACCCCACCCCCCGACATACTTTTTCTCCATTTGGCCCACCTTTCTCCCCAAAAACACCAACCGGGTTTTCTTTTGGGACTTTCCAAAATACCCCAAAATGAACCGCGGGGGTTAAAAACCTCCAAATTAATCCCTTGGTTCCCAAACCTAAAAAAATTCCGGGGGTGTCCTTTTAAACCCCACGGGCCCCCACGAAACCGGGTTAAAAAAGGACAAGGAATTTCTTTGCTACGGGGGGTTTGAAGGAGCCAACCCCAGCTAACCGGGTTTTTAATTTAAAAAGGAACCCCTTACCCCTTTAACCCAAAAAAAGAAAAGAAAAGGTTTTAAATAAAGGGGGGGCCCAATTTAAAAAAAATTTCCCAATCCCAACCCAAAAATTCTAAGGGGTGTTCCCAAACCTGGCAAAAAAGGCTTCCCCCCTTAAACAAAAGGGAAAAACAACAAGGCCCCTTCTTTTGGGGTTTAAAAACCAAAACCCTAAATTTTTGTAGGGCCAAAAAGAAATTGGAAAAAAGAAAAAAACCCCAAAAACCTCCTCAAAAAAAATTTTTGGAAAAAATTTAATTTAAAAATCCAAATTCCCAAAAATTAAAACAATAAAACCCCCAATCCCCAAAAAAATTTTTCCCCAAAACTTTTTAACCCCCAAAAAAACTTAACAAAAACTTCAACCAAAAAAAAGGAAAATTTAAAACAAAACTTTTGGTTTTTAAAATTCAAACCTTTACAATAAATTCAGGGGCAATTTCTAAAAAAAGAAATTTTTGGAATAGCCTTTTTCCCCCCCAAAAAAATTTAAATTAACAAAAAAATTCCCAAATGTCAAAAATTTTTCCCTAAAAATCCCCTTTTAAACCCAAAAAAAATCCCCCAAATCCACCCATAAACCACCAAAAACAATTTCCAAAACCCGCCCAAAAAAAACTTTAAAAAAACTTCCCGAAAAAAAAACCCAGGAAAATCTAAAATCTAAAACTAGAATTCTGGCTTTTCCACTGCAAACCTTCAGGGTCTAACTACTAAACACACATTTGCAATAGGCATTGGCGCCTCGTCACTCGGTGTGGTGGACTACGGAAAAGGGCCAGTTCTACCTGTGCAGGGCCTTATATACTGGGGTTGTTCGGACTCCCAGAGTTCCAGACCAATCAGATGCCCTCTTGCAGAATTCCACCATCATCGCGAGCCGTGTACACTGAGGCGAATGTTGCAACTGCCAAAGTAACTAACAACGGTTGCCTTGAAGAGGTTAATGAAACTAGAACACTATATAGAACAATAAGACGTTTGTAACAAGAAAGAATCCCTGACACAGCGTCTTCATAAAGATAGAATAGATGTGGCATGCATTCAAGAGACACACCTCAATGCCAATCGCAAATTTTCAGTCAGAGGATATCAGGCCACACGTTTCGACCGCGAAGGACATAAAGGAGGAGTTCTAATACTTACACGAAATACAATACCTTGCAGCGAAGTATCTGTGATCTCTGACAACCAAACAGAAATTATAGGTGTTGATATAATGATAAAGGACGTGAAAATAAGAATCTACAATCTGTATAGCCCAGCAGATAAGGACCTTACACTCTCAAACATGAAAATAACTGACACAAACTGCATTATTGTCGGAGACTTTAATAGCCGTTCAGAAAGATGGGGATACCCAGATACTGACAAAAGAGGAGATGAATTGGAGGACTGGGAAATAGACTCAAATCTCCATCTACTCAACAAAGCGGATGACAAACCGAGCTTCTACTCCAGAAGATGGCTTACCACTTCTACTCCAGACTTAGCTTTCTGCACAGGAAAGTGTGAGTTGTGTCTGTCAGTTGTGGCATCCTCCACAAAATCGATCGCCATGTGCTGGACCAATTAGCAGGTAGTGACCACAGACCAATCAAGCTTGTAATGAATATGGAGTATGTTCCACAGGAGCAAAAGCCCTTGCCCCGCTGGAATTACAAACGAGCAGATTGGGACAGATTTGCCATACTAACAGACAAATATTGTGAAAACATAAATACACGATATGGCAACATAAAGCAAATGGTGGAAAGTCTAAACAGAGCGATAATACAGGCAGCCACTGAGTCCATTCCTAGAGGAGCGAGTAAAAATTACAAACCATACTGGACTGAAGAACTACAAAGTTTGGAGGACAAAGTTGAAGATGCCAGGAAGACAGCAGAGAGAGAACAAACAATTGAAGCGAATATCTCTCTCAAAGCCATCTCAGCAAAAATATAAAAGAACAGTAAATCAAATAACAAGAGATTGTTGGAGGGAAAAAACAGAAAACCTGAATTTTGACAGGGATGGAAACAAACTATGGAAACTAGTGAAAGCCATGAACAATGAAGGACCTAGAAACAAACAAATAACAATTAAACAAGGAAATGCCTTGCTTACAGGAAAAAAGGCTGCAAATGCACTAATGGAACACTATGCAAATGCAAACCACATTGATATTACAACCGAACAGAAGAAAGCAATCAAAGACAAACAGATACATCATAGAAATACAGAGACAGCAGCAGAATATATGATGGCAAATCTAACAATGGATGAAATGGAACAGGCAATGAATACCCTAAAAAAGAAGAAATCACCAGGAAAGGATGGAATCACAAATGAAATGCTAATAGGACTAGGCAACAAGGCAAAAAAGAAACTACTAGCAGTCCTAAATAACAGCTGGAAGAGAGGAATAGTCCCACAGGCATGGAAGGAAGCTATACTAATACCAGTCCCAAAGAAAGGAAAAGACCTGGAAGAACCAAATGGCTATCGACCTATCAGTCTACTTAGCTGTGTAGGAAAATTAATGGAACGCATTATCAATGGCAGGCTAATATGGCATCTGGAAGAAAACAAACTCTTAACACCACACCAAGCAGGATTCAGAAAGTACAGATCCACTGAAGATCAAATAACCTATATAGCTCAGGAAATAGAGGATGCCTTCCAAGAGAAAAAGCACACACTAGCAGTCTGGATAGATTTAGAAAAAGCATTTGATAAAGTATGGAAGGAAGGACTGAAAGTAAAACTGCAAAACATGCATGTTTGTGGAAAAATGTATAAATGGATCAGCCACTACCTTGAGAACAGAACTGCCAGGACAAAAGTACAAGGACAAACAAGCAAAATGATGCTGCTGGAGCAAGGTGTCCCCCAAGGAGGAGTTCTTTCACCAACATTATTCCTAGCATACATAAATGACATCACAGAAAATTTTCCAGCCAGAGTACACACATCCTCCTTTGCAGATGACCTAGCCATATGGACATCTGAAGAATATATTAGTACAGCTAACAGCAGAATACAGCAAGCCTTATTAGCGCTAGAGGACTGCAGGATATAAGAGATAGCAGAGCCCAGCAACAAGCAGAAAAATTTAGAAGATTGACAGACCACCCTATGTACAACAGATTTAATGGTTTTGGAAAGGGAAGACTGAAGCGTAGCAACTTTGTAGAAACTGCAAAACGAAGGATTAGGGCAGATCCTATACTTAACATATCAACAGTCAAGCCCATACACAATGCACACAAGTTCCCAGCTTGGAGACAGCAGCAACTGCCTGAGATGATAGAAAACATTCCTGGTATTGAGAAAAAGAACACTCAGCATGAAACCGAAAGAAGAGAAATAACCCTAAACTATATAAATGAACATTACCCAAGCAGCAATTGGACCCATGCATATACAGATGGATCAGCCAAAAATTCAATAGAGAATGGAGGAGGAGGAATTCTCCTAAATTTAAAAAATGGAGTGAAAAAAACATATTCAATGGCAACTGGAAAATTTTCAAGTAACTTCAAAGCGGAGGTAGAGGCTTTGAAAACTGCAGCAGAAATGCTCCTGATGGAGGAAAATAAAGAGAAGCAAATAGCTATCTTCACAGATGCAAAGTCAGTTGTCTCAATACTGAAGAGCAATAACAGCACAGAACTAACTGACCTAAGAGCAGCACTCCATGGTCTATGCCAGAAATCCAAAAAAGTTGTAATACAGTGGATCCCATCACATTGCAGTATACCTGGAAACGAAGAGGCTGACAGACTGGCAAAAGAGGGCGGACGACTACCACAGCCTGACATAGACATAACCTATAATGAGGCAAAGAGGGTGATAAAAAGCACTTATAGAACCAAATGGGAATCAGAGCATCCAGGCCATCAGAAGGATGATGCATATTACAAACTCGACCGAAGAGAACAAGTAGCAATCTTCAGACTGCGCACAGGACATAACAGGCTGAAATACCACTTGTTCAATAAACTAAAGATAGGAGATACCGATGAATGTAATTGTAGAACTGGAAAAATGACAGCAAAACATTTGCTGCAGGAGTGCCCAACGTATGCAGAACAGAGAAAGATAGTTTGGCCCACACCTGCTTCATTTGAGGACAAGCTCTATGGAGATATCAACAAGCTCAAGTTGACCGCAGCTTACTTTAACTGCATACAGGTTGACATTTAAAGGTGCATGAAGACCCAGAGGCATGAAATGGAATATTGCTTGGATAGCAAATCCATTATGTGGAAAGTCCAAATCGAAAGCTTGCTGTGTGGGCTTCATAAAAGGTGGAAAAGTGTTCTAGTGGCACGAAATGGAATATTGCTTGGATAGCAAATCCATTACGTGGAAAGTCCGAATCAAAAGCCCATTGTGTGGGCTTCATAAAAGGTGGAAAAGTGTCCTAGTGGCATGAAATGGAATATTGCTTGGATAGCAAATCCATTACATGGAAAGTCCGAATCGAAAGCTCACTGTGTGGATGTCATCTGCAGACTGCATACTTCTGGTTTCCAGAAGAACAGCCTATGGTGAACGGAAGGCCCAATATACGGAAGTGAGGCTAAGCAGCCATGTGCAGGACGTGACGATTCCTTGGGTGAGCCCAGTACCAGAGCGCTATGTATCGGCTCTGCAAGTATGGAAGCCTCCTTGGATGGCGGGGAATGCCCATGGTCTGCCCCTGCCTTCCCTTGAGGGCTGACCAGGATCTTTGGCTGTTCTATATGGACCAGCTGGGATGGGGGATAACACCACAACAATGAGAGTCAAACGTCCTAAGAAACCCCCGGGAAGATTAACCCGGTCAACAAATGCCCGCAGAAGTCGGATGTGTCGGCCTAACGGCGCAAGAACGCAGCTCTGCTGTAAACAGGCACAACGCAATCACATCCGGAAAAAAAAAAAACTCCGGATGAACGAAGAAGAAGAAGAACAATAAGACAGAGACAAACATGTTTCTTTGGTCATTTGATGAGAAGAGAGGCATTGGAGAATATCGTAATATCGTGACAAATGGAAAGATCAGTGGGAAAAGAAGCAGACGCAAACCAAAAGAAGTGATGATGGGTGGACTGCGACAGTGGCATGGATAAATATCATCAGCTGACTTGATCCAGAACACAAAAGAAAGAGATCTGTGGAGAGACATAAACGTCTACGCCATCTGGCAGGGCATTTGATGATGATGATGATTGCATACCTACGTGCATACCTAAATACATACGCGAATCCATTCGCCTAATCATTAATTAACTTAGACCATATATAGACATGCATACACACAGACAGAATCACAACTATACACACTACAAGCATGTACACACATACAGAAACACAACTATACACGATGTATACATATACACACACGTGCAGAAATAAAAAAGTACACACTGCACACACACACACACACACACACACACACACACACACACACACACACACACACACACACAGAAACACAAATATACACACTGCACACATGTACACATACATACAGAAACGCAACTATACACACTGAAAACATGTATACACACACATAAAGAAATACAACTATACGAAATGGATACATGTACACACATGTGCAGAAACAAAACAATACACAATGTATACATGTGCACACACATAGAGAAACACAACTGTACACAATGTATACATGTACACACACACTTACAGAAAGACAACGATACACACTGCAAGCATGTACACACACATATAGAAACATAACTATACACACTGCACACATCTACACACATACAGAAACATAACTATACACACTGCACACATGTACACACACACATACAGAAACACAACTATACACACTGTACACATGTACACACATACAGAAACATAACTATACACACTGCACACATGTACACACACATATAGAAACACAACTATACACACTGTACACATGTATACACACACACGCGCACGCACACACAGAAACACAAATATACATACTGTACACATCCTCAGGTGTGGATTCCTGTTCCGGCACGCCCTGCTCTGCGGGGTCTACCTGTGTGGATCTGGTTCAAAACTTTACCTGTCTGTGTCCCCCAGGAAGGACAGGTAGACTGTGTGAAACAGGTAAACGCAACCTCTCCGACAGTCAATGTGTCTGCCCGTCTGTCTGTCTACCCGTCTGCGTCCTCCAGGAAGGACAGGTAGACTGTATGAAGCAGAGTTAATTTTTTTCTGACCAGCATAGGTCAGGGGTCGACCCCGGCTCATAAGATGAGTATCAGATAATTTTCACAATGTTACGGGAATTCTGGGAGGGAACATTTCACCCCATCATGCAGTGTCCTAGATTATGTGAAGGTGGAACACTAGATGTTTCGGCGGTAGTACTCGTCGCGCCAATGAATGACTTGATGTATGACGCTAACTGAACCAATGAATGACTTGACCTATAACATAACGCTAATTGAACCAATGAATGACTTGACCTATAACTTTAATTGAACCAATGAATGACTTGACCTATAACGTTAATTGAACCAATGAATGACTTGACCTATAACGCTAATTGAACCAATGAATGACTTGACCTATAACGCTAATTGAACCAATGAATGACTTGACCTATAACGTTAATTGAACCAATGAATGACTTGACCTATAACGTTAATTGAACCAATGAATGACTTGACCTATAACGTTAATTGAACCAATGAATGACTTGACCTATAACGCTAATTGAACCAATGAATGACTTGACCTATAACGTTAATTGAACCAATGAATGACTTGACCTATAACGCTAATTGAACCAATGAATGACTTGACTTTTAACGTTAATTGAACCAATGAATGACTTGACCTATAACGTTAATTGAACCAATGAATGACTTGACCTATAACGCTAATTGAACCAATGAATGACTTGACCTATAACGCTAATTGAACCAATGAATGACTTGACCTATAACGCTAATTGAACCAATGAATGACTTGACCTATAACGCTAATTGAACCAATGAATGACTTGACCTATAACGCTAATTGAACCAATGAATGACTTGACCTATAACGTTAATTGAACCAATGAATGACTTGACCTATAACGTTAATTGAACCAATGAATGACTTGACCTATAACGCTAATTGAACCAATGAATGACTTGACCTATAACGTTAATTGAACCAATGAATGACTTGACCTATAACGCTAATTGAACCAATGAATGACTTGACCTATAACGCTAATTGAACCAATGAATGACTTGACCTATAACGCTAATTGAACCAATGAATGACTTGACCTATAACGCTAATTGAACCAATGAATGACTTGACCTATAACGCTAATTGAACCAATGAATGACTTGACCTATAACGCTAATTGAACCAATGAATGACTTGACCTATAACGCTAATTGAACCAATGAATGACTTGACCTATAACGCTAATTGAACCAATGAATGACTTGACCTATAACGTTAATTGAACCAATGAATGACTTGACCTATAACGCTAATTGAACTAATGAATGACTTGACCTATAACGTTAATTGAACCAATGAATGACTTGACCTATAACGCTAATTGAACCAATGAATGACTTGACCTATAACGCTAATTGAACCAATGAATGACTTGACCTATAACGTTAATTGAACCAATGAATGACTTGACCTATAACGTTAATTGAACCAATGAATGACTTGACCTATAACGTTAATTGAACCAATGAATGACTTGACCTATAACGCTAATTGAACCAATGAATGACTTGACCTATAACGTTAATTGAACCAATGAATGACTTGACCTATAACGTTAACTGAACCAATGAATGACTTGACCTATAACGTTAATTGAACCAATGAATGACTTGACCTATAACGTTAATTGAACCAATGAATGACTTGACCTATAACGTTAATTGAACCAATGAATGACTTGACCTATAACGTTAATTGAAACAACCAGCCATGTACAGTACTTGGCAGTGTTTCCTCTCCTGGTTCATAGATGGGGGGGGTGGGGGGGTGGGGGGGGTGCGCGGTGTGGATGGACGCTGGCCTGCACGGCCGATGGTCATGAGTTCGAAGCCAGGGGATTTTACAATCGGACTTGGCCTTTCCGGTGAACCCAGCCTTAACATGCGGACGTGGAAATGTCGTGGGTAGTCATGACGACCGGGGTGATAGCGACAGAATACACTCACCAGGGCCGGCTGGTCTCCGCAACCTAGGGCTGGCACCGTATACCCAATACACATCAAGGCCTACAGAGGGGGCCTGACTGACTGATTGAACTACTGACTGACTGACTGAACTACTGACTGACTGGCTGACTGACTGACTGACTGACTGACTGAACTACTGACTGACTGACTGACTGACTGACTGACTTACCTACTGTATTACTGACTGATTGACTGACTGGCTTCAGATTAGTTGCATGTCCTTTACAAGAGGTCGCGGTCAGTCCCAACATTGTTTGACTGTTTGTGAGTTACTAGGCTAGTTTTACGTTCAGTAATCTGTCATGAGATCTAAGAATATCTTAGATAAAGGACAGAACAAATGCATCCATACTTCAAGAACTGAATATTGAAGAAGGTTGGCTATTAAAGATGATAAAACAAAAAAGAATTGACATATTTTTGTCACTTGAAACGTCACGACAGTTTGGAGAGAGCAATAATGGAGAGGTATATGCCTGGGAAGAGAGGAAGAGGAAGGCCAAAGAGAAGATGGGTACAGGATGTGGCGGATGATCTCCAGATGGGTGTATCGGACGCGGGACATCTTGCTTATGATCGAGAGTTTTCCCGAAGGTTGTTACAGGAGCAACGTTCTGCAAAGGACATGCTACTGAATAAATGAGTGAATCTGTCCTTGCGTCCTGAACGACAGATGCTCATACCATATAAATCAACGCAAGGCGGTCTGAAAACGTACTCGTCATGTCGGGGAATTGTGAAATGCGTTCAATGCCACTAATCAGAAGCACCGGATTGCTTATTTGCTTACTTAATTACATATACACTTACATATGTATTTACTTGTTTGCCTGCTAGCTTATTTATTTACATGCTTACTTACATATTAACTTACTTGCTTACTTACTACTTGCTTCTTTACTTATTTACACACAAATGTATGTACTTACACACTTAATTATACACTTAATTACATACTTGCTTACTTATTTACATGTTAATATACTTATACATTAATCACATACTTGCTTGCTTACTTACTTCCATACCTACCTGCTTGCTTACGTTCATAGGTTGTTAAATGTTGTGAATTTTCTGGAAGCTGCCTAAAATCGTGTTGTCTCCCTGGACTTTTCCAGCTTTCACAGATTGCAGATCCCACGGCTGTGCTAATGGCGGACTGTGCACGCAGAAACTACCGTTTGTCAACTTCTTGTGTTCGTGCCCCACGGGTTTCACAGGCGATAGGTGTCTGCAAGAACTATGTGTTCCTGGAATGTGTTCAAACGGTGGAACTTGCAGAGCTACAGGTCGAAGCTCCTACACCTGCGAGTGTTCTGTGGGGTTTTCCGGTCAGCGATGTGAGACAGCCTCATCATGTGACAGCAATCCTTGCATGAATAACGCCAAATGTTTCCACGGCAACAGCGGAGATTATGTTTGTCAGTGTGTCGGCCCCTACACGGGGAAAAACTGCGAAAGTTTCAACCCTTGCGCAACAAATCCGTGTGGAGAACATGGACATTGTGCGCCTCAGTCAAACAGCGATGGGTTTATCTGCGAGTGCCATATTAATTACACGGGGAATCTTTGTCAATTTCCCAATCCGTGTTTTTCTAGTCCGTGTCTGCATGCTGGGACTTGTTTTAATAAAGCCAGCAATTATTCCTGCGTTTGTGCTGTAGGGTATTTGGGATCTCGTTGTGAAATCAAAGATCGTTGCGCCACCAATCTGTGTTTAAACGGCGGCACGTGCAGACAAAGTGGAAGTGAATTTATTTGCATATGTCCTCAAGAATTTAGGGGAAACACTTGCGATGTGAATGTTGCCTGCAGTAGCAGTCCTTGTACGCACGGTGGGACCTGTATCCCTGACAGGACCTCATACTTTTGTCGATGCAACCCAGGGTTTTCTGGCACAAACTGCCAAGACTTGACGCCTTGCACTTCAAATCCATGTCAGAATGGCGGCTCATGCTATGAGTCATTGTCTTCTTATGTATGTGTTTGTCCACAGGGACTAACGGGTCCACTCTGTGAAATTAGAGTGCAAGATCACTGCAGCAGCGACCCCTGTTTGAATTTGGGATCATGTTTCCAATCTGGCAGTTCTTTCTTCTGTGCATGTCCCGCGGGATACACGGGGAAAAGATGTGAGGCTCTGACGCTGGATACTTGCAGTTCTCGGCGTTGTCAAAATGGCGGATCTTGCTACTCCTCAAGCAACTCTACAGTTTGCGTGTGTCCAGATGAATTCATTGGAGATTTCTGTGAAATCAGAAACCCGTGTGTCCCCTTGACTTCAAATGTGTGTTTGAACAGTACAAACTGCCCTGGACAAGCTCTGAACACTACCCGCCCATGTGGTCAACACGGGGTGTGTCAGGCGTGTACAAAAGCGCGCCCGTGCAGCTCTGAAGGCAGGAACTATTTATGCGTTTGTAATCCGGGGTACTTAGGTGCCAACTGTCAAACTGAGGATCCGTGTGCTGCGAGTAAAGCTGCGTGTCCGCCTGGAAGAATCTGTCTTCCTATACCAGCATTGAATACATTCGTATGTCCTTGTCCTACCACTTCAGCAAATGATTGTGGAGTTAACGATCCATGTTCTTCAAATCCTTGCTTCAATAATGGGGTATGCACATCCGTGACATCATCCCCTTCACCTGGAGGTTCAGCATCGCCTGCCTACAGGTGCACATGCCCTGAAGGCTACACGGGAAGAACCTGCGATAGGGCAGATGCATGTCAAGGTCACTCCTGCCTGAATAACGGCACTTGCTTCAGCGAGAACTCTACTACAGAAACTAGCGCCCGATGTCGTTGTCCAGTTGGGTACACGGGACCTCGATGCGAACAGGTATCCTGTACAGTTCGTCCTTGTCGTAATAACGGCGAATGTTTGCTAAAGAGGGGACAGTCTCCACTACAGGCTAATTCAGATCAGCAAAATGTAGCATGTTCGTGTCCCTACGGATACACAGGGGATTTTTGTGAAACAACTTTAGACTGTTCGGGTTTGAGTTGTATAAACGGAGGTACCTGCGAAAGGGACACGAGAGGCCAGCATTACTGCGCATGTCTGACCAGGTTTATGGGTCGCTTTTGTGAGACCCCGCTAGCCTGTGACCTAGTTCCGTGTTTGAATGGCGGTGTTTGCATTCCGGGCATGCTGACATCGCATGGAGGGATGTCTCTGCCGCGGTGTGCCTGCAGGGCGGGCTTCGAGGGGATGCGGTGTGAGCATGCGAGCAGACATTCAGCCTGTGACGGGGTTGAGTGTCACAACGGTGGAGTCTGTCTGGACAGGGGACAAGATGCTGGTCGCTGCAGATGTCAGATGGGATGGTTGGGGGACAGATGTGAGGTGGCAGAAACGAATATGATCACTGCCTGCTCACGCAACTTCTGCGCCAACGGTGGTAGCTGTGTCATATCTAGAGGTAACTTCTTCTTTTCCTGTTAAGTGTAATTTATAACTTTTACGTACTTGTGAAATGTAATGTATAACCTTTACGTACTTGTTAAATGTAATATATAACTTTTACGTACTTATTAAATGTGCTTGCTTGCGGTCGCTGGCTGTGAACTCCACCGTGTATGTCGGATGAAGACATCCTGTTGTCCAACATCAGTGTGATGTCATACATACCGGACTGAGATTTGCGTGAGTATCCGTTGTCCCATGTCTGGCTTATTGGTGTGCGGACTGGTGTTCATCGCCGCAGGCAGATACTCTCCGACTTCGGAAGAATCAGCGATCCTACTACGTTAGCCAGGACCCCGAAGAGACCTGTTGCCCAGGACGCACGACTATGACGTGTTAGTAGGCCTTGGCCAGTATAGAACCTGGCCCTGATGCCTTGGAAACACCTCTGCGTCCCACTTGTTAAATGTAATTTATAACTTTTACGTGCTGTCACTTGTCGTCCCTGGAGGAAAGTGGACTCGACAAGCACACTTTTAATATCCTTCTACTATTGGAACTATTGAATGACTTTTGTCTACACTCCTCCCTTCTGTCTTCCATACTCTCTCTCTCTCTCTCTCTCTCTCTCTCTCTCTCTCTCTTCTCTCTCTCTCTCTCTCTCTCTCTCTCTCTCTCTCTCTCTCTCTCTCTCTCGCAATCCTTCATAACATACCCTGACAACAGTTTCCTCCAACAATTAATAACATGTTTATTGTTGAAAACTATGTCAGTTGTATGTATTGAATGTGTATATGTAGTTGGTAGTGTTTGCTAATGTATGTGCAAGATCGGACTCTGTAAGTCGTATGTGCCGTATACTTTCTCCTGCTTCCTACGGCCATGCAACAAGACGTCACACATATAATTAGAACGTTCTCACCCTGGATGCTCTGATCTGCTTGCGTCTGGAGGTAAATCCGTATTGGGAAAAAGAAAACTGTATCACCGTAAAGTAATGTGATCACGGTAAGTCTTATGCTTAGATCGGGTTTTATTTGATTATTCGTTAATTAATAAATCCACCATGGAAAACACATAGCTAATGTCTAGCACTGTCTATTGGTCCTGCAAACGTTCTACACACGGTATTCCGTTCTTTTATGAACACCTTTTGTATGCATGGCAACTCTTCATGAATGATTCATTTGTGTCTTTATATTAATTTACAGTGTCATTATTTTTCGTTCTGGGTCATCCTGCCTTTTTATAATGATCGTTATTTTCATTATTTTCTAAACTTTCTCTGCCCCCGTGAAGTGCCTGATTAAAGTAAACGTTCTTTCCTTAATTATCAACACTGCTTTCTCTGTACAAGAGACGCACTGTTCTATCTTCTTTGATATGTCAGGAGGTGTATTGGAACCTGGGTAAAAAATATTAAATCAGGTGATTTAAGTCTGCTTCATATTACTGTTTATGTGTGTGTCTTTCTCCAGCCGTAATGAAAAGCTTCCGAAAGAATACTCTGACATAAGACAGCAGAATTCATTAAAGTCTAAACTATTCACTCATAGAAAGCAATGGTAACCCTAAGCACAAACACATATTTCCCTACGCTAACTATTACTCTAAGGTTAGTTTTACCTTATATATAGAATTAATGTAAATCCCAGCATTGAAATCTATCAGCATATAAGCCCTTCTATCCCATTGCAAGGGATGATTTCTTTACTATTTCAGGATACATAAATATCTCGGCCCAGTTTTGGAACACACACTGCTTCAAAACCCGTTTTCCACTCATTTATACTCAGTGTCAAATCCTTCGTTGTTTGTTTGATCTACAATCAAATTTGCCTTAAGTCCGCACATCAAACGTCTGTGAATTCACGTATTGTTAATTGCTCGTTCCTTCTCGTCCTCCGTTCTTCGTCTTCCGTTCTTCTGCGGTTTCCCTGTGTTCCCCTACGCTAGTACTTCAAAGCGTCCGAATCCTTTGATCGCCGTCTTCGTTCGTTTCTTCACAACGCGATCTCCCAGTTTCCCGTGTCCGTCCGATCAGATCGTCAGGCAATGACCTCTGCGAACACCTGTCCCTGAAGTTTCCTGAACACAGTACCCCGTGACAGGGAATCATTAACTCACAGTATCCCGTGACAGGGCATCATTAACTCACAGTACCCCGTGACAGGGAATCATTAACTCACAGTATCCCGTGACAGGGAATCATTAACTCACAGTATCCCGTGACAGGGAATCATTAACTCACAGTATCCCGTGACAGGGAATCATTAACTCACAGTATCCCGTGACAGGGAATCATTAACTCACAGTATCCCGTGACAGGGAATCATTAACTCACAGTATCCCGTGACAGGGAATCATTAACTCACAGTATCCCGTGACAGGGAATCATTAACTCACAGTATCCCGTGACAGGGAATCATTAACTCACAGTATCCCGTGACAGGGAATCATTAACTCACAGTATCCCGTGACAGGGATCATTAACTCACAGTATCCCGTGACAGGGAATCATTAACTCACAGTATCCCGTGACAGGGAATCATTAACTCACAGTATCCCGTGACAGGGAATCATTAACTCGCAGTATCCCGTGACAGGGAATCATTAACTCACAGTGTCCCGTGACAGGGAATCATTAACTCACAGTATCCCGTGACAGGGAATCATTAACTCACAGTATCCCGTGACAGGGAATCATTAACTCACAGTATCCCGTGACAGGGAATCATTAACTCACAGTATCCCGTGACAGGGAATCATTAACTCACAGTATCCCGTGACAGGGAATCATTAACTCACAGTGTCCCGTGACAGGGAATCAGTAACTCACAGTATCCCGTGACAGGGAATCATTAACTCACAGTATCCCGTGACAGGGAATCATTAACTCACAGTATCCCGTGACAGGGAATCATTAACTCACAGTATCCCGTGACAGGGAATCATTAACTCACAGTATCCCGTGACAGGGAATCATTAACTCACAGTATCCCGTGACAGGGAATCATTAACTCACAGTATCCCGTGACAGGGAATCATTAACTCACAGTATCCCGTGACAGGGAATCATTAACTCACAGTATCCCGTGACAGGGAATCATTAACTCACAGTATCCCGTGACAGGGAATCATTAACTCACAGTATCCCGTGACAGGGAATCATTAACTCACAGTATCCCGTGACAGGGAATCATTAACTCACAGTGTCCCGTGACAGGGAATCATTAACTCACAGTATCCCGTGACAGGGAATCATTAACTCACAGTATCCCGTGACAGGGAATCATTAACTCACAGTGTCCCGTGACAGGGAATCATTAACTCACAATATCCCGTGACACGTGCCCAATTTACTGTGTTATGCAATGGTGTACAGCCACGAGGATCGTTTTCATTGCACTGGGTGTGATCTCATATAGCTCAGTATATTTCCACAGAGTTTGGTTTGTGTGTATAGATGTGGGGTTTGTGTGTATAGATGTGGGGTTTGTGTGTATAGAAGTGGGGTTTGTGTGTATAGAAGTGGGGTTTGTGTGTATAGATGTGGGGTTTGTGTGTATAGATGTGAGGTTTGTGTGTATAGAAGTGGGGTTTGTGTGTATAGAAGTGGGGTTTGTGTGTATAGAAGTGGGGTTTGTGTATATAGAAGTGGGGTTTGTGTAGACTTTTCTCCTGACTCGGTACCAACTAACAATCCCCCCCCCCCCCCCCCCCCCCCGGGACCTGTGTGGCAGATGTCTCCTTCCAATCCCCAAGCTCAGTGCCAGACTGGCGTTGGCACGTCACATCTGCGGAAACACATATTAGAATATAACCAGGTGTTGATGAACATCAGAGACATTGTACAACCACACGGAATGACACTATCCAGTGCCGCCCACCGGGCGCTGGAACGCAAATTATTCCTCCCCACGACGCTTGACGGCAGAAGTGGAAGATGATGATGATGATGATGATGATGATGATGATGATGATGATGATGATGATGATGATGACGATGATGATGATGATGTTGATGAACCACTTCACACTTGGACTGGCTGGCAACTGGGATATTATATTGTGTCCAGACTCCAACCCCATACCCAGCGGGGAAAAAAAAGGGGGGGGGGGGTTTACAGGTTTGGATGGGGTTATACTCGAACTCCAGGACCATGCACCAGTTTAGACTGAGTCCTATCTTTAAGAATCCACACTACAGCTCTCCGGTCAGACTCATAGATAGTTCGTCTCCCTCAGTAAATGTCGCACGGGTTGGTGGCTGATCTTTCCAGTAACACTCTGTTTGTTTTTGGTGATTCATTCATTGTTTTTTTTTCTTTTTCATTGCCGATACAATATATACAAACACAGCCAAAACCGAAGTAATGCAAGTTAGCAGATCGCCTGGCCCACTAAGTATACAGATAAATAACACAACTCTGAAACAAGTTAAAGAATTCAAATATCTTGGAAGTATGATCACAGAAGATGGCAGATTAGACAGAGAAATTAAAATCAGATGTCAAAAAGCTAGTGCACTTACATATCAACTATCACCCTTACTGAAACATCCAAATATACCCATGCCCGCAAAACGACAGATAATAAACAGCATATTCACACCAACCCAATGCTACAAATCTCAACCCTGGACTTTATCCAAATTAACCTTCGCAAAATCAACACCTGCGAAATGAGATCCCTGAGGAGAGCTGCCAACTTAACAATCCGAGACCGAGTGAGAAATGCTATTATCAGACAGACTGTGGGATCAACACCATGTGCCATATTGATTGAAAGACAGAAGATCAAGTGGTTTGGCCATGTCAAGAAGAAATGGATTGAAGACATCAGAGACGTACAACCACACGGAATGACACTATCCAGTGCCACCCACCGGGTGCTGGAAAGCAAATTATTCCTTCCCACGACGCTTGACGGCAGAAGTGGAAGATGATGATGATGATGATGATGATGATGATGATGATGATTCATTGTTAGAATAACGGCACATTCTTCCAACTATACACCCCTGCTTACTGCACCCACGCTTAAATCCGACCTCAGGCGTTTTTTAGTATACCGTTTGATCTGTTGTGTCTTCAACAGGTAGTCGTTCATAGACATTCTTGTAAATATCTCCCATGGTCGTAGTGAGTGCTCCAGTTGCTGCTGATAATGAAGTTAGAAAACGCATGCTTGCATGTCACACAGAACTGGTGTCACCATTTGACCGTCAGTCCTGGATGATTAGCACACAAACAAACACACAAACAAACAAACGAACATTCATTGATGGTACAGAATTGTGGTTTTGTAGACGAATGATGGAAATGCCCTGCACATTCTAAATAAATAATCTAAATGTTTAGAAAGAGGCCAAGACATAAACACAACTTATCACACTCTGTGAGTCTTCGTGGCGGAAGTGGTCAAGCCATTTGACCCGGGCTCCGAAGGTTATGGGTTCAATTCCGGGCCGCGTCCTTCGGTTCACGAGTGAAATTTTTCAGAGACTCCTGTGGGTCGTCGCTAGAGCTACGGAGTTCGTGCTTTGAGCGACGCTTTCCGTGTTGCGGAAAGAGACTGAGCCATATGGGATTAATAACCCGGTGCAATGAAGTCGACCCTGTCGACTTTTAAGCGACTTTTTTTTTAACAACTTATCACACACATCAAAGAGAGATACCGACAGGTTTTTGAGCACGTTATGAGAAAAGAGAAATGGGAAAGTATTACTGTAAGTGAACAGTTTTGCAAAAGACAGAGAAAGACTGACCAAAAAAAATTGTGCTAATCATTCATTATAAGATGGGGAAATGGCAGCATTCGAGTTGATCATTCTGTCGGAGATCGAGCGATGAGGAGAATCATGATCTCCCGGGGTCTGTTGTCAAGACAACTGACCACGATAAACAACAAGCGTATAGTCTGATCGCCCCGGTGTATAGTCAAGGCAACTGACCATGATAAACAACAAGCGTATAGTCTGATCGCCCCGGTGTGTAGTCAAGGCAACTGACGATGATAAACAACAAGCGTATAGTCTGATCGCCCCGGTGTGTAGTCAAGGCAACTGACCATGATAAACAACAAGCGTATAGTCTGATCGCCCCGGTGTATAGTCAAGGCAACTGACCATGATAAACAACAAGCGTATAGTCTGATCGCCCGTGTGTTACCAGGGCTCATAAGGAGATCAGAGAATAGTAACACTGTAGGACCAATGAGGGTTGGCACGAGACAGGTTGTCGCATCCGTTGATACTTGTGGCTACAACACCCAACCCATCACTTACAAGTCCACAAAGGGGTTGGCATGGGTTGGTTAAGGACAATGGAGTAACTAGGGTGGGCACTAAAGGGGGTGGGGGTTTGTTATATTTTTGAAGTTCATTTGTACCATAAAAATCTTCCTGGGAGAGGTGTTCTATGTGTCATGGCGCCGTTTTAAAAGTGGGCATGGCACCCCTTAACGTTAGGACATGGGAACGCCACTGGTTGAGCCCTAATGTCTTGTCATGAGATGAAAGGAAGAAGAAGAGGAAAGAGATGAAGAAGAAGAGCAAGAAGAAGTAGAATAAAAAGAAGAATGAGGAAGAGAGGAAGAGAAAGAGGAAGAAGATATAGTTGGTACCATTTAGACTGAGAAATAAAGCAAAACACGTTTGTTTCTCTCTAATACACAGGAATGCCTGTTTGTGTGTGTCCCATGGGCGTGTCCGGGAGATTGTGTGAGACAGCCAGCGACCTTGCTCTACACACATTGTATGTTTAAACGGCGGAACTTGCGGTGGCACCGCCCACTGGCCACGCCCTCGGTATACTGCTTGTGTCCGATTGGCTACGCCGGCAAGAGTTGCCAGATTCGACCCCTGGACCCCTGTACACCCAACCCCTGTGAGAATAACGGACGGTGCACCGTCAACAGTGACGTCAAGGGTTACGTCTGCAAGTAAGTCTTATACATCTGTTGTGAGAATAACGGACGGTGCACCGTCAACAGTGACGTCAAGGGTTACGTCTGCAAGTAAGTCTTATACATCTGTTTGTGAGAATAACGGACGGTGCACCGTCAACAGTGACGTCAAGGGTTACGTCTGCAATTCAGTCTTATACATCTGTTTGTGAGAATAACGGACGGTGCACCGTCAACAGTGACGTCAAGGGTACGTCTGCAAGTAAGTCTTATAACATCTGTTTGTGAGAATAACGGACGGTGCACCGTCAACAGTGACGTCAAGGGTTACGTCTGCAAGTACGTCGTATACATCTGTTGTGAGAAAACGGACGGTGCACCGTCAACAGTGACGTCAAGGGTTACGTCTGCAAGTAAGTCTTATACATCTGTTGTGAGAATAACGGACGGTGCACCGTCAACAGTGCGTCAAGGGTTACGTCTGCAATTAAGTCTTATACATCTGTTGTGAGAATAACGGGACGGGTGCACCGTCAACAGTGACGTCAAGGGTTACGTCTGCAAGTAAGTCTTATACATCTGTTGTGAGAATAACGTTCGGTGTACCGTCAACAGTGACGTCAAAGGGTTTACGTCTGCAAGTAAGTCTATACATCTGTTGTGAGAATAACGGACGGTGCACCGTCAACAGTGGACGGTCAAGGGGTACGTCTGCAAGTAAGTTCTTTATACATCGTATGGTGGAGAACCAACGGCACTGGGCACTCGTCAACAGTGACGTCAAGTGGTTACGTCTGTAGAGTAAGTCTTTATACATCTGTTTGTGAGAATAACGGACGGTGCACCCGTCAACAGTGACGTCAAGGGAGTTACGTCTGCAAGTCAATGTCTTATACATTTTTTATTGTGAGATAAACGGGACGTGCACCGTCCACAGTGACTTCAAAGGGTTACGTCTGCTAAGTAAGTCTTATACATCTGTTGTGAGAATAACGGACGGTGCACCGTCAACAGTGACGTCAAGGGTTACGTCCTGCAAGTAAGTCCTTATACATTTATGTTGTGAGAATAACGGACGGTGCACCGTCAACCGTGACGTCAAGGGTTACGTCTGGCAAGTAAGTCTTTATACATCCTGTTGTGAGAATCAACGGACGGTGCATCCGTCAACAGTGACGTCAAGGGTTACGTCCTGACAGTACAGTCTTATACTCTGTATTGTGAGAATACACGGACGGTGCAACCGTCAACAGTGACGTCAAGGGTTACGTCTGTGAAGTAAGTCTTATATACAGTCTTTGTGAGAATAACGGGGACGGGTGCCCGTCAAACAGTGACGTCAAGGGTTTACCGTCTGCGAAGTAAAGTCTTATACATCTGTTGTGAGAATAAGCAGGACGGTGCACCGTTCAACCGTGGACGTCAAGGGTTTACGTCTGCAAGTAAAAAAAAAAAAAGTCTTTATACATCAATCGGTTGTGAGAATCATCGGACGGTGCAACCGTCCCAACAGTGACAGTCAAGGGTTCACGGTCTGCAAGTAAGTCTGTATACATCTGTTGTGAGAAATACGGACCGGGTGCACCGTCACAGTGACGTCAAGGGTTTACGTCTGCAAGTAAGTCACTTATACATCTGATTGTGAGAATAACGGACGGGTGCACCGTCAACAGTGACGATGTCAAGGGTTTACGTCTGCAAGTAAGTCTTATACATCTTATTGTGAGAATAACGGACGGTGCACCGTCAACAGTGACGTCAAGGGTTACGTCTGCAAGTAAAGTCTTATTACATCTGTTGTGAGAATAAACGGACGGTGCACCGTCAACAGTGACGTCAAGGGTTACGTCCTGCAAGTAAGTCTTATACATCTGTTGTGAGAATAACGGACGGTTGCACCGTCAACAGTGACGTCAAGGGTTACGTCTGCAAGTAAGTCTTATACATCTGTTGTGAGAATAACGGACGGTGCACCGTCAACAGTGACGTCAAGGGTTACGTCTGCAAGTAAGTCTTATACATCTGTTGTGAGAATAACGGACGGGTGCACCGTCAACAGTGACGTCAAGGGTTACGTCTGCAAGTAAGTCTTATACATCTGTTGTGAGAATAACGGACGGTGCACCGTCAACAGTGACGTCAAGGGTTACGTCCTGCAAGTAAGTCTTATACATCTGTTGTGAGAATAACGGACGGTGCCCGTCAACAAGTGACGTCAAGGGTTACGTCTGGCAAGTAAGTCTTATACATCTGTTGTGAGAATAACGGACGGTGCACCGTCAACAGTGACGTCAAGGGTTACGTCTGCAAGTAAGTCTTATACATCTGTTGTGAGAATACGGACGGTGCACCGTCACAGTGACGTCAAGGGTTACGTCTGCAAGTAAGTCTTATACATCTGTTGTGAGAATAACGGACGGTGCACCGTCAACAGTGACGTCAAGGGTTACGTCTGCAAGTAAGTCTTATACATCTGTTGTGAGAATAACGGACGGTGCACCGTCAACAGTGACGTCAAGGGTTACGTCTGCAAGTAAGTCTTATACATCTTATTGTGAGAATAACGGACGGTGCACCGTCAACAGTGACGTCAAGGGTTACGTCTGCAAGTAAGTCTTATACATCTGTTGTGAGAATAAACGGACGGTGCACCGTCAACAGTGACGTCAAGGGTTACGTCTGCAAGTAAGTCTTATACATCTGTTGTGAGAATAACGGACGGTGCACCGTCAACAGTGACGTCAAGGGTTACGTCTGCAAGTAAGTCTTATACATCTGTTGTGAGAATAACGGACGGTGCACCGTCAACAGTGACGTCAAGGGTTACGTCTGCAAGTAAGTCTTATACATCTGTTGTGAGAATAACGGACGGTGCACCGTCAACAGTGACGTCAAGGGTTACGTCTGCAAGTAAGTCTTATACATCTGTTGTGAGAATAACGGACGGTGCACCGTCAACAGTGACGTCAAGGGTTACGTCTGCAAGTAAGTCTTATACATCTGTTGTGAGAATAACGGACGGTGCACCGTCAACAGTGACGTCAAGGGTTACGTCTGCAAGTAAGTCTTATACATCTGTTGTGAGAATAACGGACGGTGCACCGTCAACAGTGACGTCAAGGGTTACGTCTGCAAGTAAGTCTTATACATCTGTTGTGAGAATAACGGACGGTGCACCGTCAACAGTGACGTCAAGGGTTACGTCTGCAAGTAAGTCTTATACATCTGTTGTGAGAATAACGGACGGTGCACCGTCAACAGTGACGTCAAGGGTTACGTCTGCAAGTAAGTCTTATACATCTGTTGTGAGAATAACGGACGGTGCACCGTCAACAGTGACGTCAAGGGTTACGTCTGCAAGTAAGTCTTATACATCTGTTGTGAGAATAACGGACGGTGCACCGTCAACAGTGACGTCAAGGGTTACGTCTGCAAGTAAGTCTTATACATCTGTTGTGAGAATAACGGACGGTGCACCGTCAACAGTGACGTCAAGGGTTACGTCTGCAAGTAAGTCTTATACATTCTGTTGTGAGAATAACGGACGGTGCACCGTCAACAGTGACGTCAAGGGTTACGTCTGCAAGTAAGTCTTATACATCTGTTGTGAGAATAACGGACGGTGCACCGTCAACAGTGACGTCAAGGGTTACGTCTGCAAGTAAGTCTTATACATCTGTTGTGAGAATAACGGACGGTGCACCGTCAACAGTGACGTCAAGGGTTACGTCTGCAAGTAAGTCTTATACATCTGTTGTGAGAATAACGGACGGTGCACCGTCAACAGTGACGTCAAGGGTTACGTCCTGCAAGTAAGTCTTATACATCTGTTGTGAGAATAACGGACGGTGCACCGTCAACAGTGACGTCAAGGGTTACGTCTGCAAGTAAGTCTTATACATTCTGTGTGAGAATAACGGACGGTGCACCGTCAACAGTGACGTCAAGGGTTACGTCTGCAAGTAAGTCTTATACATCTGTTGTGAGAATAACGGACGGTGCACCGTCAACAGTGACGTCAAGGGTTACGTCTGCAAGTAAGTCTTATACATCTGTTGTGAGAATAACGGACGGTGCACCGTCAACAGTGACGTCAAGGGTTACGTCTGCAAGTAAGTCTTATACATCTGTTGTGAGAATAACGGACGGTGCACCGTCAACAGTGACGTCAAGGGTTACGTCTGCAAGTAAGTCTTATACATTCTGTTGTGAGAATAACGGACGGTGCACCGTCAACAGTGACGTCAAGGGTTACGTCTGCAAGTAAGTCTTATACATCTGGTTGTGAGAATAACGGACGGTGCACCGTCAACAGTGACGTCAAGGGTTACGTCTGCAAGTAAGTCTTATACATCTGTTGTGAGAATAACGGACGGTGCACCGTCAACAGTGACGTCAAGGGTTACGTCTGCAAGTAAGTCTTATACATCTGTTGTGAGAATAACGGACGGTGCACCGTCAACAGTGACGTCAAGGGTTACGTCTGCAAGTAAGTCTTATACATCTGTTGTGAGAATAACGGACGGTGCACCGTCAACAGTGACGTCAAGGGTTACGTCTGCAAGTAAGTCTTATACATCTGTTGTGAGAATAACGGACGGTGCACCGTCAACAGTGACGTCAAGGGTTACGTCTGCAAGTAAGTTTATAATTGTTGTGAGAATAACGGACGGTGCACCGTCAACAGTGACGTCAAGGGTTACGTCTGCAAGTAAGTCTTATACATCTGTTGTGAGAATAACGGACGGTGCACCGTCAACAGTGACGTCAAGGGTTACGTCTGCAAGTAAGTCTTATACATCTGTTGTGAGAATAACGGACGGTGCACCGTCAACAGTGACGTCAAGGGTTACGTCTGCAAGTAAGTCTTATACATCTGTTGTGAGAATAACGGACGGTGCACCGTCAACAGTGACGTCAGGGTAGTCTGCAAGTAAGTCTTATACATCTGTTGTGAGAATAACGGACGGTGCACCGTCAACAGTGACGTCAAGGGTTACGTCTGCAAGTAAGTCTTATACATCTGTTGTGAGAATAACGGACGGTGCACCGAACAGTGACGTCAAGGTTACGTCTGCAAGTAAGTCTTATACATCTGTTGTGAGAATAACGGACGGTGCACCGTCAACAGTGACGTCAAGGGTTACGTCTGCAATAAGTCTTATACATTTGTTGTGAGAATAACGGACGGTGCACCGTCAACAGTGACGTCAAGGGTTACGTCTGCAAGTAAGTCTTATACATCTGTTGTGAGAATAACGGACGGTGCACCGTCAACAGTGACGTCAAGGGTTACGTCTGCAAGTAAGTCTTATACATTTGTTGTGAGAATAACGGACGGTGCACCGTCAACAGTGACGTCAAGGGTTACGTCTGCAAGTAAGTCTTATACATCTTTTGTGAGAATAACGGACGGTGCACCGTCAACAGTGACGTCAAGGGTTACGTCTGCAAGTAAGTCTTATACATCTGTTGTGAGAATAACGGACGGTGGCACCGTCAACAGTGACGTCAAGGGTTACGTCTGCAAGTAAGTCTTTATACATCTTGTTGTGAGAATAACGGACGGTGCACCGTCAACAGTGACGTCAAGGGTTACGTCTGCAAGTAAGTCTTACACATTTGTTGTGAGAATAACGGACGGGTGCACCGTCAACAGTGACGTTCAAGGGTTACGTCTGCAAGTAAGTCTATACATCTGTTGTGAGAATAAACGGACGGTGCACCGTCAACAGTGACGTCAAGGGTTACGTCTGCAAGTAAGTCTTATACATCTGTTGTGAGAATAACGGACGGTCTGCACCGTCAACAGTGACGTCAAGGGTTACGTCTGCAAGTAAGTCTTATACATCTGTTGTGAGAATAACGGACGGTGCACCGTCAACAGTGGACGTCAAGGGTTACGTCTGCAAGTAAGTCTTATACATCTGTTGTGAGAATAACGGACGGTGCACCGTCAACAGTGACGTCAAGGGTTACGTCTGCAAGTAAGTCTTATACATCTGTTGTGAGAATAACGGACGGTGCACCGTCAACAGTGACGTCAAGGGTTACGTCTGCAAGTAAGTCTTATACATCTGTTGTGAGAATAACGGACGGTGCACCGTCAACAGTGACGTCAAGGGTTACGTCTGCAAGTAAGTCTTATACATTTGTTGTGAGAATAACGGACGGTGCACCGTCAACAGTGACGTCAAGGGTTACGTCTGCAAGTAAGTCTTATACATCTGTTGTGAGAATAACGGACGGTGCACTGTCAACAGTGACGTCAAGGGTTACGTCTGCAAGTAAGTCTTATACATTTGTTGTGAGAATAACGGACGGTGCACCGTCAACAGTGACGTCAAGGGTTACGTCTGCAAGTAAGTCTTATACATCTGTTGTGAGAATAACGGACGGTGCACCGTCAACAGTGACGTCAAGGGTTACGTCTGCAAGTAAGTCTTATACATCTGTTGTGAGAATAACGGACGGTGCACCGTCAACAGTGACGTCAAGGGTTACGTCTGCAAGTAAGTCTTATACATCTGTTGTGAGAATAACGGACGGTGCACCGTCAACAGTGACGTCAAGGGTTACGTCTGCAAGTAAGTCTTATACATCTGTTGTGAGAATAACGGACGGTGCACCGTCAACAGTGACGTCAAGGGTTACGTCTGCAAGTAAGTCTTATACATTTATTGTGAGAATAACGGACGGTGCACCGTCAACAGTGACGTCAAGGGTTACGTCTGCAAGTAAGTCTTATACATCTGTTGTGAGAATAACGGACGGTGCACCGTCAACAGTGACGTCAAGGGTTACGTCTGCAAGTACGTCTTATACATTTATTGTGAGAATAACGGACGGTGCACCGTCAACAGTGACGTCAAGGGTTACGTCTGCAAGTAAGTCTTATACATCTGTTGTGAGAATAACGGACGTGCACCGTCAACAGTGACGTCAAGGTTACGTCTGCAAGTAAGTCTTATACATCTGTTGTGAGAATAACGGACGGTGCACCGTCAACAGTGACATCAAGGGTTACGCCTGCAAGTAAGTTTTATACATTTATTGTGAGAATAACGGACGGTGCACCGTCAACAGTGACGTCAAGGGTTACGTCTGCAAGTAAGTCTTATACATCTGTTGTGTGTTTTTTCCCGCTCGCTTTGAACTTAAACGTAGTGCATACATTTGCTACTACTTTTAGTGCACTGGACTGCTTTTTGAGTGACTTTCCCCATAATCAGTGTCTCTCGCCTTCGGGCGAACCCACTCCGACTTCTGATGTACTTGTAATTTACGTCCCCAAGTCAAGGACGAGAAGTCAACATTCTAATTCAACTGACCGATGTGTAGGTTGAACCCGCTACCTCGGCATCAGCACACCGGAAGTTTAAGAGCGAGCGTATTACCCGTTCGGCTGACCTCCATATTAACTGCTACGTGAGGATAGAAGTCTGGAGTCTTCCATAGTTCATGCCTACACAAGAAATCAATTGGGGAAACCTTTGAGGCCACTAAGACAGTTCTTAAATAAACACACATAGTATTGTTTGTTGTTCATAGAAGGAGAAGAAGGAAGTAGAGACTAGAGGACACACTAGACAACATAAAATTTGAAAGCTATAGTTACCGACCGGGATTCGAACCTGTCACCTTCAAATGACGACGGCGCCTCGCGAGGCGCTTTTATAGTTCATTACCGTGTGGATGAGTATTCCTCAATACTCAGCCAGTTGTCTATGACTGGCTTCCGTTCATCAGGTTCCACTAGATGTAACTGCTAATAACTCTTTTATTTTTTTCCTAACGTGAATTAACAAAGATAAACCGTATAGAATATTCTTTATATTGTGAAATATTGTCTCTGCTGGGACTATTCTACATTTAACAGATGAAAATCTGCATTACTAAAGTATCCAAATACTCAAATACATTGACTTGTTCCAGAATGGTTCCTTTCACCTTGTTGTTGTATTTGGCAAGATATATTGTATTTGCAATTTCCATTACTTCTGTTATTCAGACTAAAACTTTTTATTTTTTTTTGGTTTGACATATGATGCAGTTATATAAAACACTTTGAGTATCTATTGATACATGTTTGTCCTTTAGTATTGTTGCCATTTGTCCAATGAGTTGGTTTGCTTTATTGCGTCTATCTCGTCTTCTGATTTGCCATTTGATTATATTATACGTCCTAAGGACTTGAAACATTTACTTATTTCAGGGGGTGTTCTTTTAGATGAATCTTTCTTGTTTTTTTTTTTTTCTTTGGTTGTAGTCATTACCGTATTTTACGGAGTATAAGACGCACTTTAATCTTTAAAAAATTGCCTCCAAAATGCAGGTGCGTCTTATACTCGAAATTAAAATAAAAACGGTAAAAATGTTATTTTTTTTTAAAAATTGCTTAAAAATTAAGGTGCGTCTTATAGTCCGTAGCGTCTTATAGTCCGTAAAATACGGTACCTCTGTTTTACGGATGCTAATTTTAACTACCAACTCTATACTACCAATGCAAAACATGGGCAGGGTAGAAAGAGAGAAAAGAAAAATTACAACAACAGAAATGAGAATCTTGAGAAGAATACTTAGTGTACCACGAAGAGAGAAAATCAGAAATGCAGAAATCGGGACTAAAATGGGGATTATAACAGAGCTATATTTCATAAGAAAACAGCAAGTTAAATGGTTTGGCCATATAACTTGATTACCAGCTAACAGTACACCACAACAAACAATGATATACAGACCAAATGGAAGCAGGGGAAGAGGCCGACGATGCATAAGATGGACAGAGGGGACAGCAGAGCCCATGGGAATCTCGATACATGAAGCCCATAAATGGGCACTCTCCAACTGTTTATGCTTCACCTCGACACCGCAAGGTACAACAAGAGGAACAAGATGAGATGAGATATAGAAAACCAACCAACTAGTCACACCCAACCATTCATTCACACCCATTCATACAATCTCATCATCTCATCTCATAATGTTCCTCTTGTACCTTGCGGTGTCGAGGTGAAGTATAAACATCGTGAGAGTGCCAGATTATGGGCTTCATATATCGATACTCCCATGGACTCTGCTACTCCCTCCGTCCAACGTTTACGTGGTCGGCCTCTTCCTCTGTTTCCATCTGGCCTTTACATCATTGCTTGTTGTGGTATGCTGTTGAATGGTAACCTACTTGCTTGGCCAAACCATTTGACTTGCCGCTTTCTAATAAAATCTAGTGCTGCTATAACCCCCACTTTAGTCCTGATTTCTTCATTTCTGATCTTATCTCTTCTTGATACGTTGAGTATTCTTCTCAGGAATCTCATTTCTGTTGTTGTAATTTTTCTTTTCTCTTTTTCTGTCATTGTCCAGGTTTGGTAATGGTAGCATAGAGTTGGTTGGAAGATTGTGTTGTAAAGTGCTTTCTTAGTAGTTATTGATACATGTTTGTTCTTTAGTATTGGTGCCATTTGTCCAGTGAGTTGGTTTGCCTATTTTCGATCTCGTCTTCTGATTTGCCATTTGATGATATTATACTTCCTAGGTACTTGAAACTCTTTACTTGTTTCAAGGGATGTTCATTTAGGTGAATGCATACAATATGTGTAGAAAAATATAATGTGATAATTTACCACAAGTACTTTTCTAAGCGTTGAGGTTGCTGGTCGAACTTGATGCATGTATAAGTTCAACACACATCAAGTAAGAGTTAACCAATCCACTTGTGCTGGGTCGCTAGATGGGACATGAGTTAAACATGATTTTTTATTGTTCTTTGTAGATGTCCGCGACCATTCACGGGAGACAGCTGTGAGATCAAATCACGGGCGTCGTGTTTGTCTTCCCCTTGTAGGAACATGGCAACCTGCATGTAAGTGAACAGTTTAGTTTTATCCTTGCTATGGTTTTCGTAGGTTGACCTGGTCGACATAATAAGAGCACGTTTTTCAAAATGCCTAGTCATCGACTGGTTTATTACAGCGGAGAAATTGGTTGGTCCTTTTTTCGTTAGCCATACTTGTGTCATGAGTGGTGGTGAAGAGAGACTAGTGTTTGCCCAGGATATCCCACAGACTAGTGTCTGCCCATAATGTCCCAGACTAGTGTCTGTCCAGGATCTCTCACAGACCAGTGTCTGTCCAGGATGTCTCACAGAATAGTGTCTGCCCAGGATGCCCCACAGACTAGTGTCTACCCAGAATGTCCCACAGACTAGTGTCTGCCCAGGATGCCCCACAGACTAGTGTCTACCCAGAATGTCCCACAGACTAGTGTCTGCCCAGGATTCTCCCTCAGACTAGTGTTTGCCCAGGATGTCCCACATAATAGTGTCTGTCCAGGATGTCCCACAGACTAGTGTCTGCCCAGATTCCATCCTCCTGTCCCAGGGAATGCCATCGGTGTAATATTGACCACCTGTCCCAGGGAATGCCATCGGTGTAATATTGACCACCTGTCCCAGGGAATGCCATCGGTGTAATATTGACCACCCGTCCCACGGAATGCCATCGGTGTAAGATTGACCACCTATCCCAGGGAATGCCATCGGTGTAATATTGACCACCCGTCCCAGGGAATGCCATCGGTGTAATATTGACCACCTGTCCCAGGGAATGCCATCGGCGTAATAAACATGGGGATAGCACAGTATACTTAATACACCCCAGGGCTCGAGGAAAGGCCGGCTTTGTTAATGGGGAGGAGGGAAACTGTGGATTTCCATCATGAGCCAAATGTGTAGCTAGGGTTATAATAATAATAATAATAATAATAAGTAGTAGTAGTAGTAGTAGAAGTAGTAGTAGTAGTAGTAGTAGTAGTAGTGGTAGTAGTAGTAGTAGTAGTAGTAGTAGTAGTAGTAGTAGTAGTAGTAGTGGTAGTAGTAGTAGTAGGAGGAGGAGAAGAAGAAGAAGAAGAAGAAGAAGAAGAAGAAGAAGAAGAAGAAGAAGAAGAAGAAGAAGAAGAAGAAGAAGAAGAAGAAGAAGAAGACACAACAAAGATTAAGAGTATTTCAAAACCGAAGACTTTGATAATGCTGGCTACAAATCACCATGTTCTTGTTAAACACCGCCTGCACTACGAGAATGACCACCACAAACAACAACAACACATAATGATGTAAGAGAAATAACAAAGAGAAGTACGAATGACCCCCAGAATCTTTAGTTTGTATACAGTCGACATGTTTTCTCTTCCCCTCCATGTTTGGACCCATCTACCAGTGAAGTGACACCCCATTCCTTCGTGTGCCGGTGTTTGTATACAGTCGACATGTTTTCTCTTCCCCTCCATGTTTGGACCCATCTACCAGTGAAGTGACACCCCATTCCTTCGTGTGCCGGTGTTTGTATACAGTCGACATGTTTTCTCTTCCCCCTCCATGTTTGGACCCATCTACCAGTGAAGTGACACCCCATTCCTTCGTGTGCCGGTGTTTGTATACAGTCGACATGTTTTCTCTTCCCCTCCATGTTTGGACCCATCTACCAGTGAAGTGACACCCCATTCCTTCGTGTGCCGGTGTTTGTATACAGTCGACATGTTTTCTCTTCCCCTCCATGTTTGGACCCATCTACCAGTGAAGTGACACCCCATTCCTTCGTGTGCCGGTGTTTGTATACAGTCGACATGTTTTCTCTTCCCCTCCATGTTTGGACCCATCTACCAGTGAAGTGACACCCCATTCCTTCGTGTGCCGGTGTTTGTATACAGTCGACATGTTTTCTCTTCCCCTCCATGTTTGGACCCATCTACCAGTGAAGTGACACCCCATTCCTTCGTGTGCCGGTGTTTGTATACAGTCGACATGTTTTCTCTTCCCCTCCATGTTTGGACCCATCTACCAGTGAAGTGACACCCCATTCCTTCGTGTGCCGGTGTTTGTATACAGTCGACATGTTTTCTCTTCCCCTCCATGTTTGGACCCATCTACCAGTGAAAGTGACACCCCATTCCTTCGTGTGCCGGTGTTGTATACAGTCGACATGTTTTCTCTTCCCCTCCATGTTTGGACCCATCTACCAGTGAAGTGACACCCCATTCCTTCGTGTGCCGGTGTTTGTATACAGTCGACATGTTTTCTCTTCCCCTCCATGTTTGGACCCATCTACCAGTGAAGTGACACCCCATTCCTTCGTGTGCCGGTGTTTGTATACAGTCGACATGTTTTCTCTTCCCCTCCATGGTTGGACCATCTACCAGTGAAGTGACACCCCATTCCTTCGTGTGCCGGTGTTTGTATACAGTCGACATGTTTTCTCTTCCCCTCCATGTTTGGACCCATCTACCAGGAAGTGACACCCCATTCCTTCGTGTGCCGGTGTTTGTATACAGTCGACATGTTTTCTCTTCCCCTCCATGTTTGGACCCATCTACCAGTGAAGTGACACCCATTCCTTCGTGTGCCGGTGTTTGTATACAGTCGACATGTTTTCTCTTCCCCTCCATGGTTTGGACCCATCTACCAGTGAAGTGACACCCATCCTTCGTGTGCCGGTGTTTGTATACAGTCGACATGTTTTCTCTTCCCCTCCATGTTTGGACCCATCTACCAGTGAAGTGACACCCCATTCCTTTCGTGTGCCGGTGTTTGTATACAGTCGACATGTTTTCTCTTCCCCTCCATGTTTGGACCCATCTACCAGTGAAGTGACACCCCATTCCTTCGTGTGCCGGTGTTTGTATACAGTCGACATGTTTTCTCTTCCCCTCCATGTTTGGACCCATCTACCAGTGAAGTGACACCCCATTCCTTCGTGTGCCGGTGTTTGTATACAGTCGACATGTTTTTCTCTTTCCCCTCCATGTTTGGACCCATCTACCAGTGAAGTGACACCCCATTCCTTCGTGTGCCGGTGTTTGTATACAGTCGACATGTTTTCTCTTCCCCTCCATGTTTGGACCCATCTACCAGTGAAGTGACACCCCATTCCTTCGTGTGCCGGTGTTTGTATACAGTCGACATGTTTTCTCTTCCCCTCCATGTTTGGACCCATCTACCAGTGAAGTGACACCCCATTCCTTCGTGTGCCGGTGTTTGTATACAGTCGACATGTTTTCTCTTCCCCTCCATGTTTGGACCCATCTACCAGTGAAGTGACAACCCATTCCTTCGTGTGCCGGTGTTTGTATACAGTCGACATGTTTCTCTTCCCCTCCATGTTTGGACCCATCTACCAGTGAAGTGACACCCATTCCTTCGTGGTGCCGGTGTTTGTATACAGTCGACATGTTTTCTCTTCCCCTCCATGTTTGGTACCCATATACCAGTGAAGTGACACCTCATTCCTTCGTGTGCCGGTGTTTGTATACAGTCGACATGTTTTCTCTTCCCTCCATGTTTGGACCCAATCTACCAGTGAAGTGACACCCCATTCCTTCGTGTGCCGGTGTTTGTATACAGTCGACATGTTTCTCTTTCCCCTCCATGTTTGGACCCATCTACCAGTGAGTGACACCCATTCCTTCGTGTGCCGGTGTTTGTATACAGTCGACATGTTTTCTTCCCCTCCATGTTTGGACCCATCTACCAGTGAAGTGACACCCCATTCCTTCGTGTGCCGGTGTTTGTATACAGTCGACATGTTTTCTCTTCCCCTCCATGTTTGGACCCATCTACCAGTGAAGTGACACCCCATTCCTTCGTGTGCCGGTGTTTGTATACAGTCGACATGTTTTCTCTTCCCCTCCATGTTTGGACCCATCTACCAGTGAAGTGACACCCCATTCCTTCGTGTGCCGGTGTTTGTATACAGTCGACATGTTTTCTCTTCCCCTCCATGTTTGGACCCATCTACCAGTGAAGTGACACCCCATTCCTTCGTGTGCCGGTGTTTGTATACAGTCGACATGTTTTCTCTTCCCCTCCATGTTTGGACCCATCTACCAGTGAAGTGACACCCCATTCCTTCGTGTGCCGGTGTTTGTATACAGTCGACATGTTTTCTCTTCCCCTCCATGTTTGGACCCATCTACCAGTGAAGTGACACCCCATTCCTTCGTGTGCCCGGTGTTTTGTATACAGTCGACATGTTTTCTCTTCCCCTCCATGTTTGGACCCATCTACCAGTGAAGTGACACCCCATTCCTTCGTGTGCCGGTGTTTGTATACAGTCGACATGTTTTCTCTTCCCCTCCATGTTTGGACCCATCTACCAGTGAAGTGACACCCCATTCCCTTCGTGTGCCGGTGTTTTGTATACAGTCGACATGTTTCTCTTCCCCTCCATGTTTGGACCCATCTACCAGTGAAGTGACACCCCATTCCTTCGTGTGCCGGTGTTTGTATACAGTCGACATGTTTTCTCTTCCCCTCCATGTTTGGACCCATCTACCAGTGAAGTGACACCCCATTCCTTCGTGTGCCGGTGTTTGTATACAGTCGACATGTTTCTCTTCCCCTCCATGTTTGGACCCATCTACCAGTGAAGTGACACCCATTCCTTCGTGTGCCGGTGTTTGTATACATTCGACATGTTTTCTCTTCCCCTCCATGTTTGGACCCATCTACCAGTGAAGTGACACCCCCATTCCTTCGTGTGCCGGTGTTTGTATACAGTCGACATGTTTTTCTCTTCCCCTCCATGTTTGGACCCATCTACCAGTGAAGTGACACCCCATTCCTTCGTGTGCCGGTGTTTGTATACAGTCGACATGTTTTCTCTTCCCCTCCATGTTTGGACCCATCTACCAGTGAAGTGACACCCCATTCCTTCGTGTGCCGGTGTTTGTATACAGTCGACATGTTTTCTCTTCCCCTCCATGTTTGGACCCATCTACCAGTGAAGTGACACCCCATTCCTTCGTGTGCCGGTGTTTGTATACAGTCGACATGTTTTCTCTTCCCCTCCATGTTTGGACCCATCTACCAGTGAAGTGACACCCCATTCCTTCGTGTGCCGGTGTTTGTATACAGTCGACATGTTTTCTCTTCCCCTCCATGTTTGGACCCATCTACCAGTGAAGTGACACCCCATTCCTTCGTGTGCCGGTGTTTGTATACAGTCGACATGTTTTCTCTTCCCCTCCATGTTTGGACCCATCTACCAGTGAAGTGACACCCCATTCCTTCGTGTGCCGGTGTTTGTATACAGTCGACATGTTTTCTCTTCCCCTCCATGTTGGACCCATCTACCAGTGAAGTGACACCCCATTCCTTCGTGTTGCCGGTGTTTGTATACAGTCGACATGTTTTCTCTTCCCCTCCATGTTTGGACCCATCTACCAGTGAAGTGACACCCCATTCCTTCGTGTGCCGGTGTTTGTATACAGTCGACATGTTTTCTCTTCCCCTCCATGTTTGGACCCATCTACCAGTGAAGTGACACCCCATTCCTTCGTGTGCCGGTGTTTGTATACAGTCGACATGTTTTCTCTTCCCCTCCATGTTTGGACCCATCTACCAGTGAAGTGACACCCCATTCCTTCGTGTGCCGGTGTTTGTATACAGTCGACATGTTTTCTCTTCCCCTCCATGTTTGGACCCATCTACCAGTGAAGTGACACCCCATTCCTTCGTGTGCCGGTGTTTGTATACAGTCGACATGTTTTCTCTTCCCCTCCATGTTTGGACCCATCTACCAGTGAAGTGACACCCCATTCCTTCGTGTGCCGGTGTTTGTATACAGTCGACATGTTTTCTCTTCCCCTCCATGTTTGGACCCATCTACCAGTGAAGTGACACCCCATTCCTTCGTGTGCCGGTGTTTGTATACAGTCGACATGTTTTCTCTTCCCCTCCATGTTTGGACCCATCTACCAGTGAAGTGACACCCCATTCCTTCGTGTGCCGGTGTTTGTATACAGTCGACATGTTTTCTCTTCCCCTCCATGTTTGGACCCATCTACCAGTGAAGTGACACCCCATTCCTTCGTGTGCCGGTGTTTGTATACAGTCGACATGTTTTCTCTTCCCCTCCATGTTTGGACCCATCTACCAGTGAAGTGACACCCCATTCCTTCGTGTGCCGGTGTTTGCCTGGCTGGCGTGGCTACCACTGCCAGATCTGGTCTGGAATGCCTAGCGTCTGCTCGCCCGGTTACTGTTCTGGGCGGGGAGTTTGTTATCTAGGCCAGGGCGAGAAACCGATGTGCCGATGTCAGCAGGCTTTTGGAGACAGATGTGGTAAGTGATGGAGATGTTGTCTGAAGTATGCCTCACATTCCAGTGTATTTACTGTAATAGTCCCTGGCCGTCTTGACAGACGAGAGTTTGTTATATTGTACTTCAAACAGGCATAATATAATAACAACCCACAACAGGGACCAGGGATGGAGTTATACCTGTCTATAGTAGTTAGTACAAAGCCTGGGCTGAATTCTAGAGATCGTGTGTGACTCATGCAGATGATCCTAATTTACTCCTTAGGAAAGGTAATACAAATACGTATGGAAGAAGACAGGCTGCAGAAGCTGCCGGATCAGCAAAGTAATGCTCTAACTGTCCGCCAGTTAGAGCTTCCATCCTAGACCACTTGCTGACCAAGACTTAGGGCCTGGTATGCCTTGCCATCATATTTAGTCTTAAGGTTGTATTTCCTCGCACTTGGATAAGGCGTGCACCTTCCCAATTGCGCTTCTCCTACTAAAGCCGTTGGCGCAATGTGGGGTGTCGAGTTTGGTAAGCGCCGCGCAACCTTCAGCGCTAACAGAAAGCAGGCAGTGCCGTTTGTTGTTTTAATGTAGCTCAGTGATATGTGACTAAAACCCATCCCGATGTTTACTCGTATATGAAGTGATAGACCCAAACATGTGACCTCATCCCTGTAGTCAAGCCAGGCATTAATTCCTAGCATAAGACGCACTTGGGCGTATGGTAGCCAACACAGACCAGGTATCCGTCAGTGGCTCCATGCCGAAGGAGGCACTCTGGAGAGGATCTCAGCACCCGTGGACTAACAGTTCGGTGTGCAGTGAGAATGATCTGTTGACTAACTAATAAACTGGTGCCAGCCCTATATTTTATAGGCCAGTCTGCATCGCTTTTACACCCCAGGACCTTTCCGGGCATACGGGGTCAATCTGGGAGCCAGGTCAATCTAAAACAAATCACCTCGCTACGAATTCGAACCCACAAGCACCAGGTCAGCAGACAAGCGCTCTAGCTACTGTAACTCCCGTCTGTCACATGAAGTCTCGCGGGAGCTCCGGCAAGTGTTCAAGAAGAAACAAACATGGTATGATTTAAGTCGGACAACCAGCAGCCAGGTGGTTTGTGTGTGTTTACTGTAGGGTTGCCAGATCTTGAAACTGAGAAACCGGGACGTTTCTCTTACAATCAAAGATGTTCAATCAAATTAATATTGCCATTGTCAGCAACTCACTTGCGACAGGCGTACAAGGATTCCCTTCTTTGACACTACACGAAGTGACAACTCGTATCGTTTGCAAAAGGATACATGTTTATTCGGAGCTGATCAACAATAGCTCCATGAGCGGAATACCATAACGGTATTGAACATAGAATGTGATGACGATAAGATGGAATGAGGAGATGATATAAACATTATAACTATTGAAGCTAAGCTAGACTATTGTAACTATAATACTGTCCTTTAATAACCACAAAGTATCCCTAGCGGATACACGTCTGATTCCTGCGCCGTCTGACCTTGCTGAGCGTGGTGTGTTCAGCCACCAGCAATTAGCTCAGCGTGCGTTCGTTGCTTTACGTGCTGGGCACGGGCTGTGTTGACCAGAGTTACTCGGTCCTTCCTCGTGCACCCGGTTTCCCAGTCTCTTGGGCAACCCCGCTCATTTGCACTGGTTGCCCTCCTTATTGACACAAGGGTGTCCCGTTATCGCTATTTATAGCGATAGTGTCTCTCCTGTCTGGTCTCCTATCCTATTACGTCACTTGCCCTATTCCTATGCTCTATTTCAGCTCTTCTTAGCTTAGAGCTATCTCCTAAGTCTTTGACAGCCATCCACCATCATCATCACGTGTCCTGTCAACTAACGTAGGCGTTCGTGTCTTTTCACAGATCTCTGTCCTTGGTGTTCTGGACCATCTTTGTGGATGATCCTCCTCCACGCCACCATCTCAGTCAATCCAGCATGATTTCTCTCGGCCTTTTCCACTGATATTTCCTGTGATGTTCTCCATTGCCTCTCTTTTAACAATATGACCAAAGAATGTTTGTATCTTTCTTTTAGTTGCACATAACATTTTAAATTCATTAGACCCTCTTAGGCAATCATTGTTTGTTACTCTCAGAGCCATGCCCTACTATGATATAGATAGGCGGCCGCATTAGGTGACACCGAAAGGGGACTTCATAAGGGGGCGGCATTAAAAAAAAAAGAAAATCTACCGCACGGTACTCGTTACTCTGGCAGTCCAAGAAATTCACAACATTCGTCTCAGGAACCACAATTCTGTTGCTTTCAAGTTCCATAATTGGCTGCCATGCGCCAGGTTCTATATAACATTTCAGTACTCTCTTTCTGACA
The DNA here is from genome assembly GCA_014155875.1 of Cepaea nemoralis. Classification (NCBI taxonomy): domain Eukaryota; kingdom Metazoa; phylum Mollusca; class Gastropoda; order Stylommatophora; family Helicidae; genus Cepaea; species Cepaea nemoralis. The sequence continues at coordinate 47,794 of JACEFZ010011478.1, forward strand.
TTCAATGACACTGACTTATTGCATAAACTATTTATCATATTCTGATATGCAGCTTTTGCTTGACAAATTCTGCTCTTAATCCCCATCACAAGTTAAACAGTTATAGCAATTAAAAATCGAGAAGCAGCTCGATTTAATTCAAGTTTTGATTCGACAGGACAAACCAGGACAATAGGGCACCTTGAAAGCATTTTTCGGGACCGTGAATTATTTCATAAAAAACCGGGCCCTGTTCTGGAAATCTGGGACGTCTGTCATCCCTAGTTTTGTGTCTGGTGGGATTATGAACAGTATTTGACAGCTACGTCATATAGTTTAATAGTTCCTTATTTCACCGTAACTGAATAGATATAATTGTATGTATGTTAGTTAGTTACATACAATTATATCTATTCAGTTACGGTGAAATAAGGAACTATTAAACTATATGACGTAGCTGTCAAATACATAATTGTATGTATATACATGCAAATATATGTTTATACATAAAGAGAATTAGTCCATGAACAATGTTTGATTGCAGAATTCACATGTGGCAAGTCACAGAGCGGCTTGGTCCCGCACCCTGCCGAGTGCACTCTGTACGTATCCTGTGTGTGGGGTAACCCGTATGTGATGCAGTGCCCCAGACACGACCTTCACTTTAACCCCAAACTACAGACCTGCGACTGGCATGCCCGGGCTGGCTGTCAAACCAGAGCCAACAACGCGGACCAGCAGTACGCCGGTGTTCTGTGGCGGATCTGGACATGATCTTAATCTAGTTCACGTGTTCTGTTCAGTTTTATTATGTCATTGAGTGGGAGGTTCCTGGGTGGCAAATAGATCAGACGTTTTCCTGTTCAATTGTACATGGGAGTCATGCAAGAACAACTTTTATTTTTTAAATGTTGCATATACCTTACAGAACGTTGCAGTCAACACCAGCATTTGTCAGCTGCTGTTGATGTACTAGGCAAGTTTTACGTTCAGTAGTTTGCCATTTGAAAGAACGCTGATAATGAACATGATGTCAGTAGTCTAAATATTTTCTTCCGATGCCTGGTGAGAAACAAACAAACAACAATTATAACCCTAGAGCCTCCTCTGTCATCGGATTATTTGATGAAGCTGGTATCCTTCTTCTTCTTTCGTTCATTTGAAATTTTTCTACATCTGCAAAGTTTCTTGTATGAATTTAATGATTTTTTTTTTTTTTTTAAAGTTCATTCAGCGGTCTATAGTTTATCTTCCACTGTTGTTTCTATAGGTTTGCCTAGATATGTTGTATTTTGGGCAGTCTTGGAGTATGTGATCTGCTGTCTTACACAGGAAATCAATTGGGGAATCCTTTGAGACCACTAAGACAGTTTACAAATAAACACACGTAGTATTGTTTTGGCACTCATATAAGAGAAGAAGGAAGTAGAGATTAGAGGACGCACTGGACAACATAAAATTTGAAAGCTATAATTGCAGATCAGGATTCGAACCTGTCACCTCCAAATGACGACGGCGCCTCGCTGCAGGAACAAGTGTACTTTGACACATGACAATGACTTCACGCAGTTGCATCGTTGTTCTCATCGTCATTTATAGCATTTATGTTCATACCTTCGTCACTCGCCCATTTCTGTTTTATTGCTTATTATCAACCAGCAGCTTTAGGACAGCATGTAAAACTGTCCTTTACCTGTTTCTAAAAACACATAGAGAATTAGTGACATACAATGTAGTAAGGACATGGAGGGGACATGGTGAGGACATGGAGGGGACATGGTGAGGACATGGAGGGAACACACAGAGGACATGGTGTGGACATGGAGGGAACACACAGGGGACATGGAGGGAACACACAGGGGACATGGAGGGAACACACGGGGGACATGGAGGGAACACATGGGGGACATGGAGGGAACACACAGGGGACATGGAGGGAACACACAGGGGACATGAAGGGAACACACAGGGGACATGGTGTGGACATGGAGGGAACACACAGGGGACATGGTGTGGACATGGAGGGAACACACAGGGGACATGGTGTGGACATGGAGGGAACACACAGGGGACATGTGTGGACATGGAGGGAACACACAGGGGACATGGAGGGAACACACAGGGGACATGGAGGGAACACACAGGGGACATGGTGTGGACATGGAGGGAACACAGGGGACATGGAGGGAACACACAGGGGACATGGAGAGGGATGCAGGAGAGACCAAGAGATAGGACGGCCTACTAGGCGTTGATTGTGAGCCTTTGCTCCAAGGAAGAACAGAAGCAGAAGACCATTGCTGGTCATGTCACTGGAATAGTTTCCATGCAATCAGTGCCCATTATGTTTACCAATGGTGTGTTGTATTTGTTTATGTTGGTATGTTCTATGAATACAGTGATATCTTGGATCTGTTTACAAGAACATACTGACACACTTGAATGTGTAAAAAAACAAAACAAATGTATGACAGGATACAAACATTTATACAACATATGCAAACATGCTTGTAAACATTTGACACACATTGTCACCCGATACGAACGTTTCAGACAAAACAAAGAAGAAACAAGAGAATGTATATTGTCTTAACTTCATTTAATATCGTCCAGCATTTCTCAACTGCCAGAGATCATATACACAATGTATTTACACACTGATTATGATCAAAAATTAATTAACAATTTACACACTGCACTGATTATGATCAACAATTAATTGATTCCAGGTTTGCAACGGGGGAGAAGGAGGAAGAATACATTTATCACATAAACCAAATTCCTGTTAGCATTAAGGGAACAAAAACACATTATCCATCTGCTTCCGTCATAAAACCAATTCTCTGTTAGCATCAAGGGGTGAGAATCACATTGTGTGTCCGACAAACATACTAATAGAAGTACATGAACTGTCTACCCAATATCACAGAACTAATCATCTGTTAGCATCAGGGGGAAAGAATCACATTACTTGTATGCCTAACACCATAGAGTCATTTCTCTGGTAGCATTGAGGGGAGAGAAACACATCAACTGTGTGACTAACATCACAAATCCAATTCTCTGGTAGCATGGAGGGGAGAGAAACACATTAACTGTGTGGCTAACATCACAAATCCAATCCTCTGGTAGCATGGAGGGGAGAGAAACACATTAACTGTGTGGCTAACATCACAAATCCAATCCTCTGGTAGCATGGAGGGGAGAGAAACACATTAACTGTGTGGCTAACATCACAAAACCAATTCTTTGGGAGCATCCAGGGGAGAGAAGTACCAGTCTAATTTACTGGACTGAACATCTGCAACATTTGCTGGGTTCCACTGTGGGCTGTTGTCCTTGTCAATGAGAACTGAAACGAAGGCACACAAGGTGTGAGGTATTACTGTTACCAAGAACAAACAAGGTGTAAATATTACTGTTACGAAGAAACAATAATACTACACTTAGGTCATATTTCCACTACCTCTAACCTCAGAAGAGAAATTATAATTAGGGCCCATCCCAACCTCAGATTAATAACCCCGTGACCGAATCAGCCAAATTTAAGACATTAATGTGAAAGGGAGTGTTGTCCATGGGAGGTCATGGTACACGTACTGCACTTGAGGAACAGCCTAAAGGGGTTCTGCCTCAGCTCAACAGTTATGGGTTCAAATCCCAGCATAAGGCTTTTGATAAAGTAAGACATGTCAACGTGATGGAGACGCTTGCAGATCTACAAATTGATGGAAAGACCCTAGACTAAAAAAAAAAAAACATTTTGGAAACAACAAGCTGCCATAAGAATTGACAATGAAGTAGGTCTATATCAGCCTGTTAAGAGAGGTGTGAGACAGGGATGTGTAATGTCTCCAGATCTGTTTTCCCTGTACAGTGAAAGTATTTTCAGAAATGTTGAGGATATGAAAGGAATCATCACTGGAGGAAGAAACATGAATAACATTAGATATGCACATGATACAGTATTGATTGCAGACAATGAGCAGGATCTGCAACATTTAAAAGATGCGATTGTTGCACACAGTAAACAACTTGAGTTAGAATCAAATTGTAAGAAGACACAGATTATGGTCATCACTAAGAAGAAGGAAATACCACAATGTAATATACAAGCAAATGGGAATATTCTTAAACAAGTGAATAGGTACAATTATCAAGGAACAGTCATAACAATCAATCAATCATGTGCCATGCCGGAAAGCGTGGGCAGTCATGACTCGCCATTTCACTCGATCAACAGAGTCGTGGATCAGCTCAGTGTTCCTGCCTCGTCCATGCCATGTGGCCAAGCCATCCAGGTATTTTCCTCTCGGTCTTTCTCTTGGTCTGTTCCCTTCGATCTTGCCAGTTGTCACTAAGTTCTCCAATCCATTTCTTCTCATAACATGTCCAAAAAATGTTGACTGTCTACGTCTAATTCCTCGAATCATTTTACGATTTTCATTTGTCTCCTGTAGTACTTGGTCATTGGTTTTTCTGTCTGCCCATGGTATTCTTTGCATTTTCCTCAGAAACCACATTTCTGCAGCCATCAGATGTTTTTCAGCTCGACTGCTCATTGTCCAAGTTTCACATCCATACAAAAGAACAAGCTCTATGTATCCCTTCAACATTCTTTTTCTCGTTTCAATTGACATCTTTTTATTGGTCAGAATGTTTTTCATCTTGCTAAAGGCTACTTTCGCCATGGCGATTGTTGTTATAATCTCTTCAAGGCATCTCCCATCAGATGTTATTTCTGTTCCGAGATAATAACATCCGATGGGAAATGCTTTGAAGAGATTAGAACAAGAATCACCATGGCAAAGGTAGCCTTTTGCAAGATGAAAAACATGCTGACCAATAAAAAGATGTCATTTGCAACAAGAAAAATAGTGTTGAGGTGCTACATAGAACCTGTGCTTTTGTATTGATGTGAAGCATGGACAATGAGCAGCCAAGCTGAAAAACATCTGATGGCTGTGGAAATGTGGTTTCTGAGAAAAATGCAAAGAATACCTTGGACAAACAATGACCAAGTCCTGCAAGAAACAAATGAAAACCGTAAACTGATTAGAGAAATTAGATGCAGACAGTCACAATTTTTTTGTCACATTATGAGAAGAAATAAATTAGACAACTTGGTGACAACTGGCAAGATCGAGGGGAAGAGAACAAGGAAAGGGCAGAGAATAACTGGATGGCTTGGCCATGTTGTATGGTTGAGACAGGAACACTGAGCTGATCCACGAATCTGGTGATCGAGTGAGATGGCAAAACATGACCGCCCATGCTTACCAGCATGGCACATGATGATGATGATAAGGCGGGGAGTCTGCCTTTCTAAAGATACCATACATCTTCCTGATCTCTATGGCAGGTGAAAGTAACACAACAGCAGTTTATGATAGGTGAAAGTAACACAACAGCAGTTTATGATAGGTGAAAGTAAAACAACAGCATTTATGGTAGGTGAAAGTAACACAACAGCAGTTTATGGCAGGTGAGAGCTAGAAGACAACAGCGAGGACAAACTGACCAGGACATAGGAGAAACACACTGACCTGCTCTAACGCCCTCATAGAAGTCTCGGTCTGCGACACATCTCTGGCTGAGCCGATACTCAACGACCAGGTCCTCCGCCAGCGATCGTCTCTTGCCTTCAAGGAGAAGCCTCAATGTGATCTTCAAGGACGTTGGGGACTGAAAACAGATCCTTAAACTTAACATTTTCTGGTGACAGAACAGGCCAACAGTTATCTTAACATAACATTTTCTGGTGACAGAATAGGCCAACAGTTATCTTAACATAACATTTTCTGGTGACAGAATAGGCCAACAGTTATCTTAACGCAGCATTTTCTGGTGACAGAAGAGGCCAACAGTTATCTTAACACAGCATTTTCTGGTGACAGAAATCTTAAAATCTTAACATAACATTTTCTGGTGACAGAAGAGGAAAACAGATCCTTAAACTTAACATTTTCTGGTGACAGAACAGGCCAACAGTTATCTTAACATAACATTTTCTGGTGACAGAATAGGCCAACAGTTATCTTAACATAACATTTTCTGGTGACAGAATAGGCCAACAGTTATCTTAACGCAGCATTTTCTGGTGACAGAAGAGGCCAACAGTTATCTTAACACAGCATTTTCTGGTGACAGAAATCTTAAAATCTTAACATAACATTTTCTGGTGACAGAAGAGGCCAACAGTTATCTTAACACAGCATTTTCTGGTGACAGAAATCTTAAAATCTTAACATAACATTTTCTGGTGACAGAAATCTTAAAATCTTAACATAACATTTTCTGGTGACAGAAGAGGCCAACAGTTATCTTAACACAGTATTTCCTGGTGACAGAAATCTTAAAATCTTAACATAACATTTTCTGGTGACTGAACAGGCCAACACTTAACATAACATTTCCTGGTGACAGACAACATAACATTTTCTGGTGACAGACAACAGACATCTTAAACTTAACATTTCCTTGTGACAGAGAACAGATATCTTAATCTGAATATTTTCTGCTGACATAGCAGATTAACAGTTATCTTAAACATAACATTTTCTGGTGACAGGACATGTCACAGAAAAGACCAAGGTAAAAAAATTGGGTGTAACCTACCATTTTCTTTAGTATCTGCAGTTGCTGAGCAGCCCAGTCCGAGTTGTCCCGCTCTAAACTGTCAAATATACTTTCCATTGTTGAACCAGCAAACAGACGATGTATCTTGTCCAGGTGTGGCTTTAAAATAAACTCCTTATCTGCGTCCACCTTCGACTGACAACAATAAAGAACAACAATATAAATCTTAAATATGCCAAGAGACTCACACTGGTCACTCAGCATTTAATAGCATAGTTTACTCTCTTCTCCTCTTATAAGAGATGTTTAGTTGCATCACGGCACAAGGGTGTAACCCACAAGTGCTCCGTTCTACCCCTAGCTCAAGCCTGAGTCCGGAGAATCTCAGCTCAATGCACAAACTCAGTAGCACCGGCGAGAATCCTGAAATACTTTGGGTAGATTTTTAACTCAAAATTTTGACTGGGCAGCACCATTAGGCTACTCTTTTTTGATTTCCAACTGCCAAGGGATTTTTTACGTGCGCAACAATACACACGGGCATCTGATCCCACTACCCAGAGACCAGGGGAAATTTTGTTACTAGAAGACCATGTGAAAAAATTCCGGCCCTCACCGGGGCTTGAACCCGTGACCTCCAGCACTCGAGGCAGACACTATACCCTGAGACGACTCATCCCCCTCCCCATCTTATAAGAGGAATTTCTGATAAGAACTATTTCTTGGGTCCCAGGTGAGTTCCCCTTATCAAGTCTGCACTGTAGTCCTGTTTAGGATATGTCAATGTGAAGTCTAGTCTAAGATTTGCCAGGCTGGAAAAGTTTACAATCTGTCGGTGTCAATATTCTAATTGATTACTGGCAAGCAGTTCAAAGTTGAATTTAGTATTCATCAATACAAGTTAATCATGCTGTTTTAGATTTCAAAAACAAAAGAGCCTAGTTTGACTTCACTATAATCTGAAAGTCAAATCCAACATTTGTATACTTGAATGTCGTGAAGCGTTTGGGTGAGGCAATCTGCAAACAGAAGGCCTGATGTATGGATAAGCAACAACTGAATGCTGCATGATGACAATGTTCTGTCATAAACCTATAGCTTGTGATAGAAAATAATATTACTAATGACACCCAACCGACCCGAACTGGTTGTCACGGAAATCAAACAGCAACAACGTTGAGATAACATTAAAACTAATGTTTTAATGATTATTAGCGTTAATTACATAAACAATGAATTAAATCCCTATTCCAAGAGAATCACACAATCACTAACTACCCGCTAACCCTTCTAAGTATTTGATGCCTATCTAAAACAACCCCGTAACAAAATGGTTCTAAAACCCGACCCTGTCTATAGCCTTCTTAAACGCTGTCACAACAACAACCTCTTCCGTCTTCTCTCTTCCATAGTGCATGCGCACCACACATGCGCTGAGCTGTGTACACTAATTTAGTTTCATGTGTAATATGGGGTTGTGACACGTTCCAACACACACTTCACACCTTATTCATGAGTTTTTGGCACAGCATCAGGTAACTGTTGTTCCAAAGTTGCCCTCTCCTCCAGATCCAGCCTCTGCTGAAAATTTTGTTTGTTCTGAAAGTCGAAACCCACCCTTAAAGGTCACTGATTTCAGACCACTGAAGAGATTATGGAAAAATCTCTACGGGATATGCATGCTTTCCCAGAAATGATTTCCAGAACATACTCAAAAAGTGGAAAACACTTTGGGGGTGGTACATCAACTGTGGAGAGAACTGTTTCTGTGAAATGTGACAGGTGTGAAAACATACTAAAGGTGATTAACAGACATGAAATTGATGGAGAAAACAGAAGAAAGGGGACAGACAGACATTCCAGTAGCGAGCAGAAAAGACTGCAAGTGAGGGATAGACATGTACCAGGTTGGGAGAAAACACAGATGACAAACTTTTAACAGACTACATTTGATCAAGGAAGGAAGGTGTGGCTGGATGTTTGTGTATGTATGAGAGAGAAAAGGGAGGGGGGAATAGAGAGATGTAGAGAGGGGGGCAGAGAAAGAGAGAGGAGAGAGAGAGAGAGAGAGAGAGAGAGAGAGAGAGAGAGAGAGAGGGGTGGAGAGATATATATTTGAATAAATCAAGTTTTAACAGAATATTGTCTGTAAAAATAGAAAAATCAAATGTACGATTGCCCTGATTGATCACCTGGGCTTGCAGTTCATCCAGAACAGACGCCACTTGGTCTTTGCTCGGGTGAGAACTAAAACCTGACAGCCTCTGCTGCAGCTCTTCAGCCTGCAGAACAAGAAAACTGTCAGCTTACATTTGACAATACAGTATTAAACGCTGTCTACAGCATAGTACCAGCAAACACATTACAGTAAACACTTTATGAGAACATGCATCTCCCCTGTGCCAAGAAATGGATGTAAGTCACAATCAATCAAGAATAAAATCAGAGCTCTTTAATGTAAATGTTACAGAAATATTCTGAATGAATCATCCCCCTCCCCCCATAAAAAAGAGAACAAAATGGATGCTGCGGCCAAAGCCTTCGTCAGCACAATTTTAAAGAATCTTGTTTCTTGACAATTCATTCATTGTATGTGTAAAGCTTGACTGCAGTTCCACTAATGTGAGAAATATTCTGAGCATACCGTGCACCAAGAAGATGACAAATAATGACATTCTATCAGATATAAACCACTGGTGAATCAGCCATGTGCACATGTGGATTAGCACCGCAAAAAGCAGATCACATTCCACGACTGCCAAAAATATGGCACATCTAGGCCAACCTTCTGGCTTAGAGTAACAACAGTGGAAGATAAATTCTATGGACCATTGAATAAATTAAAAAAGACAGTGAAATTCACACAAGAGACAACATTGCAGTTATAGACAAATTTCAAGAGAATGAAAGAAGAAGATTAGAACCAGGAAGACACTGGCTTATAGAAGGTAGCATGTCTTGGAAAGTGAAATACTCTGGACAAGTCACAAATGTGCCTGGAGTGTTTATGTGGGTGTTGGTGGGTAGTTGTATGTGTGGGTGTTGGCGGGTGGGGGATGTCTGTGTGGGTGGATGTGTTGGGGCGTGTGTAGGGGGAAGGGGGGGGGGGGGGGGGTTTGTGTGTATGCGTGGGAGATGTGTGTGGGTGGGGATGTATATGTGGTTGGTGAGATGTGTGGGTGGGTGGGAAAATGAGTGTGGGGATGTGTGTGGATGGGAAGATGTGTGGGTATGGGTAGGTGGTGTGTGAGTGGGTTAGGGAAGTGTGTGTGGGTTGGTGTGGGATGTGCGTGTGGGAGGGGTATGTATGTGTGGTTGAGGGTGTTGGTGGGTGGGTGGAGCATGTGTGTGTGGGCGAGTTTGTGTAGGTTAGGGTATGTGTGAGTGGGGAGTTGTGTGTGAGTGGGGAGTTGTGTGTGAGTGGGGAGTTGTGTGTGTGGGGAGTTGTGTGTGAGTGGGGAGTTGTGTGTGAATGGGGAGTTGTGTGTGAGTGGGGATGTGTGTGAAGGATGTTTGTGTGGGTAGGTGCGAGATATTTGGGTTGGTGATGGGATGTGTGAGTGGGTGAGGGATGTGTGTGTGGGTTGGTGCGGGATGTCTGTGTTGGAGGGGGGGGGGGATGTGCCACATAAGATGATAATATGCATTGTTTATGCTTACAACATTCATTTGACAATGTTTTTATTTTCCTATGTGAATGTATTATGTACTGGTGATGAACGAAAGATGAGTGATTGAAAGGGCCGAATGTAAGATGAGCCTACGTGCCCAATTTGTAACCCTTTTAAAATAAAGTTCAATTCAATTCAAAAACAGTGGCTTAGAAAGAACAGCAATCAAAGGCACTGGCTCCTAGAAGAGAAGGCAGTGGTTGACCAGCGTGGAGATGGACACAGGACATTACAGACACACATGCCATGAACATGCATTGGGAAACAGAATAAGAGTATTTCTAGTGAGCTTTGATTGCAGCGAAGTACTTAAAAAAAAATAAATCTGTAACATGATGAATACAGGAAGGAAACATAAAGCACTGACGTTCTGCAAGATCTGGTAACATTCAACCCCAGCTTCGCTGTCTCATGCAGCTGCCTCCATGTCCTTCATATATTAGTCAACTCTCTCTATCTTCTTTTATCACATGGATACCACAGAAAGTGAACATGCTTTCTCCATGTGTGTCCTATCTAGTACCATCACTTCCCCTCATCTCATGATTGACCAGAATTTATTTAGTCCAGCCCATCAGCTCCACAGTGGTGACTCTGTCATACCATGTTAGCCCTACTTCTGCACATTCACCAGTTAATGCATGCTTGTAGTTTATTAGTCATTGTTTTAGTCACTCATGTTCCTGATCTCTACAGCAGTGCTAATGTAATGTTAAAGTTACAGATTCAAATATCTATTGGGGAACCCTTTGAGACCACGAAGACAGCTCATAAATAAATGTACATGTATAGTTTGGCGTGCACAGAAGTAGACAAACGTAGTAGAGATTAGAGGAAACACTAAACAACATAACAATTCTAAGTATAGTTACCCCACTGAACTTTAAATCTGTCAACTGCAAATGATGACAGTACCTCGCTGTAGACTTATTCCTGCAGCGCGTGCTATCATTATATGGAGGTGACAGGATTGAATCCAAGAAGGGGTGACTATAGTTTTTAATTTGTATATTGTCTAGTGTGTCCTTTAGTCTCTATATCTTTCTTCTACTTCGACGCGTGCCAAACAATACTGTAAATGTATTCATGAGCTGTCTTAAATATTCAAAGTGTGGTTCCAGATTTAACTTCTTATAACTTCCATACAAGTCCTAGTGACAGATTATATTTGATTTAACAGACTTCCTGTATCAACAGACAATAGTTTCCCCTTATGAATCCATTAAATTAAAGATTGATTGCACTGTCGAGTTGCTAAAACAATAACACTGACCTTAGAGGAGTCCACAAAATGGGTTGCAATACCGATGTGTTTCACATCCCGAGATTTTAACCTGAAGCCGGTCAAGGCCAGGAAGAGTCCCAGGTTGTCGTCCAGTCGGGGAAGGAAGTATCCCCCACCAACATCTGGAAACAAACCTGCCAGCGAGGAATAATCATTAGATACAATCATGGGGCCTCCAGTGATTTCATGATGACATATTACACACACAAAATTACACACATAAGATATATATGGGGTATGGTCTTTGGAGTGTGATGTATGGGGTATAATATTTAGAGTGTGAAGTATGGGGTATGGTATATGGAGCATCATATATGGGGTATGGTATATGGAGTGTGTTATATGGGTTATGGAATATGGAGTGAGTATTATAGGGTATGGTATATGGTTGGTGTGTTGTGTGGGATATGATATATCGTTGGTGTGTTGTGTGGGGTATGGTATATGGTTGGTGTGTTGTGTGGGATATGGTATATGGTTGGTGTGTTGTGTGGGGTATGGTATATGGTTGGTGTGTTGTGTGGGATATGGTATATGGTTTGTGTGTTGTGTGGGATACAATATATGGTAGGTGTGTTGTATGGGATATGGTATATGGTTGGTGTGTTGTATGCCTTGGCTGACAATAAAGCCATGTACATTAGTCTTGACCTATAATAAATCCAAGTACATGATATATCATGATCAGATCTACAGTTCCCTTGGACGGTAACCTGGCTAACAAACGCCTGAAGAAGTCGGATGTGAAAGGTTCAAATATTGCAGCTCTGGTGTAAACAGGCACAACGCAATTACGTCTAAAACAACATAACGTATGAACACAGAAGAAGAATATCTGCAGTTCAGAAACCCAGTATCAGTGAGTTCATATCTAAGACAAACAGACATACCTATAGCTGTCTCTGGCATGGCAAACATGGTCCGTTCTGTTGCAACTCGAAACATGCCATGGACAGATAGACCAACACCCTGCAATCACAAACGTACACAACTGTGAAAAACAAACAAGAAACTTCACTGTAGCATTTGTACAAAGTGGAGTTGAGTCAAGAACTGACATCACAGCACTCAGGTCATTCCCAAACCTGCTCCGTCAGCAATACAACAGCCAGTGAAGAGTCCCAATTCTAAAGGTATCATCTGGCCTTTTGCACAATTTGAGGAATTTAGATAGACTGAAGATTAAAGGTCGCTTCATCATATCTGTATCTTGCTGAAGGAAGAGACACATACCTGCTCTCTTACATGTAAGCTCTGGACACTCAAAGATCTCATGGAAATGATTGTTCATAATGGATGATACACTGAGAAACAGGCCAGATAAAACAATGTCATGTAATTCATTTTATGCTAACCTCACACAACCCACAGATAAAACAGTGTCATGTAATTCACTTTATGCTAACCTCATACAACCCACAGATAAAACAATGTCATGTAATTCACTTTATGCTAACCTCACACAACCCACAGATAAAACAGTGTCATGTAATTCACTTTATGCTAACCTCACACAACCCACAGATAAAACAATGTCATGTAATTCACTTTATGCTAACCTCACACAACCCACAGATAAAACAGTGTCATGTAATTCACTTTATGCTAACCTCACACAACCCACAGATAAAACAATGTCATGTAATTCACTTTATGCTAACCTCACACAACCCACAGATAAAACAGTGTCATGTAATTCACTTTATGCTAACCTCATACAACCCACAGATAAAACAATGTCATGTAATTCACTTTATGCTAACCTCATACAACCCACAGATAAAACAATGTCATGTAATTCACTTTATGCTAACCTCATACAACCCACAGATAAAACAATGTCATGTAATTCACTTTATGCTAACCTCATACAACCCACAGACAAAACAATGTCATGTAATTCACTTTATGCTAACCTCTTACAACACACAGATAAAACAATGTCATGTAATTCACTTTATGCTAACCTCATACAACCCACAGATAAAACAGTGTCATGTAATTCACTTTATGCTAACCTCACACAACCCAAAGACAAAACAATGTCATGTAATTCACTTTATGCTAACCTCACACAACCCACAGATAAAACAGTGTCATGTAATTCACTTTATGCTAACCTCACACAACCCACAGATAAAACAGTGTCATGTAATTCACTTTATGCTAACCTCATACAACCCACAGATAAAACAATGTCATGTAATTCACTTTATGCTAACCTCATACAACCCACAGATAAAACAATGTCATGTAATTCACTTTATGCTAACCTCATACAACCCACAGATAAAACAATGTCATGTAATTCACTTTATGCTAACCTCATACAACCCACAGATAAAACAATGTCATGTAATTCACTTTATGCTAACCTCTTACAACACACAGATAAAACAATGTCATGTAATTCACTTTATGCTAACCTCATACAACCCACAGATAAAACAGTGTCATGTAATTCACTTTATGCTAACCTCACACAACCCAAAGACAAAACAATGTCATGTAATTCACTTTATGCTAACCTCACACAACCCAAAGACAAAACAATGTCATGTAATTCACTTTATGCTAACCTCACACAACCCACAGATAAAACAGTGTCATGTAATTCACTTTATGCTAACCTCATACAACCCACAGATAAAACAGTGTCATGTAATTCACTTTATGCTAACCTCATACAACCCACAGATAAAACAGTGTCACATAATTCACTTTATGCTAACCTCACACAACCCACAGGGAAAGACTGAGTGTAAATGTGTAAAGTGACAGCACCTACAGCACAACTCTTTCAGTTTTCTAAGACTATTCTAGAGCAACATCTTGTGCACAACACACAAGTACAACAATACTGACCCCTCCCATGATGATTCCATCGATGAAAGCTACATAAGGCTTCTTGTAGTTGCCTGCAAAGAACCAGATAAGATAGTTATACAGACTGCACTAACTATAAAACAGCAAATATATTGAAACATAGCACACAGACACAACTAACTATAAAACAGCAACTACACTGAAGTGAAGCAGTGACCACCATTTTCTCTGGCTTTCATTTTTGTTCAAATGAAAATAGGCACCATATCAAACTTAGCTGTGCTAAACTGATACTTAAGCAAAAAACTAGTATTCTTACTACTACTAATGTTCCTCCTCTTATTACTGACAGATAGAAAAACAAATGAGACCTTCGAATAGCAGAATAAAATGGCAGAGAAGAGACTAAAACTAACTAACAAACTTAACTAACTCATGAACTAGCTAGCTAACTAACTAGCTAACTAATGAACTAACTAACTAACTAGCTAGCTAACTAACTAACTAACTAACGAACTAGCTAACTAACTGTTTGAATCCTTTACAAAATATTAAAAGTATGAAAACTTCTGATTGGCAATAGTAGCATTTTGAGACAAAAACACAACAACAACAATTACCTATTTTGTGATTCAAAATGTACTCATATCGGAAAAAGTCCTGGGCAAGAGGGTCACCCTTTCTGCCAGCTTCCGTGACCGCTGAAAGGGACATTGTATTTGTTATAGACAATAGTAAATATATGGTGACTTCAGAGTCATACCTCAGAGTGATCAGTCATATCTCAGGGTAATGCCTCAGA
>JACEFZ010011480.1:0-11856 GCA_014155875.1 Cepaea nemoralis
ATAATTTCCTAAACTTTTCTGAGTTGGCATATAGAGCGTAATCATCAGCAAACAGCAGCTCTTTTATTTTTGATGTTGACTTCGGAATTCTTGGATGTGCAAGAGATACAGCATGCAGGGCGATGCACTATCGTCTTGATTTTCCAACCATTGGAGACAGAATACAAATTTGCAGAGCAAGTTCCTACCTCAGAGTCAATGCAAAGACACAGCATCCATTGCATAACGAAATTACGAAGATAAAGGGCAGCAGATTAAGAAGAGGTAGGTCGTGGATAGGTCAAGCCGAAGACATTCTTCAACAAGTGTGTTCACCTGAGGCCTTAGAACCTGGCGAGGAGTGGGTATAAGTACCAACAGATTTATGTGCGTCCTTTTCAGTTTGCATCCAACTAGACAGAAAATGCAGACAAGAAAATCCAGCTGCTGTGGAGGCGAAAGTACAAGCTTCGAGATTTCGTTAGATATGCAGCTGCTGTAGAGGCGAAAGTACAAGCTTCGAGAATTCGTTAGAAACTGATGCTGTCATTTAAACAGGTGGGTCTGTCGTTCGACGAGTGAGAAGTTTAAGGGCCTTTACGGCTAAGGCCGGAGGGAGAATTGTGAAGACGGATTCTGGTGCGTTTGCTTTGACCACAAGTAGCTTGACTATGGAAGTTATGACAGTAAGTAAAGCAATAACATGCCTCGAGATACAGACATATACTATGGCATGTTTCCTTATCGACTCAATGACCATGCTCAAGAAGACAGAGATGAGGTGCATCCGAAGAGAGTGGTTGCTGTCTCTGGAGCGGTCTCGGCTGGCAAAAATTAGCTTCATTTTCTTACCAGGGCATGCAGGAGTACAAGGAAATGAGTGGGCTGACAAGCTCGCAGGAAAGGTTTCTGTGGAAGGTGGACGCACCATGGACCAGGCTGACATGCTGAATGCTTTACGAGAAGTAAATCGTTTGCAAGAACCAAGTGATGACTGTAAATCTACAACCATGGTCAGGATGAAAGAAAAGTAAATTAAAAGAGGTGTGAACAAACAAGAATACTATGCAGGACGCCACAGAAGATTGGTAAACCCACACAGAAATTGTGTCGCTAGCCGCTACACGCTGCGGGATTTACTGAGGAAGGGATCGGAGCACTTATGGACTGAATGATTCGATATGCAATGAGGATGATCTGTCGACAAACTAACTAACTAATGTCAAAAGAAGTATATACTAAAGATGGTTGCTTGTTAATGTGTTGAGGTACTCTTCTTCCTGTATCATTTTATAAAGTTATCTTCTCTTCTTCTTTGCGTTCATCCGGAGTGTTTTTTCAGATGTGATTGCGGTGTGTCTAGTTAGGCACCCTTGGATCGAAACCCTTAGGCCAACACATCCGGCTTTTAGCGTGCATTTTTGACCAGGTTAGCATTCCTGGGAGACTCTCACTTTTGTGGTACTGTCCACCTCCCAGCTGGTAAAGTTGGAAGAGTCGGAGACTGCACGGTCATCCCTCAAATGAAGGCAGGGACAGTCCATAGCATTTTCCGCCATCCTGGGTGGCTTCCATAATTGCAGGGCCGGCACATAGCGCCCTGGTACTGGGCACACAGAGGGAATCGTCACGTCCTGCTCATGGCTGCTTTAATTCCTCACTTCAATATATTGGGCATTTCGTTCACCCCGAGCCTTTCCCGCACAAACCAGGCTGGTCTGCAGTTAGTATCCACTAAGCGAGTTTTTCGGACATGTGCTTGTCGTTGTGTCCGTCAGAGCTGTTCCAGACACGTCGGACATTCGGAAACTACCTAGTCAGAGCTGTTCCGAACAAGAGCGGCATTCGGAAACTAGGTAGTCAGAGCTGTTCCTAGCACAAGAGACAATCGGACGAGACAATTCACTCGGACGTAATTGCGTAGTGTCAATTTTTAGTTTGCCACCCGTAGGACGACACTTCCGACTTCCGGCGGGCATTTTTTAATGAGGTTAGCCTTCCTCTGGTTTCGTAGCACGTAAGACTGTTGTGATGTCGCCAACATCTCAGCTGGTCAAGATAGAACGATCCGCGACATCGAGGTCGGCCCTCAAGGGAAGGTAGGGGCAGACCCTGGGCATTCACTTGCTATCCAAGGAGGCTTCCATAATTGCAGAGCCGGCACATGCTCTGAGACTGGGCTCACCCGAGGAGTTGCCACGTCCTGCTCATGGCTGCTTTAGTTCCTCACTTCCATGTGTTGGGCAACCCGTTTGCCACTGATCGCTCAAACACACACCAAGAGCGGTCAGACTGCGAGCGACATCCACTCGGTAAGCTTTTTATTTTGACTTCAGACCACGCAATAGGTCCGCTCGCCGTGCGTTCCATTTTGCATCATTGAGACGTTCTTCCACTTTTGTCTATATTCTCTGTGAGCTGGATACAGACAGTTTTCGTAGCCATTTCCTTCGACTGGGGCACTTTTCTGACTTTTCGTACTCGCTCACCAGGTAGTCTACATGTGCTGCCGGCTCAGCACCTTACCTTCGTGCAGCAGTGGACGAGAAACGGCCAGGCCCTCTCATCCGGGAATCTCTCATATTCCCCAGCTGAGAGCCTTCGAACATGTAATAGAACTGAGCATGTAGCTTGCTCAGTATCACGCTTCTATTTTTCGGTAGGCGGGTATCGGCCTGGCTCTCAGATGTGAGGGTTTGTGGCTTAGAGGCGTTCAGCCACAGCCCTCGACAGGGAGCCTTTAGAGTTTTGTCCGAACCAAAAGCGTCTGCCTTCGTGCCTTCGTGCACCTTTTTAAACTTTTGACTGCTATCCTCAGTCACCTGCAGAGCAGCAGGTTGTGTCTCTCTTAGTCTGGTCCCTATCCCATATGCTGTCCGATATGTAGTTTTTTCACCCATCGGCAAGCACATGGGGTCGATGGGACACGCAAGCTCCCCCACCACGGCAAGGTGGAGACACATCGGGGGAGTTATAAAGTTATGATATTCATTAAAATATCTGCAACATTTAGTAGATGCGGTTGTTGCACACAGTGAACACCAGTGGGTTAGAATCACATTGTAAAAAGACACATATTGTGATAGTCACTAGGAAGAAGGAAATACCATAATGTAATATGCATTGGCATCTTGCCGTCTTGACAGACGATAGTTTGTTACCTTGTGCTTCGAAAAGGCATAATAACTACAACCTATGGCAGTTGCGAATGTGATTGATGAGGCCAATTCACGCTGTAAATGTTCGTCCACAGTGGATGCATGTGGATACGTGGTCATTTCCACCATCATGCAACTTCTTACGTCTCGCACGCTCCGTGTGTGACTTATTTGCAATCATTTTCTCTTTTATCTGTATTCCATTTCTGATATTTGCCCTCCATGCAACACGATCAGCAGCGACTTGCTCACAATGTGCATTATCAATGCATGTATCAATCATGTCCCGCTTACACACATCTTTGTATCGCAGTAGAGGCCTAAGATCTCTTACCCATCTGTAATTCACCAAAAGTATATGTAATACACAAGTAAATGAGAATATTCTTAAACAAGTGAATCGGTACAGTTATCTTGGAACAGTCATAACATCTGATGGGAGATGCGTTAAAGAGATTAAAACATGTGAAGGTAGCCTTTTGCAAGATGGAAAACATACTGACCAATAATAAAATGCAACGAGAAAAAAAAAAGAGTGTTAAGGTGCTACATAAAACCTGTACTTTTGTATGGGTGTGAAATGTGGACAATGAGCAGACAAGCTGAAAAGTATCTGATGGCTGTGGAAATGTGGTTTCTGAGGAACATGCAAATAATGCGATGGGCAGATGGACAAACCAATGACCAATTACTACAAGAAACAAACGAAAACCTAAACTGATTAGGGAAATTAGACGAAGACAGTCAACATTTTTTGGCCACATTATGAGAAGAAATAAATTGGACAACTTGGTGGCAACTGGCAAGGTCGAGTACAAGTGAACAAGTGGGAGGCAGAGAAGTAAACACTTGGATGGCATTGCCACGTGGTATGGTCTAGACAAGAACACAGAGCTGATCCACGACTCTGGTGATCGAGTTAGCAGGTGAAACATGACCGTCCATGCTTATCGGCACGGCACATAATGATAATGATAATATTCACGGTATTTGTGATTTACATCAACCAGGCGTCTCTGTAATATATTGAGTGTGATTGTTTATTTGTTTATGTTTATCTGTAAATCTCGACACGATATTAACAAACAACTGTTTTTATTTTCATATTAATATAAAGCATAGAAATGTCATCATCATCATGTGCTATGCCTGTAAGCGGTTATGACTCATCATCACACGATCACCAGTATTTGATCAGGTATGTGTTCTTGTCCATATTATGACATGTAGCCAAGTCATCTAGATCTGTCTTCCCCTCGTTCTTCCCCGACAATGTTTTCAGTTGTCAAACAATTTTTCTAGTTTATTCAGCCTCATAAAGTGCTAACAATTTCTGACTATCTACGTCTCGGTCTCGGTTTCGTTTGTGTTTCTTTTAGAACTATATCATTTGTTTTTTCTGTCCGTCTATAGTAGTCTTTGCATTTTCTTCATAGCAGTACATATACTGTTATTAGATATTTCTCAGCTTGCCTGCTTGCAGTCTCATGATTCACATGTATATAGCATTGTAGTTTATATGTATCACTTCAGGACTATTATATTCACTTCAAATGACAGTGAAAATGCGATTTGCTTTGTTTCTATTATCTGTAATGTACACTGCAATGTATCTTTGTTCACGGATTATATTTTGTAATGATAGTCTACCGCTATTTTCTTCCTTAGTGTGTCGTTTGTTGAACTTCTAATCAGAGTGTTTAACACCTTAGGGCAAACATTATGTGTATGTTTTGTACTGGTAAGAAAGAACAATAATATCACTAATGGAGATTGAACCCAGACTAATTCTTTGCTAGTCCTGTTCCATGGTGAAGGGACTACGGCCGCAGTTCCTAAACCCGCATACCGCGTTCGAAACACAGCTATTTTATTGTTTTTATGAAATGGTATTGGTGCCGAAATGGTATTGGTGATCGAGGGGAACAGACCAAGGGGAAGACCTAGAAGCAAGTACCTGGATGGCTTGGCCTTGTGGCATGGTCGAGACAGAACAAGCTGATCCACGACTCTGGTGATCGAGTGAGATGGCAGAACATGACCGCCCACGCTTACCGGAATGGCACATGATGGATGGATGGATTGGTGCCGGTCTTTCAGAAAGCAATGGCAAACTACTTCCACAGGAATCACGAACAGCGGAAACATGCTGGGGTTGACTGCAAGGTCCGTAAAGGATATGCAGCTAACTAATATATTACCACAGTTACCTAAATACACAGCTCATCCACTCTAGTTGTTTGTGTGTCTATAAGATCACTATCAGTCTGACTGATCAACAACATAATTATGTCAACTCGTTTTTATCAATGCCAGACTAATTAAGGTGCAAGACAAGGAGAATCGCAAGGTTTGAGATGAGATGCCTCAGAAGAACAATCAATTTAACCATTAGAGAAATCATGTGCGACAGTGGATAGACAGAGAATACAATTAGCTAATGGTACACAAAACAAACAGTAAAACAGAAAACCACAACCATGATAAACTTGCGATACTATTCTTTATTACTGTGTTGCATTTTAAGAATGGTCATCAAGCACATAATTTAGCCATTGAAGGGTAGTTATTTTGTTAAAATATAATTACTCTGATCATGGAAACATTATAAGAATCAGTTATGTTATTTTACAGCAATCTTATTTGGTTGCCTGACGAGCAGAAGAAACATAATGTGATGCTAAGTTTTGAATATCTTAAATACATAGATTAAGCATCACATTCAAACAGTGGCAGCAAGTTCTTGAGACATCTTATGAGACCTTACTATGTCCTCCAGGCACCTGTAATAAATGTAGGTTCGAATCACGAGAGTGAGAAATCAATATCGTTACAGGATGATTGGCAACATTCACGGGCTACACGCGGTAGGCGTGGTTCATTCCAGCCTAAAGCTGAAACTCTCCGACTACTCTCAACGGCAACAGTCGCTCTGATAATGACACGATTCGTGGCTTTCGTTCTCTTATAGTAACAGGCAACAGAAATAGATTCCTTTTCAACACAAGAGGAAAGGAAAGTGGTCTAAACCGTGTGTCAACCAATTATAAATATATGTTAAGTTAGTTTCATATCCTTTACAGGACGTTGCAGTCAACCCCAGCAAGTTTAGGCTGTTTGTTGTTTATTGTCAGGTTTACTTTCAGTAGTTTGCCATTGCTGTCCGAACAATCGGCACTCATACTATTTACCAACCCAAGGTGGTCTGCTGTCAAATCGCCAGCAGCTGTATTTCTAAGCCGGTATGCGTATTTAATAACTGCGCCCGTAACCTCTTGGCCACCGAGCTGATTGTGGAGAGAGTTAAACATATCCCAGCAAATCAAAAGGTGAGGAAAAGATATTGTGGCTGGACAGGATACTTTAGAAAACATGATAGTAATATAACTATAAAGTGGTTTTTGTTTTCTCTGGGTCCCACAGGCCAAGATCAATAGAGGGAGACATAAAGCACACAGAGAAGACAGAGACACAGATGAATGATAGTGCGAATGACACGGTGGGAGCAGCAGAAGGTGGCTAAACATATGCCGGATTGGCGTGAGATGGCGAGGACTTATGCTACATTCTGGCATAAAGGACAGGAAGAAATTAGCAACTGTCATAAAGAGATCTTTTCTGTGAATGATCAACCTGGACGGGAACTGATTGCCAACATTACAAAGCTTCGACCTACTATAAGCAAAGATCCTAACATTTTACACTATCTACGGGATTCTCAGCTGTGTGACGGAATTTCCTTTTCTGGAAGAACAACAACAGAAGCCAAAAACAAAAGTGAACTCAGTACAACAATGGCTTTATTAAACTGACAGTTACAAGCACAGGATCTTCCGCGTATTATAATGGTTGTATAACCAAAATGTTGATAAGAGAAACATTGATATAAGATATAAATTGATAGAAATGTTAGAAAGAGGCCGAGTTCTATGGTTAAATTATAGCGAAAGTCATCTATCAGAAACATAATCAGCTACATTATCGACCCCATCTCAAGCTTGTCAATGTCGAAAACCAAACGTATTTATTGTAAAATTATATTGACTCATTCGTGAGTCTTATAATTTATATCAAACAGGCAGACATAATATGTACACTACATTATGTATTTTAAAACAACAGGATCAACTAAATGAGGAGAAACTCTAAAATTACTGTAGAGTTTTGGTCATAGACCATAACTTTAGGAAGGGAAAATCCCAACTGCACCTCCTAATGGTAGAGGATGGAAATTACCACGGTGTGGCTAACGCAGCACTGGGGACCGAGTATCCACCGGAATAAGTGGACAATTCTGCAGCTGAGCAGAGTAGGACACATACTTGTCCAGGCAGTCGGCAATGGCTGTCAAAGGCAGATTTAAAGAACCACCATGTGGATTTGGTTTGGAAGTCAAGAGGAAACCACCACATTATCTTCCAAAGATTTTATGTCAACACAAATTTCAGAGATAGTAAACGACGTTAATGGTTGTCTTGGGACATCCTCGTGCGGACAGTACATGAGCCATAAGTGACACCAGACTATCATCCAGCTACTGATGGCAAAACTATAACCAAACTAAATAAATTTAGAGTAGAAAAAACAATAAATTCCACATTTTACATACACATTATGTGCCCCTACCACATTACGGGTTGTCGTCTGTGGTTTAGGGGTGAGTAAACGCAGTTTGTCAATCCTGACATACCGGGTTCCAAGTCAGTCAGACGGAGCCGATTTGGGAGCAGATAGCTTTGCGTTGATTTTCACAATCGTATGAGCATCGGCCGATTATAAAGCAATGACGAAATGCTGAAATTTCCTAGAAAATTACAAACACCCGAAAATGTTGAAGTTGATTCCAACATACTGTAAAGGACATGCAATTAACTTTAATCACAATATGTAATATAACATTGGGGTGTTGTAGTTGAATCAAAATCACATAACAGACAACAATTAATAGTTCATTAGTTTATGCTGTTTACATTACGATTAACTTGCTTTCCTTCCTGTGTAAAAAATCTGTGGATGATCACTAGCACAAGATTTGATACTATGTGTCAATATACAATATTTGATCCAGTTCTTTCCTTCTCTCAAGAAGTTATTTTGTTTAGCCAAGATGGCGGGAAATATCAATATAACAGCAAACAGTCGCATATTAATCACAATGTCCCCAACTCAGTTATAATTTAGTGCGTAATCAAAAATGTATGAGGAGTAAAGTTCTCTGGGCATCCTGTTAATACAGCCAGGATCACAAACTTATAAATCAATACGCTTTCAGTCTTTGACTGTCCGAATTGTCCCTGGAATTATCTTTCGATTTCCACGAGTCCTTGGGGTTGGTAAGCACGTCTGCGTTAAGTGTTGTCTCTCTGAAAGGTTTCTTCTTGTTGTTGGTCGTCTCGGCAACAGGTTCTGCCACGGTCAGACCACTCAGCTGCGTGATTACACGCTGATCACATGGATGTTCAGCGCGTGCTTCAGAATAATTCAAATTCAAGGGTAGTCTGGAAGAAGCGTCGTTTGTTGGTGCAGGGTTGTTGCCACTGATCTCATCGACTGTTGATGAACAGTTGCAAGAGGTTGATGGAGTGTTTACCAATAATGCGCACTGTTGCTTAGAATGAAGTTTTGGTTGTTGTTCCTGTTTCTCTTCGCTTACTTTACTCAATCTGTGATGGGCGAAAGAAATATTGCTGATGTCTTTAGGACTGAAGTTGAAAGAGAAGCGTTTGCCAGCAGCATTTCTGAGTATTCTGAGATCTGTGGGAGGTGGTGTTGGAGGTCGTCCTCGGCTGATGCGAAACATATCTTCAGGACAGGTATTGGCGCGTCGTCGAGGAGAAGGGGGAATGAGAAACGAATCTTCCTCATCGTCGTCTGAGCGTCCGCCATCACGACAGTCTTCTCCAGTCACGGTGATTTCTGGTACAGTGTTAATGTGAATGTGAAGACCAACAGGATCAGAGTTGGCCCTTGGACGCTTGGTTTCATCCACGCTCAAATATTGCGGACTTGGCGTCTTGTCTGGTGATGATTCTTGTGCTAGGTCTAATGTTTTGGTTGATTCTCTGAATTGAGCCATCACGTCTTACAGTCCTTGTGTTTATAATCTGGCAAAATAAAGAAAAAACCACGTATTAATTAATTATTAACTAGTAATGGATTGTTAATTCTCAGCAAGACAAATTGAAATAACGACATCACTGGGTTATGTTAGGGACTCACTACATATCCGCGTTATCTTATAATATGTGCCGTCTGGCAAGTGTGTTAGTCTAATTACGAAAGCCGCGTAGTTATTACGTCAATTATTATGTCACCATTTAATTACGTGAAATGTTAACATATGCGACATTTAGCTAACATTCCTATTAATCTCACCAGGTTTAAAAATCGCAAAATACGCAATTTGTGACCTGATACTAAAACTATGCTATCTTTGTTTGTACTGAGTACCTTCCGGTGACCTTGTGTCTGGCAGCTTGAGACGTCTGCGGTATGAGTCGCATTTAGTCTGGATAACCAGAATACAATTTCAGACGCGACAGACAAAAGGTCACCGGAAATGTACCCAGCGTAAACCAACATGGCATGATTTGTGTGTCAATCTCTTTCTTGTGTATGCTAGTTTGATTCTGGCTCTTATAACTGAAAACAATATTAACAATTTAATATTCTTATTCTTTTTATTCGCTTGCTTAAACTCAAGCGTAGACCTTACATACTGTTAAAAGTAGTTAGGGACTGAATTTTGTCTGTGGGATTGCTTTCCCTTTTATCGGTTTTATCGCCTTCAGGCGAACCCACTCCGACTTCAGAGGTAACAGAGTAGATTTTTCTATACATGTAGACGTATTTAATTCAGACACAACCCTACACGTTGAGAACTCTAGATGCGATGACGCGCTTGTTGAAGTCATAATTACACACTTCAGCTTAGCTTATCTATAATAAACAATGACGCAAAAACTCATCAAATAGATACGGGTTTTATATTGCTGTATAAATAAGCAATGTTATCTCCATGTTTATTTACTTAAAGCAATTAATCGCATGTTGCAGTCTAAGAATACTATTATCTTAATCTCTGAGACAGTAATATTCAGCTTGTGGTATGCGTAGTTCAATGTAGTGTATGAAGACATTTAAGAAATAAGTAAAATGAATACTCAAAAATATGCACAAAGTGGACGAGCAGGAAAACCACTGATTTTAAATACCTTTTTGTCTGTCCATAATGTGGTAGTCATCTTGAGCAGGTTTTGGTGGCTTTCTGACTGATTTGATCATATTTTCTTTTGGTAGAATGTAACGGGCACATCAGGCTGTTCTTCTTGTGCTCCTTCCTTAGCCAAACGATAAGCTTTGTTGTTTTTGGGTTTTTCACAGTGGGATGGTATCAACTGTATGGTGACCATATGCTGATTGGTAAGTTCAGAAAGTAGTGTCCTTAGTACTTGCAATTTCCCAGACAGGAGCGTTTCGAGTAGCCTACTGATATTGCATCTGTCGATAGCGCCACAGGTTGCGTACCAATGGCTGGTATTTAGTCATTTCTCTGTTGCTAACTTGATTGCCTCAATTTTAGCATCATAATTATGACTTTCCTATTGGTACTCAGGCCATGTCCCTAGTATTATTTGTGGATTCTATGTACACTCCCGCTCTTCCAATTCGAACAGCATTTTGTGCTGACGCATCTGTGTAGACTCGGATTCAGAGGTCCTGTTGTATTCTTCATAAAGGAAGTGGGAGTGGCTTGTTCTGCGCTGTACACTGTTCTGTTCTTTCCTTGTGAAATATTTCCTCTTCACTTTTGTCTGGATTTGTAGTGATAGTCTATGTTAATCTTTCCATGGAGTTCGCTCTGGAATAGTTTTCAGGGTGATACCAACTGTGGGCAGATCGATGGTTTCTCTGCAGAGTCGTTTGGCCTGGTGGATAAAACTGCTTCGTTTTACCCACCCCATAGCTAAGTTTTCAAATCTGTTCTTTATAGGGTGGTCTGGCAAGCTGAGGAACTTTTCTGCTTGTATTAGCGTTTTCGTATCTCTGCGCTCTCTCAGTGCTTGTGCCCTCCCCATATTCTCCATCTCCACTATAGGGGTTGTTCTCATCCCTCCAGTGGTGATTTTGCACCTTGTTCAGCTCTTGTAGTGTGGATTTTATGCTGAACACCATGCAGTTGACCCGTATTCCAGGTGTGGTCGTATGCTCTGTTGATAAACGTTGCTAAGTATTTTCCCAATGGCTCCCCATGTAGTTCCATTTAGTTTTCTCAGGATGATAATTTTCCTTCTGGCTTTTGCTACTGCTTTGTTGATGTGCTTTCTCCATGTCAGCTTGCTATCAAATGTTATTCCAAGGTATGCTGGTTCTTTGTCTTCTCTAAGAGGTATTCCATTTATCTGGATGATCACTGCCTTTTGTTTTGGAAAGAGGGTAAATAGAGTGGTGCTGTACATGTCAGTGTTTATACTGACACACCATCTATTTGCCCATGCAACAAATGCATCTACAGCTATTTGTAGCTATCTGGTGGCCACCACTGATGTATGATCATTTGAGCTCCTTAGAACCACGTCATCAGCGTACAATGCCGCTTTAATTCCATGCGGTAAATTATCAACAAACCCGGGGAACACCGTGACGCAATAGTACTTTCTTGCTCTTGAGTCCATCTTACTTTTCTCGAGCTCCTCTGTTGTGCAAGTATGCTTTCACC
>JACEFZ010011481.1:0-11909 GCA_014155875.1 Cepaea nemoralis
AATTAATTTTTTCCCACCACCGTTCTGTTGATAGGGCTCAATATAGTCCCTGTATATTTCCTTAGGGTTTTATTTGGAGTGTTTTTGAAATCCTTCAGTTTCTCACTATCTCAATTTGTGTGTTGTTTTTTTCTGCCGACGATATGTAAAACCATTCATCTACTTTCCACACCCACCATTTCACTGTGTTTTTCATCATTTGATTACATTGTCCAGCATTCGCCCCACACAGAAGGACAGGCTACAAAACGCATGTTGGTGATATTACTTTTTTTCCCATTGTTTTTCCTCTTTTTTTTTTTTTAAAAAAATATGTTTTGGATTTAGATATGTTTTTCTTTACCACTGTGTGGGCCTTATTATTAAAAACCTTTGATCTGCGGGTTTTTTATCCACTTGATTCATCATATCACGAACTCAACTGGTTTATAGTGCAACGAGGTTAAAAAAGGGCTGATTCTCTCACAATATTTTTCTTTGTTGTGTAAAAAAATAAAAAAAGGACAGGTCAAAATTATAAAACAATGCAATTTTGATACATTCATAATTGGCGGAAATTAAATTTCTCAAACTTCAAAATATGCACATGACATGTTCATCCACTCAAATAATGCTGGGGGAAATTAATTAGTAAATCCTGTCGGCATTAAAGATAAAATGTACTTTGAACTTTAAAAAAAATTTCCCAACGAAAAACTGCGTGTCAACAAAAATTCCCCAATAAATTTAATAAAGAAAATTAACATGTCAAAAACATTGAATATCTTGATTGCTAATCAACAACAATTGGAGCTCCTAAAAAAATGTCAGATGAAGACGGGGCCATAGTAAACCAGGGCGTTAAAAAAGTGTTACGAGCCTATAATACAACCTCAGAAAACAACTGAAATAACATTTTTTGAGAATAAAAAGCTTTTTCCCGTGGGCCAAAATACGGATTTAGAGTCGCTTTACTATTTCCTGTCACAAAAAAGGAAAAACATCGTTGCTTTTGAGTTTTTAAAAATTACAGATGAATTTCTAAGAATTTGAAACCAAAAAAAAAATAAAAAATTTTATATTTTACCAGGGTCTAGCATCGAAAAAGTGGCTTATAAAAGGTTCATATCTCGAAAATCTGAAGTCTTTTTTTCTGTTAAACGTTTTTGGAAAAAACAATGACGGGAAAGGGACGGTTCCTGGAAAAAAAAAGGTAAAGGTCGACCAGGGTGATGGGGACACTGAACATTGAAAAAAAACCGCCCGTTTTGAACATGCATAGGACAAGGTTTTTAAAACCCCAAAAAATTTTAATGGACGTTTTCAGGGGAAAAACACCGACGAAATGAACATGCATAGGAAAAGG
The DNA here is from genome assembly GCA_014155875.1 of Cepaea nemoralis. NCBI lineage: Eukaryota > Metazoa > Mollusca > Gastropoda > Stylommatophora > Helicidae > Cepaea > Cepaea nemoralis. Next base: position 1,346 of record JACEFZ010011481.1, read on the forward strand.
GAAATTTTTTAAAAAAAAAAAGGGTTTTAAATGGAGGTTTTCAGGGGGGAGGATTGACTTTACTCCCTAAATGTTTTATTCCGTATGTCTCGGTCTTTTTCCTTAGAGTGGTCTCCCAAAAAAGCTCTCCCCAGTGCACGAACCCCGTAGCTTTCAGGAGTCTCCAAGAAAATACATTCCCATGGCCGAATGACGGAATTTGGAAACGCCGCACAGCCAAAGGGGGGGCGAGCCCAAGCGGGTTTTAAAGGCCTTCGCCACGGAGCGCCCCTTTCCCCCCCCCCCCCCCCCCCCCCCCCGGCCCTCAAAAAGCCCCAAGGAACCGGCAAAAGGGGGGGATAATCTTTTTTCAATTGAACCTTTGGTTTTGGAAGCCAAAACTTTTTGCTGAGGGGGCCTTTCACTATGGGAAAATTTTGGAAAAGGTTAAACGCAAAACAAACCAGGCTTTCCTTTTGATCCTGGTAAAAAAAAAAAAAAACCCGACAAGCACAGAACGGGGTTTTTACCTTGGGGAAACAAACATTACAGTGGGGAAAGGGGACACAAAATTAAAGAATAATACTAATAAAATTTGGAAAGGCAATTGTAATGGATGGGTAGCACCCCCAAAAACCACAACCCGAACCTTGTCGGAAACAGTAAAAAAAGGGGTTTAAATGAGAACATTTATTTTAGACAGCACAAAAAAAATCTTATATATAAAAGGCGATCTCCCGTCCCGTCTGTCTGTATGTCCATATGTCCTTTATGCGCCGCGAACGGCCCAAACCGATTGAGATGAAATTTTCTACAAAGTCTTCCTTTCATTCCAGCCGCCAACTGTCATATTTTTTATGTGAAATCGGCTGCTTGCCCAAAATTTTTTAATTTTTTTCCCTTTTTCATTATATTTCATATATCTCAGGGGACCTAACTCTGTAAAAAATGATTTCAAGGGGAAAAAACTTTTCTGTATACCTTATAGTCATATTGTGGCATCGTTTTTTAAAGATTTTATAAAATCTGTGTCTATAGTTAAAGTACCGGCATATGAGTTATAATAAATAAAATACAATCTTTAGGCTTTTTCAAAGTTTTCATAAAAATAATGCACAATGCATAACATTGTAACTCATCTTTTTTGCTTAAGAAGTTACTTTTAGTCATGCAGGTGATTAGAAAGATTTTTTATTTAAAAAAAATGGGGTGGGGTTTTTGGAAGGGGCCCCCCTTTTAAGTTACTTTTTTTTTTTGTATGAATTTAAGAAAGCTTTCCCCCCCGGAGCTGGGGGGAAGCCCCGCCGGGTCAGATAGATAGACAGACCCACCTTTTCGCTGCAGTTGTCTACTCCTCCTTTTCCTTCTTCTGCTGATGCTGCAGCCGCCGCTCCATTTACCCAAGTTAATTGTTGGGGAAGATGTAAAGATCTTTCAAGTGCTCTTTCTAATGTTTTTTGTAAGTTGGTCTTCGTTTATCTAAGATTGTTCTAACTGCAACCAATAAATGATTAGACAGACAGGCAGACAGACAGACAGACAGAGAGGGAGGGACGGACAGACAGACAGACAGACAGACAGACAGACAGACAGACAGACAGACAGACAGACAGACAGACAGACAGACGGACAGACAGTCGGGAACGGGAACTTATATGACTACTTATATGAATTAAATGAGATGCTCGCCATCAGGGGCTGGGCGAAGCCGGGCCGGATCAGACAGACAGACAGACAGACAGACAGACAGACAGACAGACAGACAGACATATAGACAGACAGACAGATAGATAGTCGGGGAACGGGAACGGGAACTTATATGACTACTTATATGAATTAAATGAGATGCTCCACACCAGGAGTTGGGCGATGCCGGGCCGGGTCAGACAGACAGACAGACAGACAGAAAGACAGACAGAAAGACAGACAGACAGACAGACAGACAGACAGACAGACAGACAGACAGACAGACAGACAGACAGACAGACAGACAGACAGACAGACAGTCGGTAACGGGAACGAGAACTTATATGACTACTTATATGAATTAAATGAGATGCTCCCCACCAGGACCTGGGCGAAGCCGGGCCGGGTCAGCTAGTATACTATAAATAAGGGATGGAACAGACACGTGCGAAACTTCTGTGTATGTGTAATGTGTCCAGTGGTTTGCGGTGAAATCAGGAAATACGAAGCCAAAAATGCGCCACACTACCGAAAATAACAAAGCGGGCGCGTTGATGTAATGATTAGAACATTGCGAAGACAATGGCATAGGGAAGTCGGATGAGAATTCTATGCCTGCTCTCAACTTTCCGCTACGGGAGGAAAAGACTGGCCACCTATTCGTTAATACACGCAAGCCTACAAATGTGATGGTCCTAACTCTCCACGTGCATCACAGCAGATTGTTGTCACGTGACGTGTTCTTCCTTTTCCTAACCGAGGAAGATAATCTTATATATAGAAAATGGTAAGCGTGATATGGAAGCCGGTGTAATATTCACCGCTTGATCCATAACGTGGCGCTTGATGTATTAAATCGGGCGGGAAAAAAAATCATTTACTTACTAACACGAAATAGATGGGGGATAAACAGTGGCATCCATAATAGTGTTGATTCCAACTGAATGGATACATCCTAAGTGTTGGATACGTGGCTCTCCAACATGATTCTGAAAGGACTTTTTCGAATTACATGGCTTTATGGCAATGACGCATATAGCATCGACTCTCCTGCGATAGGAACAATTTCCGTGTTTAGAGAGTGTGTCCGAATGGTGTGTAATGCATTAAAGCACATGTGTCAAACTCAAGGCCCGCGGGCCACATCCGGCCCGCCGTACAATCATATCAGGCCCGAGAGGTCTCAACCGACGTACAAATATATTCGGCCCATGAGAGAAGTTTAGGCAAGAATATTTTTTGTTTATGGTCACGATATAAAGTCCAAATCAAATTCCCTAATTCGCAGCCTTCCGAATGATAGGCTACCTGATGGCGTTCTCGCGTCGACCAGAACAAGCGAAAATAAAAATTGTGTAGTGAGTTAGTGTTCGTCGTTATAGTTACCTAGCAACGTTCAAATGCTCGTTTTAGATTGGCGCATTAAAAAATGACAGTAGTATAGTGCCGGATAATACATCATCTTTTCCCCCTACGGCTAACCTTATGTCAATCAAGCGTTTGTCGGTAGATGTACAATCTTTTAAAATCAAAGCTAGCCTTTAAAATGGCCAAGAGAAAAGTTGATTCTGAAAACCGAGCCTTTCAAAACCGCTTGGAGGTGAATATATGTTTACTGATATTAGCTGTAAACCTGTGTGTCTAATTTGTGGAGATAATGTGGCTGCGATCAAAGAATATAATCTGAGACGGCACTATGAGACTAAACATCAAGACAAGTTAAACAGCCTGAATTCAGAGCAGAAGCTACAGAATGTAGAAGAATTGAAGAGGCATCTAACATCGCAGCAGATATTTTTCACCAAAGCAAAATCACAAACTGATGCTGCAGTCAAAGCAAGTTTTATTGTATCAGAGGAGATCGCAAAATCAGGCCGACCATTTACAGAAGGAGAGTTTCTGAAGCGATGCATGATGTAAGTGTGTGACGTCTAATGTTCAGACAAAAAGCAGATGTTTGCAAAGGTAAGCCTTGGCAGTAATACGGTTGTTGATCGGGTTTGTGAGATGGCCACTGATGTGAAAACACAGCTGATCGAAAAAGGCAAAGTCTTTGTTGCATTCTCCCTTGCTGTCGATGAAAGTAATGACACGACTAACACTGCACAGCTCGCCAACTTCATCCGTGGAGTGGACTCCAGTTTGAATGTTACAGAAGAAATAGTGGACATGAAATCCATGCATGGGACAACGACAGAAAAAGACATTTTTGACAACATCAAAGTTTAACTAACATGAACTTGTCTTGGGACGAACTCGTTGGACTGACAACAGATGGAGCACCGGCAATGTGTGGTGGAAAAAAAGTGGACTAGTTGGAAGGATGCGGTTAAAGATGCAGGAGAACTGTACTGGCGAACTGATAGCATATCACCAAGGATCGCTGTGTGCTAAAGTCCTCAACATGGAAGATGTAATGAGCATTGTAACACAAACCGTCAACTTTATAATATATCATATTAATATTAAAAAAGGTTTGATTTTCGGCTTATTAAATGTTTATCCTGTCCGGCCCGCAACCTTACGCGTGATTTTAGTTTTGGCCCGCTGAGCGATTGAGTTTTACACATCTGCACTAAAGGTACTCATTAGAATGGCCAGTTATGTGTCTTCTGGTAGTGCTAATATATTTCCTGTCGCACCTTTTTCAAATAGTATATATATATATATATATATATATATATATATATAATATATATATATATATATATATATATATATATATATATATATACACACACACACACACACATAAGGTTACGAGATGTTCTTGAAAACACATCTTTTGAGAAGAAAAAAAAGTGTCGTGAAATGTGAGGATCTGCATTTGGATAACATGTGTGTACGTTAGACACACCTTACGATGACATTTGAAAGCGCTTTCACATAAGGTAACTGTTGGATGGCAATAGTGGACCAGCGGGTATATGACATTTTTGCTACTACAGGGCCATCTAGAAACATCTCTTGGTTAGCTGGATTGCATCTCAACATAGACGAAAGACAGAAGAAGGTGCATGATGGGGGTTCTGGGCCACCTTGGTTTTTGCGAAAAGCAAGCGCAAGCTTCACTGGGCTACCTCTGATTTTACGACTAGCAAGCACTAAGGAACATTGGGCCAGCCATTGTGTAGCAATGAGCAGCAACCATTGTGTTGCAAAGAACGTGGAGGACACATGCACTGAGAGAGCGCAGAGACACGAAAACACTAATACAAGCAAAAAAAAGTTCCTCAGCTTGCCAGGCCACCCTATGAAGAACCGATTTGAAAACTTAGTTATAGGGCGGTTGAAAAGAAGTAGTTTTATCCACCAGGCCAAACGACTCTGCAGAGAAACCACCGATCTGCCCACAGTTGGTATCTTTCTGACAACTATTCTAGAGTGAACTCCACGGAAAGATGAACATAGGCTATCACTACTAATCCAGACAAAAGTGAGAGGAATATTTGACAAGGAAGAACAGACCAGTGTAAAGCTTAGAACAGCCACTCTCAGCTTCCTTGATGACGAATAACCACAGGACCTCTGGATCAGAATCTACACAGATGGGTCAGCACAAAATGCTGTTTGAAATGAAGGAGCGGGAGTGTACATAGAATACCCAAATAGTACAAGGGACACGGTCAGAGTTCCAACAGGAAAGTACTGCCATAAATATGATGCTGAAATTGAGGCAATCAAGATAGCAACAGAGAAATTACTAAATACCAGCCATGGTACACAATCTGTAGTGCTATTGACAGATGCAAAATGAGTACTTGAGGCTCTCCTGTCTGGGAAATTGCCAGCACTAAGGACACTACTTTCTGAACTTAGCAGTCAGCATAAGGTCACCACACAGTGGATACCATCCCACTGTGGAGTACCCGGAAACGACAGAACTGATCGATTGGCTAAGGAAGGAGTAAAAGAAGAACAGCCTGATGTCCCCATTACATACCACCAAAAGAAAAGAATGATCAAATCAGTCAGAAGTCCACCAAAACCTGCTCAAGACGGCTACCACGTTATGAGCAGACGAGAACAAGTCATTATTCTGCGCCTCAGAACAGGACAATAGATTACGCAACCACATGTATACAAAATTCAAGATTGGTGACTCAGCCATGTGCACGTGTGGTTTGGCGTCGTAGACAGCAGAGCACATACTCCAAGACTGCCCAAACTACAACATATCCAGGCAAACCTTCTGGCCTAGAGAGACAACAGTGGAAGATAAACTCTATGGACCGCTGAGTGAACTAAACAAGACTGTTAGATTCATGCAAGAGACAACATTGCAGTTATAGACATATTTCAAGCGAACGAAACTGGAAGAAGTAAGCCTGAATGCAGAGAGGAATAGGCGGCTGGTCATAGAGACGGCTAATCAACTAGCAAAATCAGTCCATACACTAGAAGTAGAAGCACGTGTATGGAGACCGCTTTAGTTGCTTCCAGGTCGTATAGCCCTCCATTATTGTTCTCTCCACACTTTCATAACGTTTCAAGAGACCAAAATATGTAATATTTTGATTTTCTTTGTTTTATCATCTTCAGTACTCAACTTTCTTCAATATTCAGATCTTGTCGTATGGATGCATTTGTTCTTTTCTGTGTCCAAGATATTATTATACCCGTCCATAACAGTTATATTCAAAGGCATGTATGCGCTGTTCAGCTTGTTTAGTAAGTGTCCAGGTCTCACAGGCGTATGTTACAATGGGAAAGATGCACCCTCTTAAAAATCAAATTTTTGTACCACGCCACAATTTATTCAGATGTTTTAGTTTTTGAAGAGTAATTGATATTCGTCTTTTAATTTATTTCACTGTGTCACCATTGTTGGCAATTAATGACACAAGATATTCGAAATGTTCAACCACCTCCAATTCTGTCCTCGTAACATATGCGAAGCAGTTACGGACGCTATTCGTATTCACGTATATATGGGTTCGAAACACAGCGGTGCTGGTTTTTTGGAAAAAGGTATAGGTGCCGGTCGTTCAGAAAGCAATGGCAAACTACTGAACGTAAAACTTGCCCAGGAATCACGAACAGCTAAAATGCCGAGGTTCGCTGCTACGTCCTGTGAAGAACATGAAACAACATTTTTTTTTTGGTAAACATATACTTCTTTCTCCGTATTAGTTGTACCTGTATACATTATATTTGTTTTGATATGTTAAGATATAAGTTGTGATTTTTACTATTATTTTTGGTTGAGATTATTAGTTTTTCGATACCATTCTTTGGATAGCAGTACTGTATTATCAGCATATCGAATCTTTGGTATTTCATGACCACCGATATTTAGGGCATCGTATTGCAAATTTCATTAGTCAATAATATATGTAATGCAAGTTAGCAGATCGCCGGGCCCACTAAGTATACAGATAAATAGCACAACTCTGTAACAAGTTAAAGAATTCAAATACCTTGGTAGTATGATCACAGAAGAGGGCAGATTGGACAGAGAATTCGAAATCAGATGTCAAAAAGCTAGTGCACTTACATATCAACTTTCACCCTTACTGAAACATCCAAATATACCCATGTCCGCAAAACGACAGATAATAAACAGCATATTCACACCAACCCTATGCTACCAATCTCAAACCTGGACTTTTATCCAAATTACACCTTCGCAAAATCACCAATTGCGAAATGAGTTGCCTGAGGAGAAGTGCCAACTTAACAATCCGAGACAGAGTAAGAAATGCTATTATTAGACAGACTGTGGGATCAACACCGTGTGCCACATTTATTGAAAGACAGAAGATCAAGTGGTTGGCCATATCGTTAGAATGCAACATCAGCAACTACCATCACTGGCCTTACATCAAAGATCATCTGCGCCAAGACCACGAGGACGTCCAAGAAGAAAATGGATTGACGGCATCAAAGACATTGTACAACCACACGGAATGACACTATCCAGTGCCGCCCACCGGGCGCTGGAATGCAAATTATTCCTCCCCACGACGCTTGACGGCAGAAGTGGAAGATGATGGTGACGACGATGATGATGATGAATATATTTGCATTTCTGGCTTTATTAATTTAGTTAACAGAGTAACCAACTTTTTTCCCTTCTTCTTGTCTTCTTTTTAAATTGTATATGTTTGTTACACAGGTGAACAATACTGGACTGTGATGTGAATGTATTAATTTTTTTTTTCATTCACTAAGAAGCTTAGAGGTTTAAATTCTTATTTTTGGGCCTTAGATTTTAATCATTGTTAAATTTTTATATCACAGGCGCTGAGTACGAGCCACTTGCATATTGCTTTTAATATTGAGACAGAGACTGTGTGAATTGACTGAATATTTCACACTACACTAGGAAATTTGTGGAAATAAAATGTATGTTCGACCAATATCATGTGGAAATAAACAGTATTTTCAACAAAGGACGTCTCCACGGCAGGGGTAAGACGCCCGAAGTCATGACCCGGGCGGGACCGCCCACAGAGAGTATTAAGAAATTAATGGTTCAAAATGCTTGGGGAAGGGGGTGCTTCTGATGATCGGAAGCCCCCTGTCGTGGTTGCTCCGCGTCGGAATTATTGCGATTTACGTGTGGATAATCCACCAGACAATTCCGGAGAGACGGAACGCTACTGCGGCTGCTAAAGAACAGTAATAGAACTGGCCCTCCCCCGATGTGTCTCCACCTTGTCGTGGTGGGGGAGCTTGCGTGTCATCGACTCCATGTGCTTGCCGATGGATGAAAACTACATATCGGACAGCTTATGGGATAGGGGCCAGACTAAGAGAGACACAACCTGCTGCTCTGCAGGTAGATTGAGGATAGCAGTCAAAAGTTTAAAATCAGGCACACGAAGGCAGAAGTTCTTGGTCCGGACAATACTCAAAGGCTCTCTGTCGAGGGTTTAGGCTAAAGGCCTCTAAGCCACAAACCCGTGAGAGCCGGGCCGAAAAATAGATGTGGGATACTGAGCACGCTACATGCCCAGTTGATACTTGTTCGAAGGCTCTCAGCTGGGGGATATGACGGATTCCCGGATGAGAGGGCCTGGCCGTTTCTCGTTCACTGCTGCACGGAGGTAAGGTGCTGAGGTGGCAGAACATGTAGCCTACCTCGTGAGCGAGAATAAAAATGCAGAAAGTGTCCCAGTCGAATGAAATGGCTATGAAAACTGTCTGTATCTAACTCACAGAGTGTAGACAAAACCTAGTTTCCGAATGCCGCTCTTGTTCGGAACAGCTCTGACTAGGTAGTTTTCCGAATGTCTGTCATGCCTGGAACAGCTCTGACGGGCGCAACGACAAGCACATGTCCGAAAACTCGCTGAGTGGATACCGTCTGCAGACCTGTCTGGTTTGTGCGGGAACGGCCCGGGGCGAACGAAATGCCCAATATATTGAAGTGAGAAATTAAAGCAGCCATGAGCAGGACGTGACGATTCCCTCGGTGAGCCCAGCACCAGAGCGTTATGTGTCGGCTATGCAATTATGGAAGCCACCCAGGATGGCGGAAAATGCTATGGACTGTCCCTGCCTTCATTTGAGGGATAACCGTGCAGCCTTCGACTGTTCCAACGTGACCAGCTGGGAGGTGGACAGTACCACAAAAGTGAGAGTCTCCCAGGAATGCTAACCTGGTCAAAAATGCACGCAAAAAGTCGAATGTGTTGGCCTAAGGGTTTCGACCCAAGGGTGCGTAACCAGACACACCGCAATCACATCTGAAAAAACACTCCGGATGAACGCAAAGAAGAAGAAGAAGAACTGGCCCCACCTGTAAAATGTTTCACCGTTGGAGTCGACAGCGGACATGACTGATTACCCCTAACGCTGTATAAACCTTATTATCAATCAAATATGGCAGCACAACTTAACAAAAGATTCCCCCAGGATCCTCCGAAAGGGGAGGAGCATGAAGGATTCATTGGTGACCACACGGAGACGACACGGGCCGTCCAGTCAACCATGAGTTTAGAATAACGACAGTTTGACTATCCATGCGTTTGTGGTAAGAGCTTCGACTCCTTCCAGGGAATGAGAATTCACGCTGGACGGAAGAAGTGCGAGAGTGCGTCACAGGAGGCACGACAGCGCAGTCCCAAAAGACACGAGACGATTTCGGTCAGGGCGAACGCCACGGAGAACCCCAGTGTTCTGCTGGTGTCACCTGTGACGTACCCGAGCAACTTTCCGGAAGGGTGAAGATCAAGTTCCCTAATGCCACCAGGTAGGCAGAGTGGGCGTCACTAGACGCAAAGTTGTCACGTGTTTTAAAAGAGGAGCTTCTTCTTCTTCTTCTTCTTTCGTTCGCCTGAAATATGTTTATAACTGCAATGTTGTCTCTTGTATGAATCTAACAGTATGAATAAAACACATATCCCTTGAAGAGCAGTTGGTAAAGTTCGGAGAAATTGTCTACCCCACTCGCTGAGTAAATTTGGCAGCAGCGAGAGGAGGGAAGCAGCTCTGCCGCAGAAAACCAGGTGACAGAGACTGCTGGAGGAGGTAAGGAAAGAGAAGAACACCGCTCGGAGACGATGGAAATCAGCGACCGATCATGAAAAGGAGGGCTTGCACCAGGTGTGGCAACATCTGAAAGACAGGCACAATGCCTTGTCCCGAGCGGAACGATTCCGCAGAAACAGGCGGAAAACCCGGAAGGAACGTGAAAGGTTCTTCCACGAACCATTCCAGTTTGCACGAGACTTGTTCGAGCAGTCGCGATCCGGTGTCCTCGATGTCAGAAAAGAGGAGTTGGAGAACCACCTCGTGGCGACGTACTCCAATGCCCAACGGAACGTCCCACTAGGAGAGATAGAAGGGCTCAAAAGCCCGGCAGAACCAACGTTGGAGTTAAATGCCAGACTTCCGATGTGGAGCGAGGTGGTTGCGGTAGTTAAGAAAGCGAAAGGCATGTCCAAAGGTG